>CM077087.1:96100741-96586314 GCA_039513925.1 Platanthera zijinensis | reverse complement strand
GCCAGGAATTAGGGAATGAAGAATGTTTGTCCTATCTTTCTGATAAGTGATTTAGATGGGGGTAGGGTTGGTATTTGTGGTGTTTCACATATTGCACTGCAGGCGTTCCTGCTGGATGTCTTTTCATACATAAACGTTCAAATATTACCTAAGGTGGGACATTTATATGTGATACCCATATGGGCACACCACTGCTTCCCGCTGCTTAGTTTGTCCCCCAAACTAAACTCGAGCGGGGGTGACCCAGGGTTAGTGGACTGCTATTTCCTTCTGATCGATGTTTTCCTCTGATACCTCTTGTAAGACCCCCTTTTTTTTTCTTTTTTTAAACCGGGGTCTTAGGCCCAGAACCGCCGCTTTGCGGTGACTCCTTCACGTCCCGAAGGGTCATCACCACAAGGCGCCGATTCTGCCGGCCAAATTCGATCACAGAAGTAGCACATTTATTGAGTAAAAGCAATGCAGTCCACAATAATAAAAAATCACATACATATATAATATAAAACTCCACGAGGGAGTGTCCACAGAAACATCAGAGTAATATAATTACGGGCTTATGCCCGGTACAAAAATATCCTCACTACAAGTCTCTCATGCGGAGCGAATCAGAAACTACTCAAGGATCGAGACTCACGGTCCCGGTGGTGTGAACTCCGGAGCTAGACTGCCCCACTCTAGGCGCACCGATCTCTGGGGCTGCTCCTCCATGCTGGGCTCCACGATCCCCTAAAATGATATGGTTCGAAAACCGTTAGTCTAAAAGACTAAGTCCTATCATCCCCCACCCCTTTCCCCACGCTCTAAGGCACCGGGCGGAGAGGAAGAAAGGGGAGGACATGAAAGTGGAGAGTAGTCAAAGCAGATGACGGTGGACCTAACTAGCAAGTTATAACAGGGGAGCAATATAAAACTTAAGTGTTGTAATAGGTCAAACAAGAAGAAAAATAAGTAAGGTAATTTTAAACCTTCACTTATGTGAGTACACATAAGCCAAAGGGATCTTTTGCAAGGCTCCCATGTATAAAGTGTCCATACCACTTATACGTTGGGGTGTCGGTTATCAAACAGCAACATATATATATTGAAATTAACCTTTGATTTATAAACTTGCCCACACAAGCTTATAGACCAAGGGGTCGTTTTGCAAGTCCTAAGTATAAGCGTCCCATTCCACTTATACTTTAGGTGTCAAGGTTGTTATGAACGATATGATATGCAACTATATGGTGGGTATGTTATGTCATGCAGTGCAACTCACACACCCGACTCTGTGCACACAGACCTTTAGTTCCCCTTTCGGAGCCGTTACCTCCAGGATACCTCCGTAGTGGCAAACGGAAGCGGTGGGTTGGGCCTCGCCCACCTCCAAAACCAGTAAAGCACACTGGTCTGACCTATCGTACGCCTCAACGCTTGGTGCACAAAGCGGACGCCTGCGTCCTTGCGGCTGGCGCACCGGACTTCTGTTGGCGGAGTGCTAATCCACCCCGCCGAGTCAACGATATCGGTGTCGGTGCAATCGAACTCCCCGATATCGAAGGACCCCCACCTTAACTTTCCTATTTTTATGCCACATGCAAGTTAAACCGTAAGCACACAACACCGAGCCGAAGCTCCCCGGACCAAAACGTCCGTCTCCAAATCAACCGAGCCGAAGCTCCCCGGACCATTCCGTCCGTTTCCAAATCACCCGAGTCGAAGCTCTCATCAACCTTCTGTGCCAACAGTGTTGTGAAAAGTGCAGCCCTAGTTACTAAGTTACTCTTGTCGGTTTGTTATTACAGTTTACGTTAGCCCAGGACTGCCCCGGTATATACCCGTGAAGGGCTCTCAAGGGGCACTAGGAACCAAGACGGTGCATTACGGCCCGAAGTTCCTTCGCAAGGCACTTTTATTGTGGGTTAATACCCGTTCCCAAACTCTTATGTTACTCTGTTCTAACCCTAATGTGTTTTAACTCCTGCACCCGCTCCCAGGAAAGACGATGTTCCGTCGAACCCGAGCTCCACCATCCTTAGTCAACCTACCACTATCCCACACCAATTTCATTGATAACCTCCGAATCATCTTGCCACGGCATTTACACATGATTGTCGCCTATGACCATGTATTACAATTTCTATGATTTCACTATATGCAGACCAACATGAGCTAACAACATGTATGATAAGAAGTGCATCAATTTCTCATCCAAGCACCTAAGATAATTATAAGGGCCTATCATGACTTTTATAACTTAAAATCCAGCACTTCCAAATTTTTCCTAAATAATTTAATATTTATTTAATTATCCAGAAATTAAAGCCATGAGTGATTTTGAGCATGAGGTACTACATTCATTCATCATAAAATTATAAAGAAAATTACCAGGCTCTACAATGTCCATAAATGTTCACTGACCCAAAATTTATAATTTTTCAAGGCCTAAAATATTATTATTTAAAAATCATTTATAAATTCTACAAATTGCAAGCCTTGTGAATCAACCCCTATGATTATAGATCCAAAATTTACAATGATTACCAGAGATGTAAGAGGTCATAAAAACTCATTTGCTAAGTTACACCAGATTTCAGTGAGGGACAACCCATAATAATTTTTTGACTATCTTTAGAAAATCAATGGCTTGTGAATGAAGTACTTAAAATAATCAGTTAATAATTCCAGAAAAATTCAAGCATATGTATAAGAACCTAAAAAGCTCTCTGCCAAAATTTTCATATCATTAATCAACCATAGAAATCAAATTAATTAACATACCCAAAAGCCTATTTTTGTGAGATATGAAGGAACTATTTGTATGAATCCCAAGGGCTCTCAATATTACTTCCCAAAGACCTCCCTAAACCCAAGAAGTACACTACCCAAGTTTCATGGCTTTTAGATGAGTTAAATTACTGTTTTGACCCTAAAGGCCCTTCTACCCTAAACTAGGGTTTAGGATTTGAGGTACCTAGCTACCTTAAAATTCTCTAAGATTATAAGAGGGTTAAATATTCATTAACCACCTCTCCACCAATATCAAGGCCATACAAGAGCATTTGCCCCTATGTCCTTCACAAACCCCAAAAGTCCTCACTTTGGGTTTGTACCTGGGCCCTAGGGTAAATCCACCCTAACACATCTCTTTGCTCCCCAAGGGTTCTTAGGATCATCCTAACCCATTGGTCACAACTTCAACCTCTGTTGAGGTGAGTTGACCACCAAAATTGCCACAAGTCCCCTTTTTCCATATTACCCTTCCCTAGGACCAAACTAGGGCTTGGTGGTTTCCTATTCAAAACTCAACCAAATGAGTGGAAATTTGAACCAGGCTAGATATATATACCAGGGACACCTCACCAAAAATTGGAAGGGTATGGAGGTCATTTGACCCTTCAATGTTTCTAACCCTAACTTTTCTAGGTTTAGGCAAAACCCTAAGCTACCTTATCCCAAATTGCCTCCAATATTTACAGGAGCTAGGTTTATGTTAGGTTAAGCCACTGTCCAAATTCAGAGGATTTGGACCAGGGTTAAGTGTGGGGATCCATCCTAAAATCTGCCCTACATATAGGACCTACCCTAGGAAAATGGCCCCTACAGGTCTGTAGGCTGGTCCTATATTTTTCATTACATATCAAACTGTAGGTATTTGAAATACCTACAACTTATTGCTGGTTACATCCCCTGAAAATCCCTAGGGGTGCCTAAAATTCTCCTACAGTGATCTGCCCTAACTTGTAGGGTATAGCCCTCACTAAAATGACTCTACAGGGCAGACCACTCATCCACATTTTACCCATCACATATCAAACTGTAGTATTCAAAATACCTACAATTCTCTGAAGGTCACACCCCTGAAAATCCCTAGGGGTGCCCTAAATTCTCTACAGTGATCTGCCCTAACTTGTAGGGTATAGGCTTCACGAAAAAGACTCTACAGGTCAGCCTACTCATCCAAATTTCCTATAACCTATCAAACTGTAGGTATTGAAAATACCTACAACTTTCATGTTGGTCATATTTGTTGATCATGCCTCTAAAGGGCCTAAAATAATTTTACAAGATCTGCCCTAATGTAGGACACACCCTTATTCAAATGGCCCTACAGGGCTCAGTTTTCCTCCAAATTTTTCATAACACATATCAAATAGTAGTATTTTAAATACCTACAATTTTCATGTTACATGTTTTTCCATAAGGTGCTTAAGGGGCCTAAATCCTACTACAGTAAAAACTGTTTTAAAAACAGAATACAGAAATCAGAAAAATAGAAATATAATGTTTGATTGATTGCACGGATCTTAAAGCGTAGCCCGACGCTTTGTCATCTTCCCGAATTAACCTAATTTTAGGCCGTGGAGGAGGTGTTTCACGGGCCACAACCCGGCGGGCAGAGGCGGCGCCACCGCGGGAAACACCTCCTATGTGTTCCCGGTGGTGGGGGGCTCCCTTGGCCGGAGCTAGGGCGGCGGAGCTAGGGCGGCCGGCCGGTGGCGGCGCCGCCCTACCCGAGAGCTCCAAAACCCAAAAAACAATGGCAGATTTTTCTAAATTTAAAACTTGGATCCGAATAGTTTGATCATGAAAGCCCCTTCTAAACATCCTAGGATCTAAGCATGGAAAAAGGAGTGAGGGAGGACTTTCCCGGCGGCCATGCAACGTGTAGATCGACGAGGGGCCATGGCGACGGCGGCGGCGGCGTTTTCCTTCTTCTCAAGCTCCGGCCACCACTTGCTCTTCTGTTAGGGATTCGAAAGCCTCTCCTTGGTCACTGATGGGGGTTTAAAAAGGTAGAGAGGGGAGGGGGAGGGTCATGGCTGTTATGGAAGAAAGCCATTAATGGCCATAAAATGGGGGTTCGGCCAAGGTGGAGGGGGGGGGTTGTGAACAGCCCTCTTGAAGGCTGGGAAACGGCTGCATCTACTCCTCTTCTCTAGAGGAGTTGAATGCAGCCATAAAGGCATGCTTTCAGCCTCTCTTGGCCGAGCCCCACCCCCTTCAACTTCTCTTTCAATATTTCTCTCTCTCCACCATTATTTTCTTTCTCTCTCTTCTCTCTCTCTCCTAGTCACCCTCCAAACTGAATTGTCTTCCTCCTACCCCCTATTGGCAGCCCATTTGAATTATTAAATCCCAAATGAAAACATGGAAGGGGGTCCACCATGAATACTCTCTTTTATCATTTCTCTCTCCTCTTAATAATTTCTTCTCTCTCTCTCTTATTCCCCCATTTGACCAGTCAACCCTCTAGGCTATTGGCAGACCTAATATCTTACATTAATAATGTCATTAGGCTTAGCCCAAGGGGGGGGGGGGGGCTTGAACTTGGGTTAACCAAATGGGCTAAGTTGACTTGACTTGGGTTAAATGTTGACTTGGTCATTTTGACTCTTTGGGTCCACATCAATGGGTCTTTAGTGACCCATTGGACTCCCCTAGGCCTAGGTAGGGTTAGTTGGAGTTGAGTTGGCCCCCTGGAGGTCACATGGCCCTTAGGAAGGGCACTTTGACCATTTTAGGGTTAGGGTTGGCTTGGGTTAATTTGGCCACTAGTATTGACCCATTGAGTCTATGGTGACTCATTGGCCCCACATTGGGTCTAGAAATGCCCTAGAGTCAGTTTGAACTCACTAGGTCACCCAAACTCAGTGTTTTGGAAAACTTGCTATTTGCAGCCCAAAATGAGTCTCTACTAGACTCCTAAGCCCATTTGGTCTATTTGGTTCCCTATGGTCTTGCCATGGCCCAGGCAAGCCCAAAGTTATCTTAGGGGGGGGCCTAATTGGAAATGGGATGTTACAAATCCCATAAAACAAAACAAAAATTTCGTCCCCGAAATTAAGGTTATGTCTACGGGGATCACTACCGGCATAAGTTAAGCTTGTACATCCCATATGGTTTGCAGTGCTACGATATCAACATTTACGGGCCTAGTCCCCAATAAACAAAAGTTTAGCCTATACCTTCTTAGATTATTCTACGAATAATTGTAAATAGGAAAGGAAAACTTTAAATTACTGAGGAGTTGGGAGGATTACCTGACTGAAAAGCTCGGGTACTTTGCTGCATCAAGGTCCTGTGGTTCCCAGGTGTGCTCCTCCTGACCGTGATTTCTCCACAGAACCTTGACTAAGGGAATTTCTTACGGCGCAAGATCCGCACTCCTTTGTCATCGATCCGAACCGGCTCCAAGTGAACAGATCGGTCTGAAGCTACCGGCCCTTCTGCGGTCAAATTCGCTGCTCCGGGCGTAGTAGAGCCCTTCTCAGCGAAGAGATGTGGAAGACGTCGTGTAGAGCTGCCAGCTCTGGTGGCAATTCTAGCCTGTAGGCTAAGGGTCCGATCCGCTCCAGGATCCGGTAAGGGCCCATATACCTAGGGCTGAGTTTCTTCCTCCGACCGCGCACCCGTGAGACTCCGTGCATGGGCGGATCTTCAAGAACACTCGATCTCCTACCCGGAACTCCACCTGACGATGCCGAGCGTCATAGTATTTTGCTTGTCTGCTCTGCGCCTCCAGCATCCTTTCTCTGATCAGCCTCACCTGAGCCTCGGTGTCTTCAACGAAATCGATCCCAGCAGCTTCGGATCCTCGTCCTGTAACCCAAGAAAGCGGGGTCCTACATCTCCTTCCATATAAGGCCTCATAAGGCGCCATCCTGATGCTGGACTGGTAGCTATTATTGTAGGAGAACTCAACCAACGGTAACATCTTCTCCCACGGCTCCCTCGGTCTAGTATACACAGCCGTAGTAAGTCCTCCAAGGTCCTGTTGGTGCGCTCGGTCTGCCCGTCCGTCTGAGGGTGGAAGGCCGTGCTAAAGCCAACCGGGTGCCCAAATATGCCTGCACTGACCGCCACTCCCTGGATGTAAACCGTCCATCGCGGTCCGACACTATCGTCCGGGCACGCCATGATATCGGACATACTGCTCCACAAACTTCCGTACCAGCACTCCCACCGAGTCATCCTTCCTGATCGGCACAAAGCGGGCCACCTTCGTCAGCCGATCGACAATCACCCAAATCGAGTCGTTCCCTGTCGAGACCGGGAAGACCATGTATGAAATCCATCGCTATGTCGTCGAACTTCCACTCCGGCACCGGGAGTGGCTGCAATAGTCCTGCGGGGTTCCTGCACTCCGCCTTCACCAACTGACACGCCTCGCAATGGGTCACGAAGTACGTAATGTCCTTCTTCATGCCCGGCAAAACATCGTCCTCTTCAAATCAGCGGTCATCTTTGTGATCCCGGGTGTACGGGAGTACCGGCTGCAATGCGCCTCCGTCAAATGTCTTCTCGGATCTGGCCTCCTGCGGGTATATATACTCTGCCTCTGAAGTGGAGCAAAACATCCCTCAGGGAATAATCTCCTGTCGAACCTTCCTCCAAGGCTCGGAACATCGGCTCTGCCCACACATCTGCCCTCTGTCCGTCCCGAAATGCGATCCCGAATATCGTCTATGGCCACTATCGATGCCAGATACTCCCTATACAGATCTGGGTCATCCTCGGACACTAGGGATATCTGCATATCTCTGAATGACTGGACTAGCTCCATAGACATCACCTGGGGCCCAGCTTCGGAAGTGGCCGCTCTCCGACTCAGCGCGTCGGCCACCACGTTTGCCTTCCCTGGGTGGTAGTGCATCTCATACTGATAATCTGCTAAGAACTCCACCCAGCGCCTTGCCTGATATTCAGCTCCTTCTGCGTGTCACGTATTTCAGGTTCTTGTGATCGGAGAAGATATCGCAGTGGACTCCATAAAGGTAATGACGCCAGACCTTTAGAGCAAAAACGACCGCTCCCATCTCGAGGTCGTGCACCGGGTAGTTCCTCTCGTGGGTCTTCAGCTGGCGGGAGGCATATGCTATGACATGTCCGTTCTGCATCAGCACTGCTCCCATCCCTGGTATGATGCGTCGGTATACACCTGAAATCCTTCCTTCCCCGATGGAAGGGCCAGAATGGGGGCCGAGACGAGTCGGTCCTTCAGCTCCTGGAAAGCGCCTGGCACTGCGGGGTCCAAACAAAAGGTGCCTCTTCTTTGTCAACGATGTGAGGGGGAGGGCAATCGAGAGAGAACCCCTCTACGAACTTCCGGTAGTAACCGGCAAGTCCAAGAAACTGCGTACATCGGTGGCCGTTTTCAACTGCGGCCAATCTCGAACTGCCGAATCTTCGCTGGATCTACCGCTAGCCCGGCTCCGCTGATGATGTGACCTAGGAAGGCCACCTCCTTCAACCAGAACTGACACTTGCTGAATTTTGCATTAAAGGCGATGCTCCCGCAACCTCTCAAGGTCAGTGCCAGATGTCGAGTGTGCTCCTCCTCCGTCCTAGAATAGATCAGGATGTCGTCTATGAATACTATGACGAACACATCCAAGTAGGCTTCGAAAAACCCGGTTCATGAGACTCATGAACGCCGACGGAGCATTCGTGAGCCCAAAGGGCATCACGGTAAACTCATACAGGCCATATCTGCTGCTAAAGGCCGTCTTCGGAATGTCCTCCTCCTGGATCCGCAGCTGGTAGTATCCTGATCTCAAGTCCAGCTTCGAGAAATAATGGGCCCCCTCCAACTGGTCGAATAATTCGTCTATCCGTGGGGCGGATAGGTATTCCGGACGGTCAGCCTGTTTAGTGCTCGATAATCGATGCACAGGCGGAGTGTCCCATCTTCTTCTTCACGAACAGGACCGGTGCTCCCCATGGCGAGGAACTCGGTCTAACAAAACCTGCCTCCACCAATTCCTGCAACTGGGTCCGAAACTCTGCCAACTCCTTTGGGGCCATCCGATAAGGGGCCCTAGACGCCGGCTTGGCTCCCGGCACAAGCTGTATCTGAAAATCCTGCTCTCGGTGTGGAGGTAGTCCTGGCAGTTTCTCCGGAAAGATGTCTGCGAAATCTCGCACCACCGGGATGTCTGTCACCGACTCCTTGACTTCCGCCATCTCAAAAAGGATCTGATAGACCTCCTCTCCTGCAGATGGGCCTTAACGGCCTGTACCGAAGATAAGAGTATACGAGAGACAGGTTTATACCTTCGATGGTAATGAAAGAGTCCCCGTGTCTCACGGTGATCCTCTTTGCCTGGCAGTCAATCTGGGCATGGTTCCAATGCAGCCATACCATGCCCAGGATCAGATCGTAGTCTGTCAGCTTCAAAATCGTCGCTGGAGCCTCGAACGCTTTTCCACCAATCTCTGCCTCCATATTGCAGTGATCCGTGGTAAGGAGTTCTGATCCATCCGGTAGTCGCACCCTCATCCTCGAGCCTGTGAACCGCTCCACACCTTCCAGTCCTTCTACGAACGACTCCGACACAAAGAGTGAGTAGCTCCAGTATCGAACAGGTGCGGGCAGGCTTGCCACTGATGAAGACTATACCTGGGTGATTAAATATCTCAGGGTTCTATAAAAAGTTTTCTTTCCTGGTTAATCTATCTAGTGTGGTTCTAAGTTTAACAATTTAAAGGGGAAATTCTATGAAAACAAAGAAAACATTTCGGCATACCTGCGATGACCTGCTCCGGATTCCGCGGCTGTGCAAGGTCCAAGGCATATACCTGCTCTCTCCCTGTCTACGATCTTCCCCCTGGTATCCTCGACCGCGGCCGCGCCCTCGGCCTCCGTAATACTGAGCTGGTGGGCCGCCCTGATATGCTGGAGGTGGTGCCCCCCTCATGGGGCAGTTCCTCCGTATGTGCCCAATCTGATGGCAAAGGAAGCATTCTGGGGGATACGCCATTCCCCGGGGTCTCGGCATCTCCTGCATCCGAAGAGGTGGAGGGGCCAATACCACCTGTTCCCTCGGCTCCGGCCTCACGTCCTGACGAGGCTGGTCCTCTGTCCTCCTCCCCTCTGGTACAGCACCTCGCCGTTGGTCATTCCTACCTCTCCGTCCCTGATCCTCTGCTGGCCGCTTCCGGCCCGGGTGGTGTGCCAATCTGCCTCGATCCTTTTGGCCATCTCCAAAATCCGGGAGATGGGCCCGTCAGATACAAACAAGAGGGCCTCCCTCAGGTCTCCCGCAGGCCCTTGTAGAACTCCTGATATACCCTGCCTCGTCCAGCTGGTAGGAATCTGCGTATCGAGCCAGGTGGTCAAACTCTCGATGGTACTCCACCACGGTCCGAGTACCCTGCTTCAGCTGTAAGAACCGCTCCTCCAAATCATCCCTAGCCGACTGCGGAACGAAATGCTCCAGCAGTGCGGCCCTGAACTCCTCCCAAGTGATCTCCGCAACCTCCCTATCAGCAAATGTCGTGTCCAACAGCGTCTTCCACCACCTCTTTGCATGGGACTCTAGGCAGGAGACAACCAGAGCCACCTTCTCCTCCCATGGACACCGAATCCCGGTCAGCATCTCGTACATGATATCCAGCCATTCCTCCGTCCGAACAGCCGACTCTGTCCCCAGATAGGACGGGGGAGAAAAGACCCCGGAAGATGCTGAGCCAGTTGGCCCCCAGATTGGGCTGCGGGACCGGAACCTGCTGGGCCCTGAAGGCCTCCAGAATGGCAGTCAGGGTCTGTCCCATATCTGACTGAAGGAAAGGAGTGGGGGCCGGTGGGGGTGGTTGCAACTCCTGAGCCTGTGGAACTCCACCTGAGGCGTAGTCCGTGCTGGAGGCTGCGTAACAAAAAAACACATGCTGAGAAAACGTTCAAATATTACCTAAAGGTGGACAAATTTATATGTGATCCCCATATGGGCACACCACTGCTTCCGCTGCTTAGTTTGTCCCAAACTAAACTCGAGCGGGGGTGACCCAGGGTTAGTGGACTGCTATTTCCTTCTGATCGATGTTTCCTCTGATACCACTTGTAAGACCCCCTTTTTTTTTCTTTTTTAAACCGGGGTCTTAGGCCCAGAACCGCCGCTTTGCGGTGACTCCTTCACGTCCCGAAGGGTCATCACCACAAGGCGCCGATTCTGCCGGCCAAATTCGATCACAGAAGTAGCACATTTATTGAAGTAAAAGCAATGCAGTCCACAATAATAAAAATCACATACATATATAATAAAACTCCACGAAGGGAGTGTCCACAGAAACATCAGAGTAATATAATTACGGGCTTATGCCCGGTACAAAATATCCTCACTACAAGTCTCTCATGCGGAAGCGAATCAGAAACTACTCAAGGATCGAGACTCACGGTCCCGGTGGTGTGAACTCCGGAGCTAGACTGCCCCACCTCTAGGCGCACCGATCTCTGGGGCTGCTCCTCCATGCTGGGCTCCACGATCCCCTAAAATGATATGGTTCGAAAACCGTTAGTCTAAAAGACTAAGTCCTATCATCCCCCACCCCTTCCCCCACGCTCTAAGGCACCGGGCGGAGAGGAAGAAAGGGGAGGACATGAAAGTGGAGAGTAGTCAAAGCAGATGACGGTGGACCTAACTAGCAAGTTATAACAGGGGAGCAATATAAAATTAAGTGTTGTAATAGGTCAAACAAGAAGAAAAATAAGTAAGGTAATTTTAAACCTTCACTTATGTGAGTACACATAAGCCAAGGGATCTTTTGCAAGGCTCCCATCGTATAAAGTGTCCCATACCACTTATACGTTGGGGTGTCGGTTATCAAACAGCAACATATATATATTGAAATTAACCTTTGATTTATAAACTTGCCCACACAAGCTTATAGACCAAGGGGTCGTTTTGCAAGTCCTAAAGTATAAGCGTCCCATTCCACTTATACTTTAGGTGTCAAGGTTGTTATGAACGATATGATATGCAACTATATGGTGGGTATGTTATGTCATGCAGTGCAACTCACACACCCGACTCTGTGCACACAGACCTTTAGTTCCCCCTTTCGGAGCCGTTACCTCCCAGGATACCTCCGTAGTGGCAAACGGAAGCGGTGGGTTGGGCCTCGCCCACCTCCAAAACCAGTAAAGCACACTGGTCTGACCTATCGTACGCCTCAACGCTTGGTGCACAAAGCGGACGCCTGCGTACTCTTGCCGGCTGGCGCACCGGACTTCTGTTGGCGGAGTGCTAATCACCCCGCCGAGTCAACGATATCGGTGTCGGTGCAATCGAACTCCCCGATATCGAAGGACCCACCACCTTAACTTTCCTATTTTTATGCACATGCAAGTTAAACCGTAAGCACACAACACCGAGCCGAAGCTCCCCGGACCAAAACGTCCGTCTCCAAATCAACCGAGCCGAAGCTCCCCGGACCATCCCGTCCGTTTCCAAATCAACCGAGTCGAAGCTCTCATCAACCTTCCTGTGCCAACAGTGTTGTGAAAAGTGCAGCCCTAGTTACTAAGTTACTCTTGTCGGTTGTTATTACAGTTTACGTTAGCCCAGGACTGCCCCCGGTATACCCCGTGAAGGGCTCTCAAGGGGCACTAGGAACCAAGACGGTGCATTACGGCCCGAAGTTCCCTTTCGCAAGGCACTTATTATTGTTGGTTAATACCCCGTTCCCAAACTCTTAATGTTACTCTGGTTCTAACCCTAATGTGTTTTAACTCCTTCACCCGCTCCCAGGAAAGACGATGTTCCGTCGAACCCGAGCTCCACCCATCCTTAGTTCAACCTAACCACTATCCCACACCCAATTTCATTGATAACCTCCGAATCATCTTGCCACGGCATTTACACATGATTTGTCGCCCTATGACCATGGTATTACAATTTCTATGATTTCACTATATGCAGACCAACATGAGCTAACAACATGTATGATAAGAAGTGCATCAATTTCTCATCCAAGCACCCTAAGATAATTACTAAGGGCCTATCATGACTTTTATAACTTAAAATCCAGCACTTCCAAATTTTTCCTAAATAATTTAATATTTATTTAATTATCCAGAAATTAAAGCCATGAGTGATTTTGAGCATGAGGTACTACATTCATTCATCATAAAATTATAAGAAAATTACCAGGGCTCTACAATGTCCATAAATGTTCACTGACCAAAAATTATAATTTTTCAAGGCCTAAAAATATTATTTAAAAATCATTTATAAATTCTACAAATTGCAAGCCTTGTGAATCAACCCCTATGATTATAGATCCAAAAATTCTACAATGATTACCAGAGATGTAAGAGGTCATAAAAACTCATTTGCCTAAGTTACACCAGATTTCAGTGAGGGAACAACCCATAATAATTATTTGACTATCTTTAGAAAATCAATGGCTTGTGAATGAAGTACTTAAAATAATCAGTTAATAATTCCAGAAAAATTCAAGCATATGTATAAGAACCTAAAAAGCTCTCTGCCAAAATTTCATATCCATTAATCAACCATAGAAATCAAATTAATTAACATACCCAAAAGCCTATTTTTGTGAGATATGAAGGAACTATTATGTATTGAATCCCAAGGCTCTCAATATTACTTCCCAAAGACTTCCCTAAACCCAAGAAGTACACTACCCAAGTTTCATGGCTTTTAGATGAGTTAAATTACTGTTTTGACCCTAAAGGCCCTTCTACCCTAAAACTAGGGTTTAGGATTTGAGGTACCTAGCTACCTTAAAATTCTCTAAGATTATAACCAGAGGGTTAAATATTCATTAACCACCTCTCCACCAAATATCAAGGCCATACAAGAGCATTTGCCCCTATGTCCTTCACAAACCCCCAAAAGTCCTCACTTTTGGGTTTGTACCTGGGCCCTAGGGTAAATCCACCCTAACACATCTCCTTTGCTCCCCAAGGGTTCTTAGGATCATCCTAACCCATTGGTCACAACTTCAACCTCTGTTGAGGTGAGTTGACCCACCAAATTGCCACAAGTCCCCTTTTTCCCATATTACCCTTCCCTAGGACCAAACTAGGGCTTGGTGGTTTCCTATTCAAAACTCAACCAAATGAGTTGAAATTTGAACCAGGCCTAGATATATATACCAGGGACACCTCACCAAAAATTGGAAGGGTATGGAGGTCATTTGACCCTTCAATGTTCTAACCCTAACTTTTCTAGGTTTAGGGCAAAACCCTAAGCTACCTTATCCCAAATTGCCTCCAATATTTACAGGAGCTAGGTTTATGTTAGGTTAAGCCCCTGTCCAAAATTCAGAGGATTTGGACCAAGGGTTAAGTGTGGGGATCCATCCTAAAATCTGCCCTACATATAGGACCTACCCTAGGAAAATGGCCCTACAGGTCTGTAGGCTTGTCCTATATTTTTCCATTACATATCAAACTGTAGGTATTTGAAATACCTACAACTTATCTGCTGGTTACATCCCCTGAAAATCCCTAGGGGTGCCCTAAAATTCTCCTACAGTGATCTGCCCTAACTTGTAGGGTATAGCCCTCACTAAAATGACTCTACAGGGCAGACCACTCATCCACATTTTACCCATCACATATCAAACTGTAGGTATTCAAAATACCTACAACTTCTCTGAAGGTCACACCCCTGAAAATCCCTAGGGGTGCCCTAAATTTCTCCTACAGTGATCTGCCCTAACTTGTAGGGTATAGGCTTCACGAAAAAGACTCTACAGGTCAGCCTACTCATCCAAATTTTTCCTATAACCTATCAAACTGTAGGTATTGAAAATACCTACAACTTTCATGTTGGTCATATTTGTTGATCATGCCTCTAAAGGGCCTAAAATAATTTTACAAAGATCTGCCCTAATGATTAGGACACACCCTTTATTCAAATGGCCCTACAGGGCTCAGTTTTCCTCCAAATTTTTCATAACACATATCAAATTGTAGGTATTTTAAATACCTACAATTTTCATGTTACATGTTTTTCCATAAGGTGCCCTTAAGGGGCCTAAAATCCAACTACAGTAAAACTGTTTTAAAACAGAATACAGAAATCAGAAAAATAGAAATATAATGTTTGATTGATCTGCACGGATCTTAAAGCGTATCCGACGCCTGCTGCTCATCTTCCCCGAATTAACCTAATTTTAGGCCGTGGAGGAGGTGTTTCACGGGCCACAACCCGGCGGCCAGAGGCGGCGCCACCGCCGGGAAACACCTCCTATGTGTTCCCGGTGGTGGGGGCTCCCCTTGGCCGGAGCTAGGGCGGCCGGAGGTGGCGGCGCCGCCCTACCCGAGAGCTCCAAAAACCCCAAAAACAATGGCAGATTTTTCTAAATTTAAAACTTGGATCCGAATAGTTTGATCATGAAAGCCCCTTCTAAACATCCCTAGGATCTAAGCATGGAAAAAGGAGTGAGGGAGGACCTTCCCGGCGGCCATGCAACGTGTAGATCGACGAGGGGCCATGGCGACGGCGGCGGCGGCGTTTTCCTTCTTCTCAAGCTCCGGCCACCACTTGCTCTTCTGTTAGGGATTCGAAAGCCTCTCCTTGGCTCACTGATGGGGGTTTAAAAAGGTAGAGAGGGGAGGGGGAGGGTCATGGCTGTTATGAAGAAAGCCATTAATGGCCATAAATGGGGGTTTCGGCCAAGGTGGAGGGGGGGTGAAACAGCCCTCTTGAAGGCTGGGAAACGGCTGCATCTACTCCTCTTCTCTAGAGGAGTTGAATGCAGCCATAAAGGCATGCTTTCAGCCTCTCTTGGCCGAGCCCCACCCCTTCAACTTCTCTTTCAATATTTCTCTCTCCTCCCACCATTATTTTCTTTCTCTCTCTTCCTCTCTCTCTCCTAGTCACCCTCCAAACTGAATTGTCTTCCTCCTACCCCCTATTGGCAGCCCATTTGAATTATTAAATCCCAAATGAAAACATGGAAGGGGGTCCACCATGAATACTCTCTTTTATCATTTCTCTCTCCTCTTAATAATTTCTTCTCTCTCTCTCTTATTCCCCATTTGACCAGTCAACCCTCTAGGCTATTGGCAGACCTAATATCTTACATTAATAATGTCATTAGGCTTAGCCCAAGAGGGGGGGGGGGGCTTGAACTTGGGTTAACCCAAATGGGCTAAGTTGACTTGACTTGGGTTAAATGTTGACTTGGTCATTTTGACTCTTTGGGTCCACATCAATGGGTCTTTAGTGACCCATTGGACTCCCCTAAGGCCTAGGTAGGGTTAGTTGGAGTTGAGTTGGCCCCCTGGAGGTCACATGGCCCTTAGGAAGGGCACTTTGACCATTTTAGGGTTAGGGTTGGCTTGGGTTAATTTGGCCACTAGTATTGACCCCATTGAGTCTATGGTGACTCATTGGCCCCACATTGGGTCTAGAAATGCCCTAGAGTCAGTTTGAACTCACTAGGTCACCCAAACTCAGTGTTTTGGAAACTTGCTATTTGCAGCCCAAAATGAGTCTCTACTAGACTCCTAAGCCCATTTGGTCTATTTGGTTCCCTATGGTCTTGCCATGGCCCAGGCAAGCCCAAAGTTATTCTTAGGGGGGGCCTAATTGGAAATGGGATGTTACAAATCCCAATAAACAAAACAAAAATTTCGTCCCCGAAATTAAGGTTAAGTCTACGGGGGATCACTACCGGCATAAGTTAAGCTTGTAACATCCCATATGGTTTGCAGTGCCTACGATATCAACATTTACGGGCTAGTCCCCAATAAACAAAAAGTTTAGCCTATACCTTCTTAGATTATTCTACGAATAATTGTAAATAGGAAGGAAAACTTTAAATTACTTGAGGAGTTGGGAGGGTTACCTGACTGAAAAGCTCCGGGTACTTTTGCTGCATCAAGTCCTGTGGTTCCCAGGTGTGCTCCTCCTGACCGTGATTTCTCCACAGAACCTTGACTAAGGGAATCTTCTTACGGCGCAAGATCCGCACTCCTTTGTCATCGATCCGAACCGGCTCCAAGTGAACAGATCGGTCTGAAGCTACCGGCCCTTCTGCGGTCAAAATTCGCTGCTCCGGGCGTAGTAGAGCCCTTCTCAGCGAAGAGATGTGGAAGACGTCGTGTAGAGCTGCCAGCTCTGGTGGCAATTCTAGCCTGTAGGCTAAGGGTCCGATCCGCTCCAGGATCCGGTAAGGGCCCATATACCTAGGGCTGAGTTTCTTCCTCCGACCGCGCACCCGTGAGACTCCGTGCATGGGCCGGATCTTCAAGAACACTCGATCTCCTACCCGGAACTCCACCTGACGATGCCGAGCGTCATAGTATTTTGCTTGTCTGCTCTGCGCCTCCAGCATCCTTTCTCTGATCAGCCTCACCTGAGCCTCGGTGTCTTCAACGAAATCCGATCCCAGCAGCTTCGGATCCTCGTCCTGTACCCAAGAAAGCGGGGTCCTACATCTCCTTCCATATAAGGCCTCATAAGGCGCCATCCTGATGCTGGACTGGTAGCTATTATTGTAGGAGAACTCAACCAACGGTAACATCTTCTCCCACGGCTCCCCTCGGTCTAGTATACACAGCCGTAGTAAGTCCTCCAAGGTCCTGTTGGTGCGCTCGGTCTGCCCGTCCGTCTGAGGGTGGAAGGCCGTGCTAAAAGCCAACCGGGTGCCCAAATATGCCTGCACTGACCGCCACTCCCTGGATGTAAACCGTCCATCGCGGTCCGACACTATCGTCCGGGGCACGCCATGATATCGGACATACTGCTCCACAAACTTCCGTACCAGCACTCCCACCGAGTCATCCTTCCTGATCGGCACAAAGCGGGCCACCTTCGTCAGCCGATCGACAATCACCCAAATCGAGTCGTTCCCTGTCCGAGACCGGGGAAGACCATGTATGAAATCCATCGCTATGTCGTCGAACTTCCACTCCGGCACCGGGAGTGGCTGCAATAGTCCTGCGGGGTTCCTGCACTCCGCCTTCACCAACTGACACGCCTCGCAATGGGTCACGAAGTACGTAATGTCCTTCTTCATGCCCGGCCAAAACATCGTCCTCTTCAAATCAGCGGTCATCTTTGTGATCCCCGGGTGTACGGAGTACCGGCTGCAATGCGCCTCCGTCAAAATGTCTTCTCGGATCTGGCCTCCTGCGGGTATATATACTCTGCCTCTGAAGTGGAGCAAACCATCCCTCAGGGAATAATCTCCTGTCGAACCTTCCTCCAAGGCTCGGAACATCGGCTCTGCCCACACATCTGCCCTCTGTCCGTCCCGAATGCGATCCCGAATGTCGTCTATGGCCACTATCGATGCCAGATACTCCCTATACAGATCTGGGTCATCCTCGGACACTAGGGATATCTGCATATCTCTGAATGACTGGACTAGCTCCATAGACATCACCTGGGGCCCAGCTTCGGAAGTGGCCGCTCTCCGACTCAGCGCGTCGGCCACCACGTTTGCCTTCCCTGGGTGGTAGTGCATCTCATACTGATAATCTGCTAAGAACTCCACCCAGCGCCTCTGCCTGATATTCAGCTCCTTCTGCGTGTCCACGTATTTCAGGTTCTTGTGATCGGAGAAGATATCGCAGTGGACTCCATAAAGGTAATGACGCCAGACCTTTAGAGCAAAAACGACCGCTCCCATCTCGAGGTCGTGCACCGGGTAGTTCCTCTCGTGGGTCTTCAGCTGGCGGGAGGCATATGCTATGACATGTCCGTTCTGCATCAGCACCGCTCCCATCCCTTGGTATGATGCGTCGGTATACACCTGGAATCCCTCCTTCCCCGATGGAAGGGCCAGAATGGGGGCCGAGACGAGTCGGTCCTTCAGCTCCTGGAAAGCCGCCTGGCACTGCGGGGTCCAAACAAAAGGTGCCTCCTTCTTTGTCAACGATGTGAGGGGGAGGGCAATCCGAGAGAACCCCTCTACGAACTTCCGGTAGTAACCGGCAAGTCCCAAGAAACTGCGTACATCGGTGGCCGTTTTCAACTGCGGCCAATCTCGAACTGCCCGAATCTTCGCTGGATCTACCGCTAGCCCGGCTCCGCTGATGATGTGACCTAGGAAGGCCACCTCCTTCAACCAGAACTGACACTTGCTGAATTTTGCATAAAGGCGATGCTCCCGCAACCTCTCCAAGGTCAGTGCCAGATGTCGAGTGTGCTCCTCCTCCGTCCTAGAATAGATCAGGATGTCGTCTATGAATACTATGACGAACACATCCAAGTAGGCTTCGAAAACCCGGTTCATGAGACTCATGAACGCCGACGGAGCATTCGTGAGCCCAAAGGGCATCACGGTAAACTCATACAGGCCATATCTGCTGCTAAAGGCCGTCTTCGGAATGTCCTCCTCCTGGATCCGCAGCTGGTAGTATCCTGATCTCAAGTCCAGCTTCGAGAAATAATGGGCCCCCTCCAACTGGTCGAATAATTCGTCTATCCGTGGGAGCGGATAGGTATTCCGGACGGTCAGCCTGTTTAGTGCTCGATAATCGATGCACAGGCGGAGTGTCCCATCCTTCTTCTTCACGAACAGGACCGGTGCTCCCCATGGCGAGGAACTCGGTCTAACAAAACCTGCCTCCACCAATTCCTGCAACTGGGTCCGAAACTCTGCCAACTCCTTTGGGGCCATCCGATAAGGGGCCCTAGACGCCGGCTTGGCTCCCGGCACAAGCTGTATCTGAAAATCCTGCTCTCGGTGTGGAGGTAGTCCTGGCAGTTTCTCCGGAAAGATGTCTGCGAAATCTCGCACCACGGGATGTCTGTCACCGACTCCTTGACTTCCGCCATCTCAAAAAGGATCTGATAGACCTCCTCTCCCTGCAGATGGGCCTTAACGGCCTGTACCGAAGATAAGAGTATACGAGAGACAGGTCTTATACCTTCGATGGTAATGAAAGAGTCCCCGTGTCTCACGGTGATCCTCTTTGCCTGGCAGTCAATCTGGGCATGGTTCCAATGCAGCCATACCATGCCCAGGATCAGATCGTAGTCTGTCAGCTTCAAAATCGTCGCTGGAGCCTCGAACGCTTTTCCACCAATCTCTGCCTCCATATTGCAGTGATCCGTGGTAAGGAGTTCTGATCCATCCGGTAGTCGCACCCTCATCCTCGAGCCTGTGAACCGCTCCACACCTTCCAGTCCTTCTACGAACGACTCCGACACAAAAGAGTGAGTAGCTCCAGTATCGAACAGCGTGCGGGCAGGCTTGCCACTGATGAAGACTATACCTGGGGTGATTAAATATCTCAGGGTTCTATAAAAAGTTTTCTTTCCTGGTTAATCTATCTAGTGTGGTTCTAAGTTTAACAATTTAAAGGGGAAATTCTATGAAAACAAAGAAAACATTTCGGCATACCTGCGATGACCTGCTCCGGATTCCGCGGCTGTGCAAGGTCCAAGGCATATACCTGCTCTCTCCCCTGTCTACGATCTTCCCCCAGGTATCCTCGACCGCGGCCGCGCCCTCGGCCTCCGTAATACTGAGCTGGTGGGCCGCCCTGATGTGCTGGAGGTGGTGCCCCCCTCATGGGGCAGTTCCTCCGTATGTGCCCAATCTGATGGCAAAGGAAGCATTCTGGGGGATACGCCATTCCCCCGGGTCTCGGCATCTCCTGCATCCGAAGAGGTGGAGGGGCCAATACCACCTGTTCCCTCGGCTCCGGCCTCACGTCCTGACGAGGCTGGTCCTCTGTCCTCCTCCCCTCTGGTACAGCACCTCGCCGTTGGTCATTCCTACCTCTCCGTCCCTGATCCTCTGCTGGCCGCTTCCGGCCCCGGGTGGTGTGCCAATCTGCCTCAATCCTTTTGGCCATCTCCAAAATCCGGGAGATGGGCCCGTCAGATACAAACAAGAGGGCCTCCCTCAGGTCCTCCCGCAGGCCCTTGTAGAACCTCCTGATATACCCTGCCTCGTCCAGCTGGTAGGAATCTGCGTATCGAGCCAGGTGGTCAAACTCTCGATGGTACTCCACCACGGTCCGAGTACCCTGCTTCAGCTGTAAGAACCGCTCCTCCAAATCATCCCTAGCCGACTGCGGAACGAAATGCTCCAGCAGTGCGGCCCTGAACTCCTCCCAAGTGATCTCCGCAACCTCCCTATCAGCAAATGTCGTGTCCAACAGCGTCTTCCACCACCTCTTTGCATGGGACTCTAGGCAGGAGACAACCAGAGCCACCTTCTCCTCCCATGGACACCGAATCCCGGTCAGCATCTCGTACATGATATCCAGCCATTCCTCCGTCCGAACAGCCGACTCTGTCCCCAGATAGGACGGGGAGAAAGACCCCGGAAGATGCTGAGCCAGTTGGCCCCCAGATTGGGCTGCGGGACCGGAACCTGCTGGGCCCTGAAGGCCTCCAGAATGGCAGTCAGGGTCTGTCCCATATCTGACTGAAGGAAAGGAGTGGGGGCCGGTGGGGGTGGTGCAACATCCTGAGCCTGTGGAACTCCACCCTGAGGCGTAGTCCGTGCTGGAGGCTGCGTAACAAAAACACATGCTGAGAAAACGTTCAAATATTACCTAAAGGTGGACAATTTATATGTGATCCCCATATGGGCACACCACTGCTTCCGCTGCTTAGTTTGTCCCCAAACTAAACTCGAGCGGGGGTGACCCAGGGTTAGTGGACTGCTATTTCCTTCTGATCGATGTTTCCTCTGATACCACTTGTAAGACCCCCTTTTTTTTTCTTTTTTAAACCCGGGGTCTTAGGCCCAGAACCGCCGCTTTGCGGTGACTCCTTCACGTCCCGAAGGGTCATCACCACAAGGCGCCGATTCTGCCGGCCAAATTCGATCACAGAAGTAGCACATTTATTGAAGTAAAAGCAATGCAGTCCACAATAATAAAAAATCACATACATATATAATAAAACTCCACGAAGGGAGTGTCCACAGAAACATCAGAGTAATATAATTACGGGCTTATGCCCGGTACAAAATATCCTCACTACAAGTCTCTCATGCGGAAGCGAATCAGAAACTACTCAAGGATCGAGACTCACGGTCCCGGTGGTGTGAACTCCGGAGCTAGACTGCCCCACCTCTAGGCGCACCGATCTCTGGGGCTGCTCCTCCATGCTGGGCTCCACGATCCCCTAAAATGATATGGTTCGAAAACCGTTAGTCTAAAAGACTAAGTCCTATCATCCCCCACCCCTTCCCCCACGCTCTAAGGCACCGGGCGGAGAGGAAGAAAGGGGAGGACATGAAAGTGGAGAGTAGTCAAAGCAGATGACGGTGGACCTAACTAGCAAGTTATAACAGGGGAGCAATATAAAACTTAAGTGTTGTAATAGGTCAAACAAGAAGAAAAATAAGTAAGGTAATTTTAAACCTTCACTTATGTGAGTACACATAAGCCAAGGGATCTTTTGCAAGGCTCCCATCGTATAAAGTGTCCCATACCACTTATACGTTGGGGTGTCGGTTATCAAACAGCAACATATATATATTGAAATTAACCTTTGATTTATAAACTTGCCCACACAAGCTTATAGACCAAGGGGTCGTTTTGCAAGTCCTAAAGTATAAGCGTCCCATTCCACTTATACTTTAGGTGTCAAGGTTGTTATGAACGATATGATATGCAACTATATGGTGGGTATGTTATGTCATGCAGTGCAACTCACACAACCGACTCTGTGCACACAGACCTTTAGTTCCCCCTTTCGGAGCCGTTACCTCCCAGGATACCTCCGTAGTGGCAAACGGAAGCGGTGGGTTGGGCCTCGCCCACCTCCAAAACCAGTAAAGCACACTGGTCTGACCTATCGTACGCCTCAACGCTTGGTGCACAAAGCGGACGCCTGCGTACTCTTGCCGGCTGGCGCACCGGACTTCTGTTGGCGGAGTGCTAATCACCCCGCCGAGTCAACGATATCGGTGTCGGTGCAATCGAACTCCCCGATATCGAAGGACCCACCACCTTAACTTTCCTATTTTTATGCACATGCAAGTTAAACCGTAAGCACACAACACGAGCCGAAGCTCCCCGGACCAAAACGTCCGTCTCCAAATCAACCGAGCCGAAGCTCCCCGGACCATCCCGTCCGTTTCCAAATCAACCGAGTCGAAGCTCTCATCAACCTTCCTGTGCCAACAGTGTTGTGAAAAGTGCAGCCCTAGTTACTAAGTTACTCTTGTCGGTTTGTTATTACAGTTTACGTTAGCCCAGGACTGCCCCCGGTATACCCCGTGAAGGGCTCTCAAGGGGCACTAGGAACCAAGACGGTGCATTACGGCCCGAAGTTCCCTTTCGCAAGGCACTTATTATTGTTGGTTAATACCCCGTTCCCAAACTCTTAATGTTACTCTGGTTCTAACCCTAATGTGTTTTAACTCCTGCACCCGCTCCCAGGAAAGACGATGTTCCGTCGAACCCGAGCTCCACCCATCCTTAGTCAACCTAACCACTATCCCACACCCAATTTCATTGATAACCTCCGAATCATCTTGCCACGGCATTTACACATGATTTGTCGCCCTATGACCATGGTATTACAATTTCTATGATTTCACTATATGCAGACCAACATGAGCTAACAACATGTATGATAAGAAGTGCATCAATTTCTCATCCAAGCACCCTAAGATAATTACTAAGGGCCTATCATGACTTTTATAACTTAAAATCCAGCACTTCCAAATTTTTCCTAAATAATTTAATATTTATTTAATTATCCAGAAATTAAAGCCATGAGTGATTTTGAGCATGAGGTACTACATTCATTCATCATAAAATTATAAGAAAATTACCAGGGCTCTACAATGTCCATAAATGTTCACTGACCAAAAATTATAATTTTTCAAGGCCTAAAAATATTATTTAAAAATCATTTATAAATTCTACAAATTGCAAGCCTTGTGAATCAACCCCTATGATTATAGATCCAAAAATTCTACAATGATTACCAGAGATGTAAGAGGTCATAAAAACTCATTTGCCTAAGTTACACCAGATTTCAGTGAGGGAACAACCCATAATAATTATTTGACTATCTTTAGAAAATCAATGGCTTGTGAATGAAGTACTTAAAATAATCAGTTAATAATTCCAGAAAAATTCAAGCATATGTATAAGAACCTAAAAAGCTCTCTGCCAAAATTTCATATCCATTAATCAACCATAGAAATCAAATTAATTAACATACCCAAAAGCCTATTTTTGTGAGATATGAAGGAACTATTATGTATTGAATCCCAAGGCTCTCAATATTACTTCCCAAAGACTTCCCTAAACCCAAGAAGTACACTACCCAAGTTTCATGGCTTTTAGATGAGTTAAATTACTGTTTTGACCCTAAAGGCCCTTCTACCCTAAAACTAGGGTTTAGGATTTGAGGTACCTAGCTACCTTAAAATTCTCTAAGATTATAACCAGAGGGTTAAATATTCATTAACCACCTCTCCACCAAATATCAAGGCCATACAAGAGCATTTGCCCCTATGTCCTTCACAAACCCCCAAAAGTCCTCACTTTGGGTTTGTACCTGGGCCCTAGGGTAAATCCACCCTAACACATCTCCTTTGCTCCCCAAGGGTTCTTAGGATCATCCTAACCCATTGGTCACAACTTCAACCTCTGTTGAGGTGAGTTGACCACCAAATTGCCACAAGTCCCCTTTTTCCCATATTACCCTTCCCTAGGACCAAACTAGGGCTTGGTGGTTTCCTATTCAAAACTCAACCAAATGAGTTGAAATTTGAACCAGGCCTAGATATATATACCAGGGACACCTCACCAAAAATTGGAAGGGTATGGAGGTCATTTGACCCTTCAATGTTCTAACCCTAACTTTTCTAGGTTTAGGGCAAAACCCTAAGCTACCTTATCCCAAATTGCCTCCAATATTTACAGGAGCTAGGTTTATGTTAGGTTAAGCCCCTGTCCAAAATTCAGAGGATTTGGACCAAGGGTTAAGTGTGGGGATCCATCCTAAAATCTGCCCTACATATAGGACCTACCCTAGGAAAATGGCCCTACAGGTCTGTAGGCTTGTCCTATATTTTTCCATTACATATCAAACTGTAGGTATTTGAAATACCTACAACTTATCTGCTGGTTACATCCCCTGAAAATCCCTAGGGGTGCCCTAAAATTCTCCTACAGTGATCTGCCCTAACTTGTAGGGTATAGCCCTCACTAAAATGACTCTACAGGGCAGACCACTCATCCACATTTTACCCATCACATATCAAACTGTAGGTATTCAAAATACCTACAACTTCTCTGAAGGTCACACCCCCTGAAAATCCCTAGGGGTGCCCTAAATTTCTCCTACAGTGATCTGCCCTAACTTGTAGGGTATAGGCTTCACGAAAAAGACTCTACAGGTCAGCCTACTCATCCAAATTTTTCCTATAACCTATCAAACTGTAGGTATTGAAAATACCTACAACTTTCATGTTGGTCATATTTGTTGATCATGCCTCTAAAGGGCCTAAAATAATTTTACAAAGATCTGCCCTAATGATTAGGACACACCCTTATTCAAATGGCCCTACAGGGCTCAGTTTTCCTCCAAATTTTTCATAACACATATCAAATTGTAGGTATTTTAAATACCTACAATTTTCATGTTACATGTTTTTCCATAAGGTGCCCTTAAGGGGCCTAAAATCCAACTACAGTAAAACTGTTTTAAAACAGAATACAGAAATCAGAAAAATAGAAATATAATGTTTGATTGATCTGCACGGATCTTAAAGCGTATCCGACGCCTGCTGCTCATCTTCCCCGAATTAACCTAATTTTAGGCCGTGGAGGAGGTGTTTCACGGGCCACAACCCGGCGGCCAGAGGCGGCGCCACCGCCGGGAAACACCTCCTATGTGTTCCCGGTGGTGGGGGCTCCCCTTGGCCGGAGCTAGGGCGGCCGGAGGTGGCGGCGCCGCCCTACCCGAGAGCTCCAAAAACCCAAAAACAATGGCAGATTTTTCTAAATTTAAAACTTGGATCCGAATAGTTTGATCATGAAAGCCCCTTCTAAACATCCCTAGGATCTAAGCATGGAAAAAGGAGTGAGGGAGGACCTTCCCGGCGGCCATGCAACGTGTAGATCGACGAGGGGCCATGGCGACGGCGGCGGCGGCGTTTTCCTTCTTCTCAAGCTCCGGCCACCACTTGCTCTTCTGTTAGGGATTCGAAAGCCTCTCCTTGGCTCACTGATGGGGGTTTAAAAAGGTAGAGAGGGGAGGGGGAGGGTCATGGCTGTTATGAAGAAAGCCATTAATGGCCATAAATGGGGGTTTCGGCCAAGGTGGAGGGGGGGTGAAACAGCCCTCTTGAAGGCTGGGAAACGGCTGCATCTACTCCTCTTCTCTAGAGGAGTTGAATGCAGCCATAAAGGCATGCTTTCAGCCTCTCTTGGCCGAGCCCCACCCCCTTCAACTTCTCTTTCAATATTTCTCTCTCCTCCCACCATTATTTTCTTTCTCTCTCTTCCTCTCTCTCTCCTAGTCACCCTCCAAACTGAATTGTCTTCCTCCTACCCCCTATTGGCAGCCCATTTGAATTATTAAATCCCAAATGAAAACATGGAAGGGGGTCCACCATGAATACTCTCTTTTATCATTTCTCTCTCCTCTTAATAATTTCTTCTCTCTCTCTCTTATTCCCCCATTTGACCAGTCAACCCTCTAGGCTATTGGCAGACCTAATATCTTACATTAATAATGTCATTAGGCTTAGCCCAAGAGGGGGGGGGGGGGCTTGAACTTGGGTTAACCCAAATGGGCTAAGTTGACTTGACTTGGGTTAAATGTTGACTTGGTCATTTTGACTCTTTGGGTCCACATCAATGGGTCTTTAGTGACCCATTGGACTCCCCTAAGGCCTAGGTAGGGTTAGTTGGAGTTGAGTTGGCCCCCTGGAGGTCACATGGCCCTTAGGAAGGGCACTTTGACCATTTTAGGGTTAGGGTTGGCTTGGGTTAATTTGGCCACTAGTATTGACCCCATTGAGTCTATGGTGACTCATTGGCCCCACATTGGGTCTAGAAATGCCCTAGAGTCAGTTTGAACTCACTAGGTCACCCAAACTCAGTGTTTTGGAAACTTGCTATTTGCAGCCCAAAATGAGTCTCTACTAGACTCCTAAGCCCATTTGGTCTATTTGGTTCCCTATGGTCTTGCCATGGCCCAGGCAAGCCCAAAGTTATTCTTAGGGGGGCCTAATTGGAAATGGGATGTTACAAATGCAGCTCAATTGGTGATGAGAGTTGAAAGAACTCCATAGTTAAGCATGCTCGGGCTGGAGTAGTACTGGGATGGGTGACCTCCTGGGAAGTCCCCGTAGTGCGGGCTTGACTATCGAGTTTGACTCATCTAAGGGGGGCTACGGCCACCAACAACCCGCCTGTGGAGGGAGAGCGGTTGGGGTGCATGGCCTGCAGGCTTGAATGTGATAGGCTTACTGCCAGTAGTGGGCCCGGGTCTGGACTACTGGTGGGCCGGCGGTGCCAGCTGGGTCCCGCAGGGTTGGCGGGCCTGGACCGTTACAATAATAGGCTCTTAGCATCACTTGTTGCTCACATGTCCCCAGGGCCATAGTCGGAAGTTCTCAATAAAGGCACTCATAGCCAATAGTTGGGCTCTCCAGGCTCACATCTTCTCATGTTACACACCTTGTCTCATGGACACAAGCTTTGTAACAACCAAAAGATATCTGGAAGCTATCGCTAACGATAACCACTATCGTCTGGCGTTAGCGATAGAAATTTCTTCTATCTCTAGAGTCAGACACAACCGGAACATCTTTCCAGCCAAAACTCTGCAGCATCCTGTAGTGCCAGAAAACTATTCTTTTACCACAATCATAGCTCACAAAGAGCTATCGCCAGTTATACTCGCTGTCGCCCGATGATATCCAACAATTATGCAAACTATGGTATTTTCTGGGTATTTTCTAGAGCACAACTCCAGTACTTTCTACTACACTCATTTCACTAGTACAACCCACAGACCCCGTAAACTACTCATTTATACTCAGTGTATTCTCCGTCATGCAAAATAAAACATCACCAATCCAGACCAACCCGTCTGGATTTGCTTCACACATTATGCTTATTCTATACTTCGATTTGCAGATTCTATATGCAAAACAACCCGGGGATATCACGTATCAACCAAAGGGAATTCCCTCGATTCTCAACATTTTGGTGGGGGATTGCATGCATATGCAAAAGGAGGACTTCACTTGTACAATAAGAAAGATCGTTACCCTCGGAACTCGTTTCAGAGAAATTAGCAAGCTTTCTATCCGCCTTGAAAGGACCGCCTCGCTTTTCTCTTCATGGATCTTTCCTTCGTTCTCGATTCAGACCACCTAATCTCCTCCACTAAGCCTGCAAAGCTCAGCCTCAGAGAGTGCGAGAAGAGAAATGAATCTTCTCTCCACCTCTTCTCTGGTTAAGAATCCTCAGGAATAAACCCAGCAACACAATGACGCTTCAAAATTAACGCAATCGCCTGGTGATATCCGCTATAATTTGGGAGATATCGTAGTTTGTCGCTTTTACCCCAGTCATCCACCGCTCATCGGGCACCGTCCGGCTATCCAACACGTGCCCAACCATACGTGGGAGTTTCGCCAAGCGATTCCAACTTTCGCCACTACGATAGCTCACTAAACACCTCATCGAGTGAGTTGGGAGTGTCGTGTGTGTTGAGATCATCGAGTGAGTTGAGCCTACTCAATGCTTCATTGAGTGTTATCGCTATCGCCAGTGATGCCCACTGTTGCCTGGCGATAGCCACTTTTAAGTTATGTTTTCTAGTTTTTGGGGTGTTACAAACCTCCCCTCCTTACACGTCCCAAAATTTTATTCATTTGAAGGAAAACAGTACCAAACTATTACATTATTACTTTTATAAAAATAACTCGGGAAACTCATCTCGCATGGTTTGTTCACACTCCTATGTTAATTCTTCATGGCCACAATTCTCCCAACGGACTTTGACCATCCAAATTGTCTTGTTTTGTAGCTGCTTGACCTTCGTATCCTCGATCTGAATGGGTCTAACCTTCATCTTCAGCCTAATATCGATCGGTACCTGATCATCAACCACTAGTTGCGTTGGCTCTTTCCTGGATTTCTGCAGCACCGATTTGTGAAACACATTGTTCAAACAACTTAGCTATGCAAAAGTGCTAATCGATATGTAAATTTTGCAATCCGCTAAACCACTTCAAAATGACCAAGGTTCCTCAGAATAAACTTTTTCAAGAGCCGAATCCTGGACACGGATTTGAATGGCTTTATCTTTAGATATACCCAATCGCCCACAGCAAAATCCTCGTTTCGGTGCTTGGCATTGTAGTAATTTGCCAGCATATCCTGGGCTACCAATAGCCGCTCTCGCATTAGGAGTATAGTCGAATTTGCATCTTCGACCTCTTTATGCTTAAAAAATTTTCGATTCACTGGTTTTCGCCCAAGCTGAGGGAGTACGACAATTCCTATCATATAAAGCTTTAAAGGGCGCTATCTGAATGCTATCTTGATAGCTATTATTACAGGCGAACTCGAATATATAGAGATGATCCTCCCACCTCTTCCTGAAATCCACAGCGCACATCCAGAGCATATCCTCCATTATTCTATTGGTCCTCTCAGTCTAACCATCCATCTACGGATGAAAGGCCGTACTTAACTGCAGTTTCGTACCAAACAACTGGTGGATTAGCCTGCAATCATTTTATGTAAAGCGCACGTCTCTGTCACTGAAGATGCTACGGGGCATACGTGCAATCGTACTATGTTGTCCACGTACAACTTAACCAACCTTTCCACTGAATCGTCCATCTTGTTCGGTATGAAGTGTGATACCTTTGTCAATCCGTCAACGATCACTCCACGACATCATTCCCTCTCTGTGATCTTAGAAACCCATGAACGAAATCCATAAAGATATCATCGAACTTCCACACTAGAATTGGTAATGACTTTAGGAAACCTCCTGGCTTCTGACATTCACCTTTTACCAAGGCATAATTTTGGCACTTTTCCATGTAAAGAGCTATGTCTTTCTTCAAACCCGGCCACCAAAACAAATTTTTCATGTCCTTGTACATCTTTGTGCCCCCTAGGTGAATTAAGTACTCCGTGAAATATGCTTCATACATAAATTTCTCCTGTAGCTTACCCACATCTGGGACGCACAAACGACAGTCTTTTTTCTAAAGACCATCATCCAAAGGAAATTTGGAATTTGACCCATCCGCTGCATAGCGTTTCATACTCTCATCGAGTTCTGTTGCTCGCCGAACCCTGTCTACAAGGTCATACTATACCTCCGTCAAGTTCGGGCACGCATTTATTGTAGCATTCTTTTCAACACAAGAAATATCTAAGGCCTCCAAATCTTGGATCAGACGCTCATCATGCATCAGCAACCAACTTGTCCATACTTGAGTCCGCCGACTCAAGGCATCTGCAACCACATTTCCCTTTCTGGGAGTATAGTGTATCTGGAAGGTGTAGTCCCCGAGGAACTCCATCCACCTCTATGTCCACATTTTCAAATCCTTCTGATCTATTAAGTACTTAATGCTCTTATAGTCCGTGTAGATGTTAACATTCACTCCATATAAATAATGACGCCACAGTTTAAGTACAAAAATTAGAACCGCTAACTCTAAGTCATGGACTAGATAATTTTGCTCGTGTACTTTCAACTAGCGTGAGACATAAACAATAACCTTTTCGAACTAAAGAATAACACATCCTAAGACGCTCCCTGAAGCATCACTATAAATCTCATAGCCGTCTGTACAACATGGCGAACTCAAAATAGGCATCGTGGTCAAATGACACTTTTACTCCTCAAAAGCTCGCGCGCACACAAGAGTCCAAACGAACTTCTGATCTTTCCTCATCAGCGTAGTGAGAGGTATGGCTATCTGCGAAAAGTTATTTATGAAGCGCCTTTAGTAACTAACAAGTCCAAGGAAGATGCTGACATCTAGAATAGTAGATAATACAGACCACTCCTATATTGCAACAATCTTCGCAAAATCCATCAAAACACCTTCTCAACTAACCACATGGACAATAAAATCTACTGACAACAACCAAAACTCGCACTTTGAGAACTTGACATAGAACTTGTTTCTCCTTAAGGTGTGCAAAATAATCTGCAAATGGTTTGCATGATCTTATTTGGACTGAGAGTACACTAATATGTCGTCAATAAAGACGATCACATATAGGTCCAAGTAATCTCTAAAGGTTTGATGCATCAGGTCCATGAATACCGATGACACATTTGTTAGCCCAAATAACATTACAGTGAACACATAATGACCGTAGATTGTACTAAATGTTTTCTTGGGAATGTAATCTTCCCAAATCCTTAACTGGAAATAACCAGATTTTAAATCTAGCTTTGAGTAGATAGTTGAACCCACTAGCTGATCAAAAAATTGAACAATCTGTGGAATGAGATACTTGTTCTTCTCTGTCAGCTTATTTAACTCTCGATAATCAATGTATAGCAGCAAGCTTCCAAATTTCTTCTTCACCAAGAGAACCAGTGCACTCCAAGGTGACATACTTGGATGTATATAGCCTTGCTCTAGAAATTCTTGCAATTGAACTTTCAATTCTGCGATCTACTTTGGTGCAACACGGTATGGCAAGCGGGCCATAGGTTTCACACCTGACACAAACTCTATAGTGAAGTCATTCTCTTGCTGGGGCGGTAACCCAAGGAGATCCTTAGGAAACACATCTGAATACTCTTATTCAATAGGAATGCCACTAAAACTGAACTTCGGCTCAACAACATCCAACAACATAAAGAACAACTTCGCTCCCTTCCTAACAGCCTTGAATACCTAGAGAGAAGACATCAATATCTTGCTCGATCCTCACATACCAGTGAATTTAGTCTCTCGTTCGATGTTCTGTCCCAGTGTGACTTCCTTAGAGTTGCAATCTATACTGGCACACAGATTTGAGAGTCACTCCATGCCAAAGATTACATCAAACTTAGATATCGGCAGCACAGACGCTACCAATCCGAAATCCTAACTTCCAATCCGTACCTCAAGACAACAAGACCTATCTGCACGCAACATGCATCCGGTAGGTAACAACACCTTTACTCTATCTATCGACATAAGACTAGGCACTCTGATCCACGATATGAAACCCTCAGATAGAAACGAATGAGAAGAACCTATATCAAACAGTGCTCTCGCTGGATAGTCCCGAATAAGTACAAAGCCTAGAATTATCAATGTAAACACAAGCAGTTCACGAGGAATAAAGTATATATAGCATGAAAACTATATTCTACTCGTACCTTTGATGACATCTGCCTATTTGATGGTTTCCTATTGTCCAAGATTGTAAACCCTTGGCTTAGCTGGAGAATATTGGGATGCAGTAGACTCCACAATCTTTCCCGTCTCAGCGTACGATGCTCCTGCCTTTTTCTTCGCCTTTGGAGGGCCACTCCAATTGTTTCGGGCTATGTGTCCCACCTTGCCACATGTATAACATGTGGGCAAACCTCGCCCTGATGTTACCCCAGAAGTAACAGTATACGGAGCCTGTCCAGAAGACTTGGACTTCTTACTCCATCTCTTGCGGTAGTCAGACTTTCCATGATGCGACATTTTAAACTCAGACTTTATCACTGCTAAATCACTCTTGCCCTGCACCAAGTTCATATCTTTCTCTAACGAATGAGCCGTATTCACCAACACTTGGAAACCTTGGTTTATCGTACCTGAGAGCAGTAACCTCAACTCATCTCGCAGTCCCTCGTAGAACCTATTGGTCTTACGCTCTTTGTCTGCAAAAATAGACCCCGCATATTATCCCAACCTGGTAAACTCATGGAGGTATTCATCAACACTATCCTTGCCCTGATTCAAATGTTGGAACTTGTTATCCATAGAAATCCGCTGCGACGACGACAGATGCTTTTACAAGCACAATCTCGAAAAATACTCCATGGAGAAATCCGATAGTCGTTTACCTACGAAGTGGTGTAACTCCAACTCATCCTACCAAATCAAGGCCTCTCCTTCCGATAGGAAAGTGGGCAAGGTGAACTTCTGTCCCTCCTCTATCTCGATCACCATCAATATCCTTTTGACTTGCAAAAGCACATCTTCTACTTGCATTGGGGATCCTGCACCTGTAAATATAGGAGGACAAAAGCTCATAAATTGCTTCAGTTGCCGCTCAGTCGCTAGTTTAGCTACCAAAGCCTCAGCAGGCACATACCTAGTATCTACAGCCTCGACTACAATAGCCTGAACTGGCATCATCGCAAGTCGCACCTACCCAATCGGCTGTGCATTCATTATTGCAAATACTTCCTTTGCAACTAAGTGAACTATTTTCGCAAAAGGAGGAGGTGTAGGCACATTAGTTGGAGCCACAATCTCAAAAGAGCGTTGGGGTTTAGACTGCCCCGCACAACCTCTAGTCACTTATAAGTGTAAAATACACAATTTAGCGACTACTTAACAACAAACAATGACTATTAGGAATGCACATTTTCCTCACACATGTATATTTTCATTCCTAAGTGGACATTCTTGAGTTCATTTTTTTTTGTTATAACGGTAAGCACAGACATGTTCTCGCCACCCCTCAAACGAATTCGACCACAAATTCGCATGAGGATGACCAAGACAAGATGATACAAATTGTAACACCTCGATTCGTAACATGAAATATAACAGAAGGTCCAGCCGGGGCCCCAATCCATATCCCACAGACAGTCGACAGATTTACATGTTAATATCAAAGACTAATCGAATCCTAACTCCGATCATTCTAGTGGAAGCTTAAGGGGTTACATTCTGAACTAAAGTAATACAAATGTCGACTAAAAAACCATATAGGAATGTTTACAAAAATACATAAAAGTCAAAATGACCATATGACCTTACAAAGGTTTCCTCTTTCACATGTATTTTCATACATCGGCACGCAGGCCGACCACACATAAAAACACTAAAACTCTTCTCTTGGCATTCGAGGGCCGGCATAGCAACAAGGGCAGTAACCCGGTATTTCTTGCTCGACTCTCCAACACCTGCACAAGGAAATTCGACCAGATGTTAGCAAACAAAGCAACCATCAGCTTTCAGCTGACCAAATTATAATGACCCTACCCCAAACCTGGGGTAGCAGAATTCCTTCCCTGCAGCATAACATTAACATAATAGATATATCACAAGAAGGCACACTCAAGAACCATTCAATATATTACAAATGAAGTCCTCGGCGGCCAAACGTTCCGTTCCATCATGTCATATTCTCGATGTACAGGATTATCAAGGTCCCACTACCATTCAGAGGTCCGAGACTTGATGGTCAACTTTGAGCATTTTTTGTATTTCCAGATCTAGTCCTAAGACTTTTATTATGCTCTCCAACGATGCAAATTACTTTAGGCACTCTTGTCAGAATGGCATAACGCGGGTACGGTTCAGTTATTTACCATTTCTCAAATTGCCAGGTCGACTCTAATGGTCACAACCATCATGGTGAACGATAATATGCTGGTACGCATCCACTTTCCCGTTCGGCTCACTAGCCTTATTGTTGGGCACAATAGGCTCTCAACATCACTTGTCGCTCACATGTCCCCAGGACCTGAGCTGGAAGTGCTCAATCATGGAACTCTTGGCAATTAGATGGTCTCTCCAGGCACACAGCTTCTCAGGCTACATACCTTATCTCACGGATATAGGCTTCGAAACAAAAAAAAACTATATGGAAGATATCGTCAGCGATAACCACTATCCCATGGCGTTAGCGACACAACATTCTTCTGTCTCCAGACTCAGCCACACCTTGAACATCTTCCCAGCCAAAACTCTGCAGCATCTTGCAGTGCTAGAAAAATGGTTTTTCACAGCAATCATAGCTCACCAAGAGCCATTGCCAGCGATACTCGCTATCGCCCGACGATATCCAACAATTATGCAAACTGTGGTATTTTCTTTGGTATTATTCTGGAGTACAACTCCAGTACTTCCTACTACTCTCATTTCACAGGTACAAACCACAGACCCCGTAAAGTTCTCGTTTATACTCAGAGTCTTCTCCGACACACAAAATAAAACATCACCAATCCAGACAAAACCATGTAGATGGGCTTTACACGGCTTTCCTATTTCCTACTACGATTTCCGAATTCTATATGCCAAATCACCCCGGGATATCACGTATCAACCCATCAGAATTCCCTCGATTCTTTACCTTTTGGTGGGGGATTCCATGCATATGCAAAATGAGGACTTCACTTGTCCAAGAAGGAAGATCGTTACCCTCGGAACTAATTTCGGAGCCATTAACAAGCTTTATATCTGACTGGAAAGGATCGCCTCGCTTTTCAGTTCACAGATCTTGCCTTCGTTCTTGATTCTGACCACGGGATCAGCTCCACTAAGCAAACAAAGCTCAGCCTCAGCCTTCTACTTACTTTATTATAAGAACGGTATGAGAGGGATGAGAGAGACTGAGAGAGGAAAATGAATCTCCTCTCCACCTCTTCTCTGGTTAAGCAGCCTCGGGAATAAACCCAGCCACACGATCCTCTCATCAAAAGAAAGAGAAGGCCACAATTTCAGTGGACAAGTCAAAATTAACGCTATGGCCTTGTGATATATGTTATCGCTTGGGCGATATCATCGGTTGCCGCTTGGACCCAGCCAGCCACCGCACTTCGGGTGCCATCCCACCTTCCCACACATATCCAGCCATACGTGGCAGTATCGCCCGACGATACCAACTATCGCCACACTGATTGCTCACACAATACCTTATCGAGTGCGTTGAGAGAGTCGAGTGAGTCGAGAGCATCGAGTACGTTGAGAGCGTCGAGTGAGTTGAGAGCGTCAAGTTCGTTGACTCTACTCAATGCTTCATTGAGTGATATTCCTATCGCTATTGATACCCACTATCTCCAGGCGATAGCAACTTTTAAGTTATGTTTTCCATTTTTTGGTGTGTTACACTTCGTCCCCTTCTATATGGTCCTTAAGAGCCTAAATTGAAGACAATAACATACTGGGTGCAAATTTGATACCTTGGAAAATTACCTCCGAGTCTCCATACATCAAGGTGATTTTCTTCGCCGCACAATCTATCTTGGCATGGTGCCAATCCAACCACGACATGCTCAGACTGATATCAAATTCTGGGAATATCAACACCATCGCATGGGTTTCAAAAATTTTTCCTTCAATGTGTACTTCCATGACGCACTTTGCAGACAACGTCTTCTCGAGGCCATCTGGAAGGCGTACGCTCCGAATGACACCGGTGAAATATTGCATGCCCTCTAAATCTTTAACAAATTGTGCCGAGACAAATGATTGTGTGGGATCGATATCAAAGAGGGTGTAGGTTGGTTTCCTATTAATAGTCATTGTGCCTAAGTATTAATTTTAAAGGCTCAAAGCTAGATTCTTAGCATAAATTAGATAAGTGAAGGTCGAATGCATATAATGTAATAATTAAATCTCGACATAACTGCAATCACATCTTGAGGATTCTACTCCTAAGTCATGTCCAGAGGAAACACCTGCTCTCTAGCACGTTAAGTTTTCCTTCCTCGTGGTCCTCGTCCTTAACCACAACCATATCCTCATCCACAACCTTGTCCTCATCCTCGCGGGTCTGCCAGAGAAAAAACAGAGAGAGGATCTACTCCTAACTGTGGGCAATAACACCAGATGTGGCCTGACTGGTTACACTGGATGCAAACTCGCTCATACTGCTCTCTAGGCTGCTGATACATTTGCTTGAGTGGAGGTAGTAGTAGTTGCGGGGGAGGGCGTTCCATCCCAAAATCTGGTGGAAATGGCTGCCACCTCTTTGATTTCCTCTTCCACCTCTACTATTATTTCTCTTCCTAAAGCAAGGGCCTGCTTCCATTATGCCATCGGCGGGTCTCTTACTACTTCCTAAGAGATCTTCCTCAAACCTTTTCGCCATATTAATTATCTCTGCCAAGCTCACGTCCGCTATAAACAAAAGGGATTACCTTAGGGGATCTCTCAAGCCTTTGTAAAATCATTTTGCATACCCAAAGTTATGTAACTCATAGGAGTAAGAAAATCTTGCAAGGCATTGAAACTTCCTTTGATATTCTATCACGAACTTGGATCCTTGCTTCAATTATAGAAATCTCTCCTCAAGCTCATATCGAGCGGTAGAGGGAATGAAGTGTTCCATGGAGGCTTCAGAAAACTCATTCCTACTGATCTCAGTGTATACTCGGCCTTAGAAAGTTGAACCCATGAGGGACTTCCACCACCTCTTCACTTGCATTTCCAATACGGACACATCTAAGGTCACAACCATACTGGTTGGACATCTGATTCCGGCCATTAGCTCTTGCATATTGTCGAGCCATTCTTCATTACGGACTACCGATTCCTTCCCATTGTAAATAGGTGGGGAGAGGGCTCGATAGGTTCTCAACAAGTTAGAGCCCATGGCTTATTGCTTCACTGGGGCCTGTTGAGACCTGAAAGCATCCAGAATAGCCATACATCTATCCCAACTCCGACTGCTCGAACTGGGTTGGGATCAAAGGGGCGGGAGTGCCCACTACTGGCTCTACACGTGTAAGGATCTACATATAAATATACAAACCTAAGGTCTGGTTGGCTAATCGTAGGATAATGACTGGACATACTTAGTGTTAATTACACATGGCTACACCTCTGCTTCCTCTATGTAAGTTCGATCGCAAACTGACCAATAGAGCGGGGGTGGCACCATTGTTCAATGACTTCTTTAGATCTGGATTATTGCAAGTCTTATATCATTTATAAGAGCCCCCTACCGGAACACAAGACATGTTCGAGGGGAGTCTTATGTCCAAAATAGCCAACTTACGGTAGTGTTAGCACCCAGGCTAACCTATACCATAGGACACCAATCCTATCGGCCAAACCAATATCATCCATTCCAAGCCAATAAAAAGAATATAAATCAGAAGTGAAAAACAACACAAGTATATAAGTCCAAACAAGTACAACAATAATAAGAATAAACAACATCTTCTATAATATCAGAGTACCCAAATTTCCTAAAGGGCTACAACATAAGACACTTAAAACTCAGACCAGTAACTGATGGCAGCGATGGTAACATTATATCAGGCACTGTCACCCTGGCCTTGCTGTCTTCCTAGATAACCTACTACAGCTCTATCTGTGGGGTTTTCTCCTAAAATAGAAGACGTAGAAACCATTTGTCATAAAGAATAAGTGGCTATCACATCCGCTCCCTCGACGACTATTAGGCACCGGGAAGAGAAAATAAGAGGGTACAATATATATATGCAGTAATAACAAATAGGTGGATAATCTACATGTCATGAGTAGTAATAGCAGCAATGCATATCATTATTATCAACATTCTACTCTAGCAGGTCTACACAAGCAATATCCATCCATCAAGTATATATAGCACTACAACAAGAAAGTAACTTAACTTACAAAAATGCCCATAAAGATTTATGAGTTAAGGATTGGCTTAATAATAAAGTAACTCATCATATAAAAGTACGCATACAAACTTATATGATAAGGATCTTATGCGGTGTACTGTAATGTTATGAGTGCAATATGATGACTCACCCATGCTCACACAAACACGCACTGCTATGTCGACACAGACTTGTTGTTCCCACTTTTTGAGCAGGTAGCAAACCTATCATGTGCCATCGATCGTGGCTAGGCGGTGACAGTTAAACGGGCTTTACACTACTAGGCTATTCTCCACACTACCTATCCTAGGCCTCCGTACGCCTCTTTGCTAGGAACACAACAACGAAACTCCATGAGTACTACGGATCAGAGGGGTCTTGGCAAGATTTGCACAAAAAACACAGCCCAAACATGCCTATCTTATTGCAAAGAAGGAGCCTATGGGAGCATATCACCATAGGATAAAGCCCAACCATACACTTGTCACGGAAGGTGCCCCAAGAACGAGTACTAAGGACAAAGCCCAACCGTCCAAAGTTTATCTGTCAACTCCTGATTGTGTGACCACTAGCGAGACCGTAGACCTGCCACACTATCTTTAACTTAGGATTATGACACCACGTGTAGACTCAGACCACATGCAAATTCATATGGACTTTCCATCAACCATCCAAGGGCTCCAACCGAGTCCCTTTTCATCATTGCCAATCATGTGTTGTCAAATACTCACGCATTTACACCCTTTCAAATTTCTGTGCTCCCAAGCAATGAAGGGTTGAACATCAACACAGGTGGCAAGCCACCTGGAACAACGTACTGATCCTACACTACTACCCTTAGGGAGATACACTTTAAGCAGTGGACTGTACAAACTATGCTATCAAAAAATTGAGATCAAGTTTCAACGCATTTCATGTCCATGAGATTAACCTCATCCGAATCCTTCCTTATAATCAATAATTCACAACCATTATGCGTTAATACATTTATCACAACAATATATTAACTCTTCTCATATTTGTTGCTACCCTAGTTTTTGATTTGAGTTCAGCCTTCTCTTTAAGTCTCTTGACCAAAGATTTATCTATGGTCAAAGGTTAGTTGATAGGATAGATTCTCTAGTTGTGTAGAATTGCCTGTCCAGATGAAAATCTGGCTAAGTAATTTCTGGTTTGACTATAGTCGAACGTCGCTCGACTATCGTCGATCAGCCGATCGATGATCGTCTTCCTGATAGCTCGACTATCTGTTTGATAGGTCGACTATCTGTTCTCTTTGATAGTTCGACTATCTGTTGATAGGTCGACTATCTGCTCTTCTTTGATAGTTTAATTATCTGCTTGGATAGTTCAACTATCTGATAGTTCGACTATCTATTTGATAGGTCGACTATCTGTTCTCTTTGATAGTTCGACTATCTGTTGATAGGTTGACTATCTGCCCTTCTTGATAGTTCAACTATCTGCTTGGATAGTTCGACTATCTGATAGTTCGACTATCTGTTGATAGGTCGACTATCTGTTTTCTTTGATAGTTCGACTATCTGTATGATAGGTCGACTATCTGTTTTTCTTTGATAGTACGACTATCTGTTGATAGTTCGACTATCTATTTTCTTTGATAGTTCGACTATCTGTTTGATAGGTCGACTATCTGTTTTGCTTGGAAGCTCGACTATCTGCCTTGATAGATCGACTATCTGATAGCTCGACTATTTGTTCTGATAGGTCGACTATCTGTTGAGGTAGTTCGACTATCTTCTTTTATAGTTCGACTATCTGTATCGTTCGACTATCTGTCTGATAGGTCGACGATCTCTGTGCTTCGGTCGACGATCTCCGAGGGTCGTTCGACGTTTTGCTGTATGTCTTGAGTAATTTTGTCATCTTCTATGATGTGATTTATTTCATATTTATTTTGGCATATTTTATAAAAGATTATTTGAATAAATTTATGATATTATTTCCATGCTATATCTGCTCCATTCCTTATGCATGAGCTAATCTTTTTAAGACAAAGTTGTTTGTCTTATTAGTTGAAATATAATTTCTGCTTTATCTGCCAGACTGTCCTTTATAGCCGTTAGACTCAAAAAGTCTTCTTTGGCCGTAAAGAGTCTCTTCTGATGTGACTTTCTCTAGTATTATTTTATCAGAGTTACTTGCAGCTTCTTAGAAAGCTTTATCCTTTTATAGGATATCTGTCTGTAGTTTTTGTTCTTGCTTTATGCTATTTGCAGCCCAGCTTGAAGATTTCAGTAGAAGACAAGATTCAAACTCAAATTAGAGCCGTTGCTGCTGCTACTATATAAAGAACTCTTTGGAGAAAGAAATCAACTAGTTCTGATATACAAAAAGCTAACAGCAGCATTCAAGCTTACAACTTACAGTTTACAAATGCTCTCAGATCGTTCACATTCAACTGAGAAGAAGTTTTAGCTCTTCACTCTTCTTTAACCTGAGTTCTCCTGCCTCCAGGAAGATCTTCACTCAGAGCTTTTTGAAGAAGAAGAAGAAGAAGATAGTTGCTTGAAGAAGAATTTTCAATTCATATTTATTATCTTCTTGTAGCTTTTTCTTTCAGATTTTCTGAAGTGTTTTCTGCACTGAAGCAAGACTTCACCTGGACATTCTTTTAGTCAGGGGGAGCCTTGACTCTTTAGAGCTTTCTAGCTCAGTCCAAGTTCTTGAGCTTCTCTAATTCTATTTAAAATAGAGAAGACATTTTAACCTCCTTTCTCCCTCCTGTAAAGGGTTATTACTCCCTTCAAAAGTATACCTTGGTGGCAGGGCACCTGATCAAAAACTTGTGTTGGTTTTTAGACACCTGATCAAAAGTCTAAAGGGTTTCTGGATCTACCTGAAGCAGATCTTGTTGGTGGCAGGGCACCTGATCAAAAACCTGAGTGGATTCCTACCTTGTTGGTAGAAGAGTGGACATACCCAAGTTGTTTGGGGAACCACTATAAATTCCCTTGTGTCGTCTGGTTGTTTGATTCATTACTTGTGTTGTTGGCTCTGATTAGTCTTAACTAGGTTGCTAGTTGTTGTTTAGGATTCCAAGCCTTAACTGTAATTACAGTTGGCTGCCTTTTGTGCACAACACTTGTGTTAGGCTTTAGGGTTACTTCTCAAATATCTATAACCTTCATTCCGCAATTAACTCCAAGGGAGTTGAGTAGACAGTCAACTTTGCTAGTGCAATTTTTGATTACTCTATTCACCCCCCGCTAGAGTAGTATCTATCCCTTTTCTTTCAATTGGTATTAGAGGGAGGTTGTCTGACTGCATAGGCTAACACCTAAGTCACAAGATCCTGATAGATACCAAGGATTATAGATATTCACTTTCATTATCATGGCCCAGTTCAAGGATTACTCTAGCACCAGACCTCCAGCATGCAACTTAGCCAAGTTCAGCATCTGGAAGGCAAGGATTAAACTATATATGAACTCTATTGATGAGAGTATTTTTTCTTCTATTTTGACAGGACCACCAAGAGCACCTGCTGCAGCTACTGCTTCATCATCAACTGATATGAGTGCAGTGCCTCCTCCAGATTACAATGATGAATACAAAAAGGCAAAGATAGCAGATGCTAAGGCAATGAACATTCTGGCTCTGACAATGTCTGATGAAGTATTCCATAAGGTTGCTGACTGCTCCTCAACAAAAGCAATGTGGGATACACTGAACCAGATTGTATCTGGTTCAGCTGATGAAAGGAAGGATAGAAGGTCCAACCTTATCTCCCAGTATGAAAATTTCAAGAAAACTGATGCTGAATCAGTTGAAGCAATGCGCACAAGGCTCAGCTCAATCATCAATGAGCTGAGGACTCTTGATAAGGATATTTCATTGACAGAGGTCAATGATAAGATTCTTATGTGCTTCCCTAGCACATGGGATATGAGGATCTGGCCTATCAAGGAGGCCAGAAGCACAAAAGAAATTTTAACAGAAGCCCTTCTCGGCAAGCTCAAGTCTTTTGAGCAAGTGCTGAAGTCCAGGGAAGCTGAGGCTGAAGCAAAGACCCCAACTCCCACAAGAAAAGAGCAAACCCTTGCTCTCAAAGCTGCTGATACTTCTGAAGGAATCCAGTCCAATGAGGAACTGATGGCATTATTTGCCAAAAGGTTTCTCAAGATGGGAAGGAAAGAATTCAGAAAGAAATCTTCAAAATATGAAGAAAAACCAAGGTATGATCGTACTCCTACTAAAGAAATAATTTGCTATGGTCGCAGGAAGCCTGGGCATATTCTTCCAGACTGTCCAGAGGAAAAGAATAAAGAGAAAAGGAAAGACAAGGATCAGCACATGAAGCATTCCAAGTCATCCTCCTATAAGAACAAAAAGAAGGAGAGAGGTTTTGTTGCTGAAACCTGGAGCGATTCTGATGAGGAATCTTCCTCCTCAAGCTCCAGTGAGGATGAGGAAGAAAAGAAGGCAAAGGAAGTTTGTCTGATGGCAATTGATGCCTGCAGCAATCACTCAGCTGCAGAGAGTTCAGATTCTGATGAAGAAATGCCAACTGAAGATGAGGTATTGTCTTCTTACGATTTTACATCTGCTGAATTTAAATCAGATTTTAAATCTTTATGTTTATATTTAATTAGTTCTGAAAAGGAAATAAAAGAGCTTAGAAATAAACTAGCTGAATCTGAATTAATTTCCATTGAAAACATTAGGTTAACAGCAGAACTCACTAATTCTAGTGAAGAAATAAAATTCCTTAAGAATGAATTAGCTAAGTCCTAAAGGTTAGAAGAATCTCTGAATGGTAGAAGCCTTAAGTTGCTTGAAATAACCAGCATGTCTAACACTAGGTCAGGAAATAACAAATTAGGCTTAGGAGGTTCTTCAAGTGAACCCCCAATCATTCTTAAAAACCATCTTTCAACTCCAGTGAATTTTTTTTCATAGAGGAATAAAAAACACTGAGCAAGTTAATCAGGTTAATAAAGCTTTAAATAAAGTTAAGAGAGAGAAAAGGAAACAAAAGTTTAAGGAAATACAAAGAGCGTCGAATGCTGCTCGACGATCGCAGGCTCAGTGGTCGAACGGAGATCGACGATCTGAGCACCCATCGTCGAACGCTGATCGACGTTTTCAACATGAATTTCATAACTTCAACCAGAACTTTAGAAACCCGAATGTAAATAGAAACCCTAGGTTCATTGACCCATCATCTGCATGGAGAATCCCACCTAGGAGATCTTACCCATTAGGTTATCACCCTCAACCTGCTTATTCATTTATTTCCAGTTTTTCTTATGTGAAAACAAGGGACCCAAGGTTACCTGAGTCCACAATGTTTAATTGATTTATTTGCAGGTGAAGACCTATCCTATCACTCAGAATAAGTGGTATTTGGATAGTGGTTGCTCCAAGCATATGACAGGAAATAAAAAAACATCTGTCAAGGTTCAAGGCCAAGCTTGGCCCAAAGGTAATCTTTGGAGATTCAAGCTGTGGTCAAACTGAAGGCTATGCCAGGATGATAATTGGAGCTGTAACATTCAAGAGAGTTGCTTATGTAACTGGACTGAAGCATAATCTCATTTTAGTAAGTCAGTTATGTGATGCTGGATACCAGGTATCATTTTCTAACTCTCTTTCTAATATTACTTTAAATAATAATGTTGTATTAGTAGGTATTAGACAAGGTAACATTTATTTAGTAGATTTTAACTCAACTCACTCTGAAATCTGCTTATTTAATGAAGTAACAAATAACAATACCTTATGGCATAAAAGGCTTAGCCATGTTAACCTCAAGAATATATCTAGGTTATCTAAACACAACCTTGTTAGAGGTTTATCTTCTTGCCCCTACAAGAAGGAGAGCCTATGCAAGGCTTGTCAATTAGGCAAGCAAACCAAGAATTCATTTAAATCAGTAAATAAAAGTGATTCTCCTAGAATCCTGTATTTATTACATTTGGACCTATTTGGCCCAATAAATGTACAGAGTTTAGGAGGGAAGTATTACACCCTAGTCATTGTAGATGACTTCTCTAGGTTCAGTTAGGTGTTCTTTTTGAGAACTAAGGCTGATAACTTCAAAGCCCTTACAGATTTTCTATTATGTGTGCAGACTGAGTACTCTACTCATGTGGCCTTGATCAGAAGTGATCATGGTACTGAGTTTGACTCTCTTCTCATGCAAGTATTCTGTGAGAGAGAAGGTATCAAACATAGCTTATCAGCTCCTAGAACTCCCCAACAAAATGGGGTAGTTGAAAGGAAGAATCGAACACTAATTGAAGCTGCTAGCACATTATTGGCAGATGCTAATATGCCTATTTCCTATTGGGCAGAAGCTGTTAGTACAGCCAACTATGTCTTGAATAGAAGTCTGATACACAAGCTTAAGTGTAAAACTACTTATGAGTTGCTTAATGGAAAGAAACCTAAAATAAATTATTTTAGAGTATTTGGCTGTGTAGTTTATATTCATAATAATAATAAAGAATACCTTAGAAAATTTGAAGCAAAAGCTTCAATGGGAATTTTTCTTGGATATTCCCAAGTAAGCAAAGCTTATAGGGTATTTAATAAATCATCTTCTAAAATTGAAGAGTCTGTTCATGTGTCTTTTGATGAATCTCAAATGTTTTACAAGGAGAAGGAAACTTCCCCTTCCTCAAGTTCATTGCAGGTACCAGATGTCACTCAAGAGATTCTCCATCTATCAACTCTTCATATCACTGAATTAGACAGTGATGAAGACCTTGCAGAAGTTGTTGTTGTTCCACCAATAGTAGATCAAATTCCTCCTGAGGAATTAATCCCAACTATTGTTGAAGATCACATCCCACCTGCTGATATTGTCACACTTAGAGATCATCCTACATCTCAAGTGATTGGAGAGATATCAGCTGGTGTTCAAACAAGACATCAGTTAAGACAGGATGTGATGCATGCTTGTTTCCTTTCACATGTTGAGCCCCTCACCATTAAAGATGCTGAGCTAGATCCCCACTGGATCATTGCTATGCAAGAGGAACTCAATCAGTTTGAAAGATGTAAAGTATGGACTTTGGTTCCAAGACCTAAAGGCCAACTGATCATAGGCACCAAGTGGGTGTATAGAAACAAGTTGGATGCAAATGAATCATTGTAAGGAACAAAGCTAGGCTTGTAGCTCAGGGCTACAGATAGGAGGAAGGTATAGATTATGACGAAACCTTTGCTCCTGTTGCAAGGCTAGAGGCAATAAGGATCTTCTTAGCCTATGCAGCCTATATGAAGTTTAAGGTTTTTCAGATGGATGTCAAAAGTGCCTTTCTAAATGGTGAGCTAAAGGAAGAGGTATTTGTTGAACAACCACCTGGGTTTGTTTCTTCAACTCATCCCTCACATGTTTTCAAGTTGCAAAAAGCTCTTTATGGACTCAAACAAGCACCAAGAGCCTGGTATGAGACTCTAGCTAGTTTCCTGTTAGAGCACAACTTTGTTAGGGGAGTAGTTGATAGAACCCTTTTCGTCAAGCACCACAAGGACACATTCCTGTTAGTTCAAGTGTATGTGGATGACATTATTTTTGGTTCCACTGATCCCAAACTGTGCAAAATGTTCTTTAACTTGATGCATTCCCAGTTTGAGATGAGTAGTACGGGTGAGCTGTCTTACTTTCTTGGTCTCCAAGTAAAGCAAGATGCTGATGGCATCTTCATCTCCTAATCCAAATATGCCAAGGAATTGGTAAAGAAGTCTGGGATGGCTGATGCTTCAGCAATGCATACACCTATGGCTACTAATGTAGTTATAGATTCTGATGATCAGGGAAAGCCTGTTGATCAAAAGAATTATAGGGCCATTGTTGGTTCCCTATTGTATTTAACTGCAAGTAGGCCAGATATAATGTTTGCTACATGCCTTTGTGCTAGATTCCAGGTCAACCCCAAGGAATCTCATCTGATTCTTCTCAAGAGAATCTTGAGATACCTGAAGGGATGTCCAAATCTAGGACTTTGGTACCCAGCGGAATCAGAATTTGAATTAATTTGATACTCTGATTCTGATTATGCTGGTTGTCGAGTTGACAGGAAAAGTACCTAAGGAACTTGTCAGTTCCTGGGAGAGAGATTGGTCTCTTGGTTCTGTAAGAAGTAGGCTTTTGTCTCAACTTTAACTGTAGAGGCTGAATATATAGCAGCTGCTAGTTGTTGTTCACAGATCCTGTGGATACAAAACCAACTTTTGGATTATGGGTACTCATACAAGAACACAAAAATCATGTGTGATAGTACTAGTGCTATATCTATTGCACCAAATCCTTTACACCACTCTAGAACGAAACACATTGAGATCCGGCACCATTTCCTGAGAGATTGTGTGGAAAAGAACAAGATCAGCCTTGAGTTCATATCGACAAACCTTCAAAGAGGTGATATATTCACCAAGCCCTTAGATGAACAGAAGCATCTGTTCTTTTTAGTTCAACTAGGCATGATTAATGGAAGAGACTAAGTGTGACGTCTGCCTTGTTGAAACTTGTTTGAAGATCGTTGAACGACGTTCAAAGATAGTCGATCGGATCAAGCCTATCGTCAACCTATGGTTGATGATAGCTTATCTGCTCGAAGATCGTCGACCGGCGTTCAAAGATAGTTGAACAGGTCGAGCCTATCGTCGATCTATGGTTGACGACAGCTTGCTGTTTGTGAAGACAGAAATAGTCGAACGATTGATCGACTACTCTGCTTCAGGACCGATCGTCGAACGACCGTTTGACCATCGTCTCCAGTATCTTTGAAATAGATCGACGATCGTTGTTTTAATATAAAGCCGATGGTCGACCTAGGTTAAGAGATCTTTCTTTTTATCGTCGACGGAGAGCGTCTTTTCACATTCCGTCTTCCTTCTTGCTCTTTGTCTTGCGATTTCTGTCGTTTCGTCCTCGCCGTCTCTCCCTCGTCTTCTCCAGCCCTTTCGATGGTGATAGCTCCAGCTCTCCTAACAGTGGTAAAGTTCGATGCAGGCTTCAGTGTGGATTTCGATTCTTTCAGTTGCTGCGAATCCGGAATTGTGGAAATTCTCACCTTATGCAAAGATCAAGGCTTGGAAAAGCTCATGTCCTCCAGGATAAAGATAAACATTCAAGAGATTAAAGAATGGGCATTTACTTCATCTTCAAATGATGATTCTATGACCGGAACAATTGGCGGAGAAGAGGTAACTTTGACTCCCGCCATTTTAACTGAAATATTTGGATTGATAAATGGGGAAGAAGATTACGAGTAAGATACCCCAGAGTTTGGGAGAATGCTGACAGAGCTGGGACATGCCGAAGGCATTCCCTCTAAGTTGCTTAAAGTAAATTTTCCTTTTAAGATTAAGTTCCTTGCTGAACTCGTCGGAAAAGTGCTACTGGGAAAGCACTCTGCCCATGACAATATTACAAGGCAGCAGTTTGCACTGATGTGTGCAATTGTGAATAAGAAATAGATTAATTGGGCAGGAGTTCTGTTTGATTTGATCAGGAAAAAGAACAGCAAGAAAGAAGTCACCCTAGGTAGGGTGCTTGGAATTTTTCTGAAGGAGAAATATCCCCATCTGTTAGTTTCAGCTGCTACTTCCATCAACGCCAGCAAGAAGATGGATCCAACCTTGTTCGCCAAGTGGAAAAGGACTTTTCTGAAGCCCGCTCCTGTAGGGGATGCTCCAACTGCATCTGAGAGCACCAGGACTACTTCTGTCACTCCTCCCCTACAAGAAGCTGGCTCAGCAAACCTCTCCCTTCCATCTTCTTCATCTGCATTGCCGTCTACTTCAGTTGAAGTTCCATCAACTTCAATTGAAGTACGACCTTCTGCCTCTCATCTTCCTGATTGACCTACAATTCTCCATGCATCACCTCGTGCATCTCCTCTCCCTTCTGTTCTTGCTAGGATATCTCATCCTAGTTTTGATTTGTTGGTCTCTGAGATTTCTACTCCTCCTCATTCTCCAATTCCTTCTTCAGATCATATTGATCATCATGCTTCCACCCATCACTCTCCATCTCCAGTTCACTCTCCAGATCATCAAGAATACACCATTCCTGCTGATCATCCATCCTCTGAGATTCCTCCATCCTTTGAAATCACTCCAGCATTCATCTCTAGCATCCTGGAGTTAATTACCCCCTCAATCAAAATCATGATTGAAGAGGCAATTGCTCCCCTTGCTTCCTCCATGTCTTCTTTGACTGCTGCCATCCAAACTCTATCAAAATCTGCTGAGCCCTCTTCATCTAGGGGCCTTGTTTCAGTATCTACTGAAATCAGGCAGGGGGAGATGCTTTATGAAGATGCCTCAGAGCTTCCCTTGGCCTCCCCTCCAGCAGATCCTCCTGCAGTTGCAGAGAAAGAGATAGAAGAATCAGCTGCTCCTCCATTATCTGAAAAAGAAATTTCTGATGCTGTAATGAAGTCTGAATTCATTGTCAAAGTGTGCCTGGAAGAATGTTCCACTCCCCTGGTCGCCCTATACCTAGTAGGAGTTATCACTTTCTTCCTAGATGAATTATGGGAGTTAGGACACTCAAAGGACAATTCTGAAGGTATCCCTTTTACTCACTTTTTAGACTTGATAACTGATATGCTTGTATGGGAATACCTGGAAGGGATGATTCGAGGTCATTTAGCAAATTTTTGTTCATAATACTATAGATAAAATGGAAGAAGTATTAGATGTTCAAGAGCTTGATCACCAACCAGCTCCAGAAGTTCAATCTGAACCAGAACCAGTTGTTCAAGTTTCTGAGGCTGCTCAGCTAGCAGTGCAAGTAGAACTGGTTCCCATGATAGTTTCTGATCAACAAGAAAAGGCTTCCGATGCTCAAATTGAAAAATCTACCGTCTGGGATGACTCTCCGGGTTTGGATTTAGATACCCTTCTGGCACAGGATGCCATGGAAGAAGAATTAGAAAAAGCTGCCCTAAAAGAAAAGGAAAGAGCTATGCAAGAGGCAATTGATCCATATGATCTCCCTATTTCTTCAATTTCTGAGGATGAAATTGATTCTGATGAATCTGATGAGTCTAAGAGAAAGAGATCCGCTAAAAAGAAAAGGAAAGCTGTGGCTCCTCCTCCTCCAAATCCTGACCATGATGTTCCCTACTATATCCTGAAAGGCATTGATCCAAAATCTAAAGAATTCCAACAATGGATGGCATTTTCTAAAATCAGCAGAAGCAAAGGAAGAAGTCAAAGAGGTATGACAGTCCTGTCCCAAGATGGACTCCATGAGGTCCTCCTCCTCCACCTCCCAGTGCAGGAGCCTCTAGAAACCTATCTACAAATGCAGCTGCTCAGTCTGATAGATTCAACCCATCTCAGTCATCACAAAGGAAAAGTTCTCAAGGATATCAAGGTAAAACTCAATCTGGCTATCAAAGACTTGATGCTGATGCTAAGGAATAAGTAAAGGAGGTGGTGTATCAAAGACCAACTTTTTCTCCTCCTCCATCCAAAGAACTCAAGAGTCCAACCTCTCCAAAGCCAGATCATACTGTGAAGGCGGTTTTAAAAGGTAAGCGAATTATTTTCTGTGAAAAATCTAGCAAGATATTTGCTGAGTTTGCTCCTCCTTCTTATCTAGTTATTCAGATAAAGAACCAGCTGAAAGTCTGCTAGACTTGTCTATTAAGTTTAATGCTGTGAAACCTGTTGATACAACTTCTGAAAATGTGTATGAAAGCCCAGATCTTGATCCTAATTTTAGGATGGCTCGTTTTCTTGAACTTGTTGGTTCAGCTCAAATTAAGAAAGCCAAAGCTGAAGGCAAAGACACTGCAGGATTGACCACTATGTCAAAATTCAGAATGAAGGAGCTCGATAAATTCCAGGTTAGACCTGAGGTATTTGATCCTTCAAAATACATGGAAAAGCATCCTGAGGCAGTTGTCCCAAGAGCATCAGAATCGAAAATCATTGAAGAACAAGACCTGAAGTTGTCAAGAAAGAAGCTCTAGATCCTTCTAGAAAGATTAATTTTTTTCCTAGTTCTTCTGATCCTAAACCTAATTCTGAAGCATCTTAAAATTTCATTAATTGACTGTTATTTGCTTATCTGGTTGATTGATGTTATCTGCTTAGTTATTTTTTTCTTCATGCATTTTATTTATTTTTAGTAATTAGTTTTGTGTTTAATTATTGAGAGACTTAACTCAAATAGGGGGAGATTATTGGTACCCTAGTTTTTGATTTGAGTTCAGTCTTCTCTTTTAGTCTCTTGACCCAAGATTTATCTATGGTCAAAGGTTAGTTGATAGGATAGATTCTCTAGTTGTGTAGAATTTCCTATCCAGATGAAAATCTGGCTAAGTAATTTTTGGTTCGACTATAGTCGAACGTCGCTCGACTATCCTCGATCAGCCGATCGACGATCGTCTTCCTGATAGCTCGACTATCTGTTTGATAGGTCGACTATTTGTTCTCTTTGATAGTTCGACTATCTGTTGATAGGTCAACTATCTGCTCTTCTTTGATAGTTCAACTATCTGCTTGGATAGTTCAACTATCTGATAGTTTGAATATCTGTTTGATAGGTCGACTATCTGTTCTCTTTGATAGTTCGACTATCTGTTGATAGGTAGACTATCTGCCTTTCTTGATAGTTCAACTATCTGCTTGGATAGTTCGACTAACTGATAGTTCGACTATCTGTTGATAGGTCGACTATCTATTTTCTTTGATAGTTCGACTATCTGTTTGATAAGTCGACCTTCTATTTTTCTTTGATAGTTCGACTATCTGTTGATAGGTCGACTATCTGTTTTCTTGGATAGTTCGACTATCTGTTTGATAGGTCGACTATCTGTTTTGCTTGGTAGCTCGACTATCTGCCTTGATAGATCGACTATCTGATAGCTCGACTATTTGTTCTGATAGGTCGACTATCTGCTGAGGTAGTTCGACTATCTTCTCGTTCGACTATCTGTCTGATAGGTCGACGATCTCTGTGCTTCGGTCGACGATCTTCGAGGGTCGTTCGACGTTTTGCTGTATGTCTTGAGTAATTTTGTCATCTTCTATGATGTGATTTATTTCATATTATTTTGGCATATTTTATAAAAGATTATTTGAATAAATTTATGATATTATTTCCATGCAATATCTGCTCCATTCCTTATGCATGAGCTAATCTTTTTCTGACCAAGTTGTTTGTCTTATTAGTTGAAATATATTTTTTGCTTTATCTGTCAGGCTGTCCTTTATAGCCGCTAGACTCAAAAAGTCTTCTTTGGCCGTAAAGAGTCTCTTCTGATGTGACTTTCTCTAGTATTATTTTATTAGAGTTACTTGCAGCTTCTTAGAAAGCTTTATCCTTTTATAGGATATCTGTCTGTAGTTTTTGTTCTTGCTTTATGCTATTTGCAGCCCAGCTTGAAAATTTCAGTAGAAGACAAGATTCAAAATCAAATTAGAGCCGTTGCTGCTGCTGCTATATAAAGAATTCTTTGGAGAAAGAAATCAACTAGTTCTGATATACAAAAAGCTAACAGCAGTATTCAAGCTTACAACTTACAGTTTCCAACTGCTCTCAGCTCGTTCACATTCAACTGAGAAGAATTTTTAGCTCTTCACTCTTCTTCAACCTGAGTTCTCCTGCCTCCAGGAAGATCTTCACTCAGAGCTTTTTGAAGAAGAAGAAGAAGAAGATAGCTGCCTGAAGAAGAATTTTCAATTCATATTTATTATCTTCTTGTAGCTTTTTCCTTCAGATTTTCTGAAGTGTTTTCTGCACTGAAGCAAGACTTCACCTGGACATTCTTTTAGCCAGGGGGAGCCTTGACTCTTTAGAGCTTTCTAGCTCAGTGCACGTTCTTGAGCTTCTCTAATTCTATTTAAAATAGAGAAGACATTTTAACCTCCTTTCCCCCTCCTGTAAAGGGTTATTACTCCCTTCAAAAGTATACCTTGGTGGCAGGGCACCTGATCAAAAACTAGTGTTGGTTTTTAGACACCTGATCAAAAGTCTAAAGGGTTTCTGGATCTACCTGAAGCAGATCTTGTTGGTGGCAGGGCACTTGATCAAAAACCTGAGTGGATTCCTACCTTGTTGGTAGAAGAGTGGACGTACCCAAGTTGTTTGGGGAACCACTATAAATTCCCTTGTGTCGTCTGGTTGTTTGATTCATTACTTGTGCTATTGGCTGTGATTAGTCTTAACTAGGTTGCTAGTTGTTGTTTAGGATTCCAATCCTTAACTGTAATTACAATTGGCTGCCTTTTGTGCACAACACTTGTGTTAGGCTTTAGGGTTACTTCTCAAATATCTATAACCTTCATTCCGCAATTAACTCAAAGGGAGTTGAGTAGACAGTCAACTTTGCTAGTGCAATTTTTGATTACTCTATTCACCTCCCCTCTAGAGTAGTATCTATCCCTTTTCTTTCAATATTCATAAAGCAAGATAACATAATTATAGCTTACACATTCAGTTATCGGGTACAACACCCTCTTTAAAAACTTATATCATTCATTAGATTACAATCGCGCGCATCCTTATCAGATTTCAGAAGTACCGATTTGTGCAACAAATCTTATCAAATCAATTATAACTAATTTCCCAAATAATTTGTTTATTAAATTCCACCAACCATTTGTTTATATCGGCTACATATAACCACGCTCATCCAAACCTCAACATCATCTAATTACGCTTCTTTAACCTAGTCCAAAACCGGTTATACTCTAACCCAAAAGCATCCTGCACATAAGTTGTAACCATACAGCAAGTTCGACTGGATATTCCAGGAGCTACAAAAAACCTATGAAATCGTGTAACTATCCGTTTGAAAGTTCTTTCTGAGTACTACAACATTCATCTTCAACCCAAGACATAGATCTTGTTGTATCATACTCAAAATTGCCTCGAAGTTTGGTGTGCACAGAAAACATTTTTCTACACACATCTTAATGCAAAATGAACGACATCGGTTCGTCTTCTTCCTTTGCCATTTGTTCCCAACTACATTCAGATTTTCCTACTCCCTTATTCACCCTCAATAGTACATCTTTCTTCACAAAACAATGTTGACAATCTTAACAATGAAGAGAGAAAAGGTTGAAGATAACTAATTTCTAGGACAAGGTCCTATCATGGTCTATTCTTTGGAGATCTTCATCATGCACAAGTAAGACTCTCTTGAGTCGACATCTCTCCTATAATATAACAAAAGATCTTGCACCAAGGGAGAGGGTAGGAAGCTCACCTCGTTTCCGACCATGGATCTTCTTATCCTTCTCGGCGACATCATTCTTTATGAAGGGGAGTTCGGCCTCACGAAAATCTGACATTGGCGACCATCTTCGTCTCTGTCGGGTTCGACAAGTAACTACTCGACAAGAAGAATGAAGTGATGGCTAGGGTTTTCCAGTATGTTTCATTTTACAAGAAGAATTGTGGTTATATTCCTTTGCCACATGTCACTCAAATATTAGACTGCCCATTATTACTTAAAACAAGTCTTGTTTAGTAGACCAGTCCATAGGAGTCATTTGGATTCCCCGAACACGATTTAGCCCGTATATACAAGACAGCGAATTCTGCTTTTGTCGAAAAATGCTTTAATTAAAAATCATCATGTATATCTATACACACTCAGCGAATCGTTGAAATTCGTCGTGATCACTCAACGCCTCATTGAGTCCCATAATTTCCAAAGTCAAAATGTTGGGATCATCGAGTATCACTCAACACTGCGTTGAAAGCATCGTGATCACTCAACGCCTCGTTGAGTCCCGTAATTTCTAAGTCAAAGCGCCCAGATCATTGACTAGCACTCAAGGCTTCTTTGAGTGGGATTGAGATGCCTCAATGCATTCGACGCTTACTGAAACCCGAATAATTCTAAGTCCATTTCTTCTTATGCGTTGAATATCACTCAACGCCTTATCGAATGGCATTGAGACCACTAAATGCACTCGATGACTACTGAAACCATGATAATTCTAAGTCCATTTCTTCTTATGCGTTGAGCATCACTCATCACACTCGACGCATGCCCATAGCCGACGCACTCAATGCATCATCGAGTGGCGCCAAGATCACTCATAGCACTCGATGCTTTTTGTGTCCATAATTTTTCTGAGTGAAATTTGCCCTATTAGACATCGAGTATCACTCGACTCCTGTTGATAGTGCACCAAATATCACACCTCTCATGTAATTATCATATAATATGGGTCCGGTCGGGGCCTCACAACATACAGATGCCACAGCTTTAGCAATAAAAGATGATATTTACTTCCCAGCTCAAAACTCTGAATAAACCAATAGCGAAAACAGAAAACTAGACCAGAAGTTATCCACAAACATATGAGTATCACAATGGCCTTAAGGCCTTACAACGATAGAGAGTCCAAAACACAAATGATAACATCAAATTCCAACGTGAATAAGCACTCCTAGACTACCTCGACATGCAAGCTTGAAACATAGAGCATCAAACATACAATCCTACAAAACAGAGCGAGTACAAAACTTGGAACACTTCATGAGGCTTAGGACTTTTTGGTCAGCGAGCTATCTCCTTCTTGCGATCCTTCCCCTATAAAAATTTAGTGGTAACGTGGGTCAGCAAAGGCTGACCTCAACTATATAACCAACACATCTCCTCCTGGCCGTCCCTAGCAAACCACTGAGCACTCCACCCTGCAGGTCAGCACTTCGTATGGATTATACATAAACATGTAAAGTAGTAAAACAATTTTTGATGTCTCATACAATAAACATGTTTCTATATTGAGCACAGGAAAAAGGGGGCCTACATTGCATCATGAATGCAATCCTGGGATTCACCCAAGGCACCCTAAGCATATGAATCAAACACATCATCACACATCATAAATAGGGTACTTTTAATTAAACCATCGGCGTCAAGCCGCAAACAAAAAGGGGTAATGCAATTCCCCTAATGGCATACAAGCCGCAACACGGAACTCTTGCCAAGTCCCCACTCGCTCATGGGTCTCAAACCCGGGCTTGCCTACAAGCTCTGACCTCTCACGTTAGGATTCCGTCTCACACACAAAACGATTCTAAGAACCCTTGAAGGACCCCACCCGCTTGTGGACTTCATTGCCCGGGCTTGTCCTATGCTTGGCATTCTCGTCAGTCTCACAGAAAAATTTCTGCCCTTCCCCCTGATGATCTTGTCATGATGTCTTTCATGGGGTCCACCTTGGCCTTGGATATGAGTATGGTTTGATGTGCCAAGATAGAATTCGCTTTTGTATTGATTGGAAATCTAAGTCGATTCTCGCCGGGACACTCTCCCCACATGACTTGCACATCACGGGATCGCCAGCCGACCACTGAGACAATACTGCACCTTAGCACATCACAATCCATAGTCTTTCCCACCCTAATCCATAATTCGTACTGTAACGTTCCCGTGCACAAAGGAAACCATCTACCACTAATGCAGAGCTAACCTCATCTGGATCTGGTTACACATACTCACTCGAAAAATGGGGAAAAATCATACATCTAAAATGACATCTTGTCGCAATAGATTTCTATAAAATCCTAAAGGCTTGCAATGCAATATCACCGAGTCGGACTAACAATCACGACTACGGCTTCACATACAATGCCAAATCAAATAACGTAGCAGATCTCTAATGCAATACTATGTCGGGGACGGACACAATCGACCCGGTGGTTCCTCTTGGACCATGGTGACCCAAACCCCGCTTATTTGAGAGATCTGGTGCACAAAATCTTGAAATAAAGAGATGTTATGCACGCATCCTAGAGACCGAGATGAGAAATGTAGTTACCTTATGACCCCTCTTCCTATCCATAGAATCATTGCTTTGAACGGCTTGACACGAGCACCTCCATGCCCTCTCCAAGGATCTATTCTCGGAACGGCGATCGGAGCTCCGAAGCTCCGTCAATGGCAGAAGGAAACACTCTCCTTCCTCCTCCCTTCTCTCCTTCTCCACCCTACTCTCAAACTAAACAATGAGAAAGTGAGGAGGAAAAACCCTCTCAGTCCTAATAAAACGGATTGGGTGGAAGATCCCGGGCCTTTGGATAAAATTTGGGGAAGCATCGGACGTACACGAAATAAAATGACGGAACAGCACCCGTCCCCACGATCAGTGGCGCATGACCAGTGATCATGCGTACTAAATCACATTATCGTGCGATCACCACTAATAGAAATCCAGAAAAAAAAGGGATAACATGCACGAGCAGCGGCGCACAACAAGTGGTCGTGCGCACTCTGTCCAATGGTCGTGCGTTTACCCAGGCAGAACTTGGAAAAATGGAGAATAGTGTGCACGATCAGTGGCACACGACCAGTGGTCGTGCGCACTAGATCAAGAGATCGTGCGCTCTAGATCTAAATTCAATCTCACCAAACCTACTGCCATCGACATCTCAACCGCCAAGTGCTAGCTTCCAGTGTCTCCAGATTTGAAAATAAGGGTTTACAACCCCTCCCCCCTTATAAGAATTTCATCCCCGAAATTATTCTTCATATAAGAAGATAGCAAGAAAATTTATTGCAACCAAATAAAAAATTTGTTGCTACAACTCGATTACTGTTTAACTTACAAAAATAACTAGGGATAGTCCACGCACATTGCTTGATTCCTCTCAAAAGAGAACTTGTCACGCCCGTAGTTATCCAAACGCACCTTCACGAGCTTGACTTCTTTGTTCCGCAACTGCCGAACTTATATATCCTCTATACTCACTGGACTAACTCGCGTCCTCAAGTCTTCTTCTATCGGCACCGATGCCGATTCGGTCACCAAACTAGCCTCCACTAAGGATTTCCTTCAAACGGAGACATGGAAAACGTCGTGTAATCCACTCAGCTCTGTGGACATTGCCAGCCGGTACGCTGCTTATCCCACCCGTTCTATGACCTCGAAAGGTCCCAAAAACCTCAGACTCAACTTCTTGAGTCATCAAATCCACGAAACCCCCTTGAATGGCTTGCTCTTTAGATAGACCCAGTCGCCAACCGCAAATTCCACATTCCTATCGCGAGCATTAAAATATTATGCTTGCCGATATTAAGCAACCTTCATGCGCTCTTGAATGGATCACACCAACTCGCATGCATCATCTACCACTTATTTTCCAAACAGTTTGGTTTCTCCTGCCTCTGTCCAAGACTTCGGTTTTCGACACCACCTCCCATACAAAACTTCGTATGGTGCCATCTTTATACTTGGTTGGTAACTGTTGTTATAGGCAAACTCCACCATGAAGAGGTGGTCTTCCCACTTCTTACCGATGTCAAGGGTACATATTCTTAGCATATCCTCCATAGTACGGTTCGTTCTTTCGGTTTGCACATAAGTTTGATGATGGAACGTCGTACTGAACCTGAGCCCAATGGACCTGGAATAGTAGCACTGCTCGCCGAAGGTTCTTCCGGAGGCTTTGACGTCCCTGCCTCATTTCTTGCACCCTTAGCAAAAGCATGGTAAACACAAATCAGTCTCTAATCACAAGACTCAAACACAAGTACACTCATGGTCCCGGACTACTCCTATATAGAAACCTTCACTTACGCGATCCGATTATGACATTCGACCACGAATCCGTACCTTGGACACTAACCTCCCTCTGATACAAAATGGTAACACCTCCCATGTAATGACCATTTTATATGGGTTCGGTCGGGCCCAAAAACATACAGATGCCACAGCATTAGCGTTAAAATATGATATTTACTACCAAGCTCAAAACTCAGAATAAACAAACAACGGAAACAAAAAACGAGACCATAAGTTAACCACATACATATGAGAATCACAACGGCCTTAAGGCCTTACAATGATAGAGATTCCAAAACACAAATGATAACATCAAATACCAACATGCATAAGCACTCCTAGACTACCACGACATGCAAGACGGAAACATAGAGCTTCAAATATAGAATGCCACAAAATAGAGCTAGTAAAAAACTTAGAACACTTCATGAGGCTTAGGACTTTTTGGCCGGCGAGCTAGCTCCTGCTTGCGATCCTTGCCCTTTAAAAAATTTGTGGTAATGTGGGCCAGCAAAGTCTGACCTCAAATATGTAACCAACACATCTCCTCCCAGCAATCCCTAGCGGACCCCGGGGCACTCAATCACCCTGAAGGTTTGCACTTCTTATGCAATATACATAAACATGTAAAGCAGTAAAACAAGTTTTGATGTCTCATAAAACAAACATTATTATACGTTGAGCACAAGAAAAAGGGGGCCTACAGTGTAGCATGAATGCAATCCTGGGTTTCACCCAAGGCACCCTAAGCGTATGAATCTAACACATCATCACGCATCCTAAATCGGGTACTTTCAATTTCCCATCGGCGTCAAGCCGTAAACAAAAAGGGGTAATCAATTCCCCTAACGACATACAATTCGCCACACAAAACTCTTGTCAAGGCCCCACCCGCTCATGGTTATAAAACCCAGGCTTGCCTGTAAGCTCTGACTTCTCACGTCAGGATTCTGTCTCAGACACAAACCGATTCTAAGAACCCTTGATGGAACCCACCTGCTCGTGGGCTTCATTGCCCGTACTTGTCCTATGCTAGGCGTTCTCATCAATCTCACTAAAGGGGTCAAGTCTTGCCGGGACACTCTCCCAATATGATATGCACGCCACGGGATAGCCAGTAGACCACGGATACAAAGACGTAACTTAATACATCACAATCCATAGCCTTTTCCACCCTAATCCATCATTCGTAATGTAACGTCACCGCGCACCAAGGAAACCATCTACTGCCAACTCAGAGCTAACCTCGTCCGGTTCTGGTTACATGTACTCACTCGAAAAAGGGGGAAAACTCATACATCACAAACGACATCTTGCCGTAATGGATTTCTACAAAATCCTAAAGGCTCTCTATGCAACATCATCGAGTCGGACTAACTGTCACGGCTACGGCTTCACCCACAATGCCTAATCCACTAATGGAGCGGATCTTTAATGCAATATCATGCCGGGGAAGGACAAAATCATCCCGGTGGTTCCTCTTAGACTATGGAAACCCAAACCCCTCTCATTTGAGAGATTCGGTGCCCAGTAGCTTGAATGAAGGAGATTCTATGCACGCATCCTAAAGACTGAGAGGAGAAATGTCGTTACCTTATGACCCTCTTCCTAGCCATGAAATCCTTGCTTTGAAAGGCTTGACACAAGCGCCTCAACGCCCTCTCCACGGATCTGGTCTCAGAACAGTGATCGGAGCTCCGAAGCTCCATCAATTGTGGAAGGAAGATCTCTCCTTCCTCCTCCCTTCTCTCCCTCTCCACCCTACTCTAAAATTAAACGTTGAGAAAGTGAGGGGAAAAACACTCTTAGCCCTAATAAAACTGATTAGGCGAAAGATCCTGGGCCTTTGGATCAAATTTGGGGAAGCATCAGACGGCCACAAAATAAAATGACGGAAAATCACCCATTCGCATGATCAGTGGCGCATGACCAGTGGTCATTCGCACTAGATCACATGATCGTGCAATCACCACTTGCAGAACTCTAGAAAGAAAGGGATAACGCATACGATCAGCGATGCACGACTAGTGGTCGTGCGCACTCTATCCAATGGTCGTGCTTTTACCCTGGCAGAACTTGGAAAAATGGAGAATAGTGCGCACGATCAGTGGCGCACGACCAGTGGTCTTGCGCACTAGATCCAGTGATTGTGCGCTCTAGATCCAAAGTTGATCTCACCAACCTACCACCATCGGCGTATCTACCGCCGGGTCGTAGCTTCCAGCGACTCCAGGTCTGAAAACTGGGGTGTTACACCAAAAGCCTGAGTCAACTTTCTTTACTCAAAATACGTGCGAGGGGTCTAGCATGAATCATGATGTTACACTAAGAAGATTGTATCCTTCAATATGTGTTGGATGATCTACAACTTCCTCTCTCTCCATACTATTGACATTCAATGGCACATCATCATCGACATCCTTCTTCTTTGATTTATGTTCCATATTTGGTGTATAATGATCAAAGTGAACATGAATGAATTATTATACAACCAAGGTCCATTTATTATATACCCTATAGACACGACTTGTGGAGGACTATCCAAAAAAAATGCCTAGGTCAATTGATCATCAAATTTTCCAAAGTTATCCTTGGTGCTAAGAATGAAACACGAGCAACCAAATACTCAAAAGTAGGATGCATACGGCTTTATATGATAATAGAGCTCATAAGCGGTGCGATTAAGAATATGGAGAAGCATGATCCGGTTCATCACATAACATGATGTGTTGACCGCTTCAGCCCAAAAATATTGAGGCAAACCAAACATGGAAAGCATCGTCTGTCCCAATTCTTGAAGTATTCAGTTCTTTCTTTCTACTACATCATTTTGTTGTGGCATTCGTGGGGCAGAAAAATTGTGTCAAATTCCTAGATTGTTACAGAAATTGGTAAAATTTTCCTTCTCAGATTCTCCTTTGTGATTAGTTCTAATGCATTTTACTTCTATTTCTATTTCATTTTGTAATCTAGCGCTCAGATTGGAAAATTCAAGAATTGCATCATATTTATTAGCATTTTGTAATCTAGCGCTCATTTTGTCATCGATAAGCACAAAAGTATATCATTTTCCTCCAAGACTATAATTGCTCAAAGGACAAAATAGATCCATGCGAATTAGTTCTAGTGGTCTAGATGACGAAATATCATTTTTCTTTTAAATGAGGATTTTACAAATTTTCCCTTTTGGCAAAAAGCACATAATGAAGTCAAACTATAACTTAACTTTGGAAGTCCACTGATTAGTTTTTGTTTCAATAGTTTGATTATTAGTTTGCTCCCGGAATGATCAAGTCTCCTATTCTAAAGCTCTAATTCCTAATTTTCAGAAACTAAGCATTTTAAATCAAAAGAGGATATGTCCTCAAACCTAATAGTATTGACATTATGATTTCTATGTGCAGTAAGAAATACAGTGTTTGTTTTAGCATCTAATATTATGCAAGTGTCTGTTGTAGTTTAGAAGAACACATTCAATCCCTTAACGCAAAGTTATCTAACATAGATGAGATTGTGCAATAAGCCAACAACAAACAATACGTTTGAAATAAAAAAAGTTTTGTTTCCTATATTGCCGACAATAAGAATACGCCCTTTACTGTTGTTACCAACCGTCATTGTGCCCCCTTTCTTCATCAATAGGCTAAGGAACTTATCTTTATCTCCTGTGATGTGATTGGGAAACCCAGAGTTCAAGTACCACACATTCTCCTTGTCCTTAGCCTTCCAACATACCTAGAAAGAGGATGAGGGTTAAGATCTGGTTACCTAAGTTGTTCCACCCATAGTATAGGTAGTCGACTTCGGCATCCATACTTGAGTCATTTTATTTACTCCTTTCTTCACACACGAGCCATAAGTGTGACCAAACTTATTACATTTGGCACACTTCATATAGCCAATGGATATCTCCTTTTACGTTGTACTTAGGATCCTTCTAGAAGAAGGATATTGGATTCCAGTTTTATTATGATTATCTTTTTGATTTATAAACTTCTAAGCTTGCTTCACTGAAGACAAGCTATCGCCGGAGGTAGAGATGTTGCTGGATTGTAGATTATAGTGTTTATATCCCAACCAAAATTTTCCAAATCCCTGACACTGAAACCCCAGCAAAATATAAAGGGATTTTTTGCCTAGTCCAAATATCTGGATGGCAAGGTTCAGGTCACGAAACCATTATTTCAAGGTTGTGTTTTCCTTGACGAGCCTCATGCACTGATTTACGAACTATTTTTACCATCTCCTACTTGTGCAAGAGATAATTGAAGCTTCTTCTCCAAGACCTATTTCTCATTTGTGAGATTTTCCATTATCAGGGAAGTCTTGGAGAGGCTTTCTATTATCTCATTGATCGTCGCCACTGAGTGAGAGCACTGTTGGTAATCGATCTTCTTTTTTCCTATTTGATCATTTCTTTAGTAAATTTCTCCAAGTCCTTTTTTATTTTTTTTGTTTTCAGATTTAAAAGACATTTTCTGAAGAAGCATATCATCAAGCTTATCATATAAATGCTGATAAATTTCATATAATTCATCATAAGAGGGAGGTATTACCTCATTGTGGAACTTGAAACTTGATTCACTATCGGATTTACTGTGATGCTTCAATATGAAGCACAGATTTTACTCGTCTTCACAACTTTTGCCGGATGTGCTTGATTCGTCAGAAACAACATCGTCCCACGTTGACACCTTAAACACTTTCTTATATCCTTTGTTGTAGGTTTGTCAAACTTTTTATTACTTTTGTAGATTTATACATTCTCTCTTTTTATGCCCAGATTTGTGACAGTGGTATCACTCAAGTACATACTTTTCTACATCACTCTCCATCCCCTTTGACGATTTGTTCCATCTCCTCTTCTCTTCTGCACCTTCCTTCAAAAATTTTCTTAATTTCCCTTGCCTGTAAGGATTTTTTAAGAATATTCTAAACTCTCGAACATAGAGGCTCTCTTCATCTTCATCATCGGACTCTTCAGTAACCTTCTTCTTCTTTGTGTATTTATGTTCTATTGTCTTCTTCTTCAGTTCCCTAGGATACTCCTTGACTTGTATTTTAAGTTCAAGCACATGGGTTTTCAGTTTCCCAATTAGGCTTTCTGTCTCTAGGGTGCTAATGTCATGTGATTTAGTAATAGCAGTCACTTTTGGGTTGAATCGTTGAGGGAGAGATTGCAGGATCTTCTTCACCAAGTCTCCATTTGAAAAGTTCTTTCCGAGTGATCTAGAGGCATTGAAAAATCTTCGTGAAGCTATTGTTCATGCTATACACCTCCTCGCCGATCTCTATTTGAGACTATTAATATTTAGATTCCAGTCAAAATTGTTTTGATTCCTTCACCTTCGAGGTACCTTCATGCGTTAACTCAAGTAGCCAGCATATATCTTAAGCTGTTTCAAAGTTGCAGATTTGGTTACATTTAGTTTTGTCTAACACACATAAAAGGGAGTTCATAACTTTTGCATTGTTAGTACATTTCAGTTTATCCGAGTCATCCCATTTGTCATGTAATTTCTCTAACACTTGATCACCTATAGTTATAGTCGGTGTAGTGTATTTCATTTGGATCATGGCCCACAAGTACATGTTATGTGTCATCATGAATATTTTCATGCTCGTTCTCCAGTGGATGTAGTTGCTCCCCAAAAACAATGGAGGTCTACTCACACCTACTAATCTCTGCAAAATAGAAGTCAAAAGTAGAAAATTTTAAAAATAAAATGCAAGCAACTGAAGTTATTCGTGAACACCCGCTAATCTCTACAAAAGAGAAGTAAAAAGCAGGTAAATTTAAAAAATAATGCAAGTACTTGAAGTACACTCATGAACTCCTACTAATCTTGAAAAAAAGAAGTCAAAAGCAGGTAAATTTAAATAATAATGCGAGTACTGAAGTGAACTCGCGAACACTTGCTAATCTCTGCAAAAGAGAGGTCAAAAGATGTTAAAATAAAATATAATGCGATTACATTAAATGATCTCGTGAACTCCTTCTAATCTTTGCAAAGGAGAACTCAAAAGAAGGTAAATTTTAAATATAACACGAGTACCTGAAGTGAAATCGTAAACACCTACTAATCTCTACAAAAGAGAAGTCAAAACCATGTAAATTTCAAATATAACAAGAGTACCTGAAGTGAACTCATGATAATCTTCTAATTTCTAAAAAAGAAAAGTGAAAAGCAGGTAAATTTAAAATATAATGCGAGTACCTAAAGTGAGACGTCAAAAGCAGGTAAATTTTAAATAAAATGCGAGCACCTAACAATCTCTACAAAAGAAAAGTCAAAAACAGGTAAATTAAAAATATAATGCGGGCACCTGACAATCTCTGCAAAAGAGAAGTCAAAAGAAGGTAAATTTAAAATATAACGCGAGTACGTTAAGTGAACTTGCGAAAACCTTCTAATCTCTCAAAAATTTAATTCAAAAGCAGGTAAATTTAAAATATAACATGAGTACCTGATGTGAACTCGTGATCACCTGCTTATCTCTTCGAATGAGAAGTCAAAATATGGTAAATTTAAAATATATCATAAGTACCTGAAGTGAACTTGTGAACACCTGCTAATCTCTACAAAAGAGAAGTCAAAAGCAGTAAAATTTGAAGAAAAATGCGAGTACCTAAAGTGAATTCGTGAACACCTGCTTATCTCTGGAAAAGAGAAGTCAAAAGCAGGTAAATTTAAAATATAATGTGATTACCATAAATCATCTTGGGAGCACCTACTAATCTCTGTAAAGGAGAAGACAAAAAAAGGAAATTTAAAAATAACACGAGTACCAGAAATGAACTCGCGAACTCCATCAAATCTCTTCAAAGGAGAAGTCAAAAGTAGGTAAATTTAAAATATAACGCGAGTTCCTGAAGTGAGCTCGAAAAAACCTTCTAATCTCTTCAAAAGAGAAGTCAAAAGCAGGTTAACTTAAAATGTATTACAAGTACCTGCAGTGAACTCAGGAATACCTGCTAATCTCTACAGAGGAGATGTCAAAAGCAGGTAAATTTAAAATATAATGCGAGTACCAGAAGTAAACTCGCGAACACCTGCTAATCTCCACAAAAGAGAAGTACAAAGCAGGTAAATTAAAAATATAATGCAGGTGTTCCCGAGTTCACTTCGGGTACTCGTATTACATTTTAAGTTTACCTGCTTTTGACTTCTCTTTTGGAGAGATTAAAAGGTGTTCCCGGTTCCCACTAAATATGGCCTATGACGTTAATGTTTCCAGAAAAAAATCTTCTTATTCAATCATGAACGTTATTAATAGAGAAGTCAAAAGCATGTAAATTTAAAATATAACGTGTGTACCTAAAGTGAACTTGCGAAAACCTTCTAATTTCTCTTAAAGAGAAGTAAAAGTAGGTAAATTAAAATATACCTAAAGTGACCTCGCGAAAACCTTCTAATCTCTACAAAGGTGATGTCAAAAGCAAGTGAATTTAAAATATAACGCGAGAACTTAAAGTGAACTCGCGAACACCTGCTAATCTATACAATAGAGAAGTTAAAAGCAGGTAAATTTAAAATATAATGCGAGTACCGTAAGTTAACTTGCGAACTCCTTCTATTCTCTAGAAAGGAGAAGTTAAAAGCAGGTAAATTTAAAATATAATGTGAGTACCTGAAGTGAACTCATGAACACCTGGTAATCTCTACAAAATAAAAATCAAAAACAGGTAAATTTAAAATATAACATAAGTTCCTGAAGTGAACTCGCGAGCTCCGGTAAATCTCTTAAAACTAGAAGTCAAAAATAGGTAAATTTAAAATATAACGTGATTACCTTAAGGGAACTCGCGAAAATATTCTTATGTCACCAAAAGGGATGTCAAAAGCAGGTAAATTTAAAATATAACGCGAGTACCTGAAGCGAACATGCGAACACCTACTAATCTCTGCAAAGGACATATCAAAAGTAGGAAAATTTAAAATATAACGCGAGTACTTGAAGTGAACTCGCGAACCCCTTCTAATCTCTATAAAAGAGACATTAAAAGCAAGCAAATTTAAAATATAATACGAGTACGAGAAGTTAACTCGCAAACACCTGTTAATCTTTGGAAAGGAGAAGTCAAAAGAAGGTAAATTTAAAATATAATGCCAGTACCAGAAATGAACACGCGAACACCTGCTAATCTCTACAAAGGAGAAGTCAAAATCAGTTATATTTAAAATATAACACGAGTACCTGAAGTGAACATGTGAACACTAACAAATCTCTATAAAAGAGAAGACAAAAGCAGGTAAATTTTAAATATAACCTGCATACCTAAAGTGAACTCACGAACACCTACTAATCTTTGCAAAAGAGAAGTCATTTGCAGGTAAATTTAAAATAAAATGCGATTACCTGAAGTGAACTCGTGAAATCTTGCAAATCTATGCAAAGAAGAATTAAGCATGTAAACAGAAAATATAATAAGAGTATCTGAAGTGAACTCGCGAACACCTAATAATCTCTTTAAAAGAGATGTCAAAAGTAGGTAATTTTAAAATAAAACGCGAGTACCTAAAGTGAATTCGTGAAGACCTGCTAATCTCTGCAAAAGAGAAGTCAAAAGTTGGTAAATTTAAAATATATTGCGAGTAACTAAAGTAACCTTGTGAACTCCTGCTAATCTCGACAAAAGAGAACTCAAAAGTAGGTAAATTTAAAATATAATGCGAGTACCTAAAGTGAATAGACAAACACTTTCTAATCTATACAAAAAAGAAGTCAAAAGCTGGTAAATTTAAAATATAACACGAGTACCTGAAGTGAACTCGTAAACTCCTAGTAATCTTTGCAAAGGAGAAGTTAAAAGCAGGTATTTTTAAATATAATTAGAGAATATGAAGTGAACTCGCAAATATTGCTAATCACTACAAAATATAATTCAAAAACAAGAAAATTTTAAATAAAACGTGAGTACCTGAAGTGAAGATGTGAAAACCTGCTAATCTCTATAAAAGAAAAGTCAAAAGCAGGTAAATTTATAATATAACGCGAGTACCTAAAGTGATCTCGTGAACACCTTCTAATCTCTACAAAAGAGAAGTCAAAATAGGTAAATTAAAATATAACGTGAGTACTAGAAGTAAACTTATGAAAATCTTCTAATCCCTACAAAAGAGAAGTCAAAAGCAGGAAAATTTAAAATATAACATGAGTACCTGAAGTTAACTCACGAACACCACCTAATCTCTGAAAAGGAGATGTCAAAAGTAGTTAAATTTAATATATAACTTGAGTACCTGAAGTTAACACGCGAACACCTGCTAATCTATATAAAAGAAAAGTTAAAGCAAGTAAATTTAAAATATAATGCAAAAACCTAAAGTGAACTCACGAACACCTATTAATCTCTACAAAAGAGAGGTCAAAAGCCGGTAAATTAAAAATATAAAGCGAGTACCTAAAGGGAACTCCCGAACACCTACTAATCATTACAAAGGAAAAGTAAAAAGCTGGTAAATTTAAAATATAATGCGAGTACCTGAAGTTAATTCGAGAACACCTGCCAATCTATGCAAAAGAGAAGTCAAAAGCAGGTAAATTTTAAAAATAATACGAGTACCAGAAGTGAACTCGTGAAAATCTTCTAATCTCTCAAAAAGAGAAGTCGAAAACAGGTAAATTAAAAATATAATGCGAGTACCTGAAGTGAACTCATGAACACCTGCTCATCTCTACAAAGGGGAAGTCAAAAGTAGGTAAATTTAAAATATAATGAGAGTACCTGAAATGAACTCGCGAACTCCTGCTAATCTATACAAAGGAGAAGTTAAAAGCAGGAAAATTTTAAATAAATGCGAGTACCTGAAGTGAATTCGTGAACACCTGCTAATATATGTAAAAGAGAAGTCAAAAGCAGGTAAATTTAAAATATAACATGAGAAACTTAAGTGAACTTGTGAGCACCTACTAATCTCTACAAAAGAGAAGTCAAAAGAAGGTAAATTTTAAATATAACATGACTACCTTAAGTGAACTCGGGAGCACCTGCTAATCACTTTAAAGGAGAAGTCAAAAGTAGGAAAATTTAAATATAACACGACTACCTAAAATGAACTCACGTATACCTTCAAATCTTTCCAAAGAAGAAGTCAAAAGCAGGTAAATTTAACATATAACAAGAGTTCTTGAAGTGAACTTGCGAAACTTCTTAATCTCTCCAAAAGAGAAGTCAAAAGCAGGTAAATTTAAATTTAATGCGAGCACCTGAAGAGAACTCAGGAACACCTGCTAATCTTTACAAAGGAGATGCCAAAAGCAGGTAAATTTAAAATAAAACACAATTACATGAAGTGAACTCGCAAACACCAAGTAATCTCTACAAAAGAGAAGTCAAAAGCAGGTAAACTTAAAATTTAACGCGAGTACCACAAGTTAACTTGCGAACACCTACTAATCATTGAAAAGGAGAAGTCAAACTAGGTAAATTTAAAATATAATGCGAGTACCTGAAGTGAACTCGTGAACACCTGGTACTGTGTATGTAAGAGAAGTCATAGTAGGTAAATTTTAAATATAACGCAAGTACCTAAAGTGAACTCGCGAACACCTACAAATCTCTTCAAACGAGAAATAAAAAATAGCTAAATTTTAAATATAATGCAAGTACTTGAAACGAACTCGCGAAAATCTTCTAATCTCTCTAAAAGAGAAGTCAAAAGCATCTTTATTTAAAATATAATGCGAGTACCTGAAGTGAACTCTCAAACACATTCTAATCTCTGTAAAGGAGATGACAAAAGCAGGTAAATTTGAAATATAATTCGAGTACCAGAAGTGAACTCACAAACCCCCGCTAATTGATATAGAAATTCACAACGGCGGAGAGAGAGGGTTAGAGAGAAGAGAAGAGAAAGTGGATGTGGTGGTTGAGAAGATTCTCCGATTCTATATCCGATAAAGGCAAGCGTACCTTATCGGTTATAGTATAGGATACTAAGGATTAGTATCAAGGTCGTATTTCCCTGGGGCATAATGATTACTTCTACTCAAAGGAGCTCGCTATTATTTTTTCAAATGATATTTCTATTAAATGTTAAACTAAAAACAGGAATTAAAGTACTAAAATAAAAAGGAAACTAAACTACTTGCAGGATAAAAAGAGTTAGAGCTAATAATAAAGAGGCGCACTCGATTCTAGAATTACCTCAGCAAGAGACGATTAAAAAGACGATAAATAAACCTAAGCTTAATAGGGTAAAGGTCCTTGACCGTGGTGGTTCCTAAATCTTGAACACGCTTCTCTCGAAGTCGTGCACAACTGAGTTTAGGAAGGTCCGACCGACTCTCGTTTAAATCGGAGGCCTAAAGCTCGCTTTACGCGGTGAACCCCTATATTGGATTTTACTCCAATCCGGGAGATTTGGACGTCTGCCTCTCTCGAGGGGTGCGTACAACTCCCTTTACTCTTGAATGCTCACTTCATTCTATCGGCCTCTTGGCTAGCTCAGAATTAAAGCAAAGGTGGAGAGTATATATCGATAATATACCTCCAACCCATGAAAAATCAAGAGTAATTCAAGTCCTAGAACCTAAAAAGAAAAGGTTAATTAAAACATCATAACTTAATCGCTCGAACCTCGGATCATCAAGATCGAGTACAAGGAGGATTAGTTAATCAAGGTGAAGTGCAAGAGGGGGGATGAGTAATAAAGCATAAGAATACAGGAATAAGAAAAGAGCACTTTTATTAATGAAAAAGAGAGCTAAAACTATGAAATGGAAATTACAAGTGCATCAAAGTAAAACCTATTCTAGCCCTATAATAAGCTACTAGAAGAAATGTGAGAGCTAAAAGCAAAACACTAAGCTAGGTTAAGAAAATAATTACCAAATAAGAGTGAGAGAGGGATAGAGAGAAAGAAAAAAAGACAAGGAAAACATGGTGCAGCACCTCCCCCTCTCCACCAAAAGTTGCTGAAATTGAAGGGGATGGCCTGGTATTTATAGACTTTTCCCACGGGTTGGTCACGCCCAGCGACACGCCCAGGGAGGGCGTGTCATGGGGCATGACAGGTACGGAGTTGACCTCGGGAGCTGAATTCTGGCGGGACTGATGATTATTTCTGTACGATGGTGGTCATGCCATAGGTCACGCCCATGACAGGGGGGCATGACAGGCGTATCAGGTCAAAGTCAGCAGTCACAGGTCCATCAGACGTAGAAATGGGGGCAGTCACGCCCCAAGTCACGCCCGTGACATGGGGCGTGACAATACTATTGCGTGCAACTGTGTAGAATGCATTGAATGAGGCGGCAGACTTCGGGCAGAGGGCGACACGCCCCGTGTCACGGCCGGTGACACGCCCGTGGATGGCGTGTCGGTGGGGCGTGACAGGGGATTTTGGTGAGAAATTCGTCTGGCGGCTTTTAACATCGGGAACAGGTGACACGCCCCGGGTCACGCCCGGGGAGGGCGTGACAGTGGGGCGTGTTAGGGGATTTTTCATGAAATTTGTGGATATCTGCAAAAATAGAAAATAAATATTATTTATAATATTTACATAAAAAGAAGCATAAAATAACATAAAGAAAGAGATTTAAAACGAAAATAACATATTTTTACCCTAATAAATTAAGCTAAAATATGCATCATCAAATTCCCCCATACTTATTATTTTGCTTGTCCTCAAGCAAATACTACGAGTTAGAGAAAATAAAGAGGATTAATTGAAAAGTTTAAAATTGCTATAAACGAGTAAGACGGGAATTTAGAGGTAGAGAAATTTTTGAAAAAGAACCGAAAAGTCCTACTTTAACTTAACACAGAATTTTATAAATTTTACTAAATATAAAAACAAATCATCCCAAATTTTTACAGAATTATAACTTAATAAAGTAACGAGTAAAAACCGCGTTGAGTCACTACTAAAGTCAAAGAGACAAATTAAAACCATAGTCAATCAAGACGAAATTCAATATTTCTATCAAAAATACTTACTCAATCTAGTTTCTCGCTACTAAACTAAAAAGTAAACGTAGAAAGCATGAATCATTAGGGCTTTAATTAGGCGTATAGTTAGGCTTAGGTTTTTAAGGGTGCGATATTCAAAAAGATAAATACGAGGGATATTTGCACACTTAAAACAAAAAGAAAATGAGCTTTGCCAAAATAAAACTAGCCAAAATAAATACTTTTCTTTTCTTTTACTTTTACTTTTTTTTTCAATTATTTTCATCAAATTTTGTTTCATTTTTTTTATACTTAAAACTTTTCACTTTTGTAGCAAAAGATAACACAAAGATTTTCCACTAATTTTTTCAAAAAGATGCACATTAGCAATTAAAGCTCAAAAATAATTTTAAAGTGTGCATATAGGTAGGCTATTTGGCCATGGTGAAATAAAAAGTGGGGCTACAAAAAGGAAAGGAAAAGGCACAAAACTGGCTAGCAATGGTTATTGTTAGGCGAGGTGCAAAGGCTCTAACGTTACAAAGAAATGCCTAAATCATTTTCATGCTTCCTAAATCTACTCAAAGTAAAGCTTTGAAATTTCAAAAGAGGATAAGCACAAAAAAATAAAAAATAGAGAATTTGCTTTCATGAAAATAATGATAATAAGCATCTAGATCGGTTTGTGTCTGCTACACTTAATACTAATTAACGTTTAAAAAGATTTTAATAATGAAAAATAAGGGATGATGGGTTTTATAAAAGTAAAAGAAATAGAAGAAAGGCTAAGGAAAAGTAAAGAAAAATTCAAAAAAATTTCAAAAATAGCATACTACCCTAAATAGGAACACTACACGAGTCAACATACTACTCGCTAAACATATTTAAAAAGAAAATTAATCAAATTTATTCTAACTAAGCAAGTAGACATGAGCTTAAAAAAAATAATAAAAAGCAAATTAGCGGGGTACTAATTGATTTGGCAAAAATTAACTCAATTTAATTTGGGATTTTTTTTTCAAAAATTTTTATATACTTTTTTGGATTTTTCAAAAATATTATATATACAAATTTTTTTTTTCTTAAATTTTTATAATTAATTTTTTGATTTTTCTAAAGTAAAATATTAAGGGAACACTCCCTGTCACAACCCGCATTTTCTCCGAATTAAGAATTATCAGAGTAAGAGAAAACACGCGTCATGATGCCACGTCAAGCAAGGGATAACTGCTGACGCTCAGGCAATTCCAACTACAATCTTTATGCAAGAAAATCATGTGCTTAATGGATAGAAAATCAGTTATGTTTAGAGTCCGTATCCCTCGGCTCAGTTGATCATCTAGTCCACAAAAGAAAACTATATTTAAACGCTGCGGAAAAATACTTTAATTAGGTTTTACACCCTAAAGAGCGCATAAGGGTCCCAAGAGAACCACTCATGCTATGCAAGACACTACACTTAGTTTATATAATATATATAAGAAAACGGTTTTCGTACGTGATTTGGAAAATAGTGATTAAGTTTACAAAACATGCTGATCATGAGCTTCATTTATAATAATAATTATAGTTTAAAAATAACTAGCAACCTAGCATAAAACCTTCTCAAAGCAAGTAGACTATCTCCAGAAAAATAAATGGTAGCAGCAATAGTATATATCTAGTACAAGGTAAAAACTACTAGTGGGCGCCAACAACCTGACACGAACCCACCAGCACATATATATGTCTGTAAGAAAGTACTGAAAACAACCTCACAAATAAGGTAAACAAAACTCCAAAGTCCGGGAGTCCACCAACAACAACACCTCCAACTAGCCACCAGACTGGCTACAGCTCAGAACCTGAGGCATTCCAAAAGAAAACAGAATACCTCAGCAAGCAAAAATCAAGGTAAAACTGCATGAAAGAGTCAACCAAAAGGACAAAATAACAGAAAACATGCAGTAGAAAGAGTCACAACTGTCCACAACAGGACCACAAGAAATGCACAACGTGCAAAGCAACAGCAACGACCCAGCCTAGGAACCACATCCTGCAGGGCCTACTAGGCTACCAAGAGCTAGAATGTTGCAAACTACCAAAGAAGAAACTTCTAACACCCTAAACTGTGGGAAGTGATAGTAGCAAAAACAACAACGAGGAACCGGATCGAAGGCAAACGCAGTCCCCCAATCCACCATGTCCAAGTCAAAAGCTCGAGGGTCAACACGTGAAAACAAAAGGGACCCTCCACCCGACATGCCCAGCCCGTACCTGGAGCAAGAAAACATGGGTGGCCTTGGCTATATCACTCAACTCCACCCCCATAAAGAGCTACAACCACCACTACTAACCACGACCCACGATTCGGCCTTTAGGAAAATAAAGAAAACGGCCGACAAGGAAAACCCAGAAATACAACTGGAAATCCACTCGGAAATGAAATACAAGGTAAAGGAAGAGTGTTGAAATAAACCAACACGACTAGGCGTTGAGTGAAGCCCACTCAGTGCCTACCTAAACTTTGGCGTTGAGCGAGCTAGCCTCACTCGCCGCCAAAATAATACCACTACCCACAAGCCCACTAAAGAATACGGAGCTCGACGATAGTCGAACGACCAAGGCAGAAGATCCAGAACTCGAGTAGTTGCCTGCCACTTGAGTATCTAAACTCCCGCACTCGAAACCATCTAAATTCGCCTAGCAACAGAAAATATACAAAGCGCACGATCAGTGACGCACGATCAGTGGTCGTGCGCACTCATCGGCTGATGATCGTGCGAAGCGAACCTGGAAAACCTGACAGAAAACCTAGCAACTGCGCACGATCAGTGTCGCACGACCACTGGTCGTGCGCACTCTTGCCAGCGCTCGTGCGATTGCCCGAGACAGAACTTTGGAAACTGAAAGACAGCCGCGCACGAGCAGAGGCACACGACCAGTGGTCGTGCGCCCTAACGGTTGATGACCGTGCGCGGCTAACCTGTACCGTTTGGAATTTTCCGAACGATACCGGAACGCGCACACGACTCACGCCACTGCAGTAGCAGTAGACAACTATTAACGTCGCACGCTACTACCATTCAAACTATGCCTAACCATTCGAATAATACCTTAACGAAGGAAATTGGCAACCACACCCCCCCGCCTAACTCTCCCTCTCGGCTACACCCGAACCAGAGCAACAATCAAAAATAAAGGAAAACAACGGCTCCATGCCGACAATTCGGATTCCAAACATCACAACATAGGGGGGGGGTTTCAGTAGGAAGAACTAAGCCCTATAGTTAGCAAAAAAAATGAGAACAACAAGGCCTCTAACCTGGGCTAACCGGGATTTCAATTTCAGCAAGTAAAATCAAAGAAAACACTTGGCAAGGGCAAGAATACCACTTGCCTCAAATCTCAGCGAAGCTTTGGACTGCTTTCCTCCTCTTCGCACGGATCAAAACGGCCGCAACACCTAGAACAAAGACTCGGCCATTAATGGCGGAAAACTTCCAAAACCGAAAATTCCAATCCTTCCAAAACTCCACGAAAATCGAATTTCTTACCGCAGGAATGAAGGTCTTGGCGAGAGCAATCCGAATCCACTCTCGGAATCGAATTCCGTCCACAAACGCTCCGGGAATCGGCGTCCGAAGGGAAGGGTAGGCGGTTACTCCGTTCTCTCGTACAGGACCGGCGGTTTCATCGTGAAGAGGAAGATGATGGATCGGCTCTCTCATTCTATATATATATATATATATATATATATATATAATTATATAATTAATTACAAAATTACATAAAGCACCAAATCGACGCGAAAACCGAACTATCTCGGAATTCGACGAAATTCGCACCGTAGCTAAATACCCACGCTACGAACGCAACGGCGAAGTCGAAATTAACTTTCGACGAACAGAACTCGAGTTATACCCAAATAAAGCCAAACACCAACATCCCCCCGAGAAGCCTCACCGGGTCACCAAAACGACTCGGTTTGCTAGGGAGATCTTGCCAACAGGCTACCAAACAGGGCACTCAGTTCTAAGGAGCTAAACCGTACTCCACACATGGCACAAGCCACGGAAACGCGTCATCGTAACGCCAAACGAGAATAAAAATAATCGCTGAAAAAACGGGGCGTTACAGTCACTCCCCCTAAAAGAAAGTTTCGTCCCGAAACTTTACACACAACCCTCCTACAAAAGAAGGAAAAGTAACAAACAGAAGTCACAAAGGGAAACATACCGATCAAATCAGAGAAACAGGTGAGGGTACGCCCTCCTCATGGACGACTCTAGCTCCCAAGTCGCGCTCTCCAAATCCTGATTTTTCCATAGAATTTTCACCATCGGTATGGACTTCTTTTGCAGCACACGCTCCTGAGTATCCAAAATACGAACTGGCACCTCAACGAAAGAGAGGTTGGGCTCTAACTGGGGCACAACATCCAAGAGTTGCCCACTGCTGCGCACACACTTCCGCAATTGGCTAACATGAAAAACATTATGAACACCAGGGAAGTTCGCTGGCAAATCCAATCTATATGCAGACACACCAATCCGCTCCAAAACCTCAAACGGGCCCACATACCTTGGGTCCAATTTCCGATTTTTACCAAATCTCTTCACACCAACCATTGGAGAAACCTTGAGGTATACATGATCCCCTACTAAAAACTCCAAAGCAGACCTACGCCGATTGGCGTTCTTTTCATACCTCTCCTGGGCTAAACGAAGCTTTTCCCGAATAAGCTTCACGGCGACTTCCATCTCTTCCAGAGCATCTGGACCCAACAAAGGCTTCTCACCAGCCTCAGCCCAAAACAACGGAGTCCTACAGCGCCTCCCATACAAAGCTTTGAACGGAGCCATCTGCAAGCTTTCCTGATAACTGTTATTGTAAGCAAATTCCATGAGTCGCAGACGCTCATCCCACGCTCCACCGTGGTCTAAAATATAGCACCGGATCATATCCTTAACAATCTGATTGACCCGCTCCGTCTGCCCATTGGTCTGAGGGTGGTACGCAGTAGAATACCTCAGATCCGTACCCAAACCCTCCTGCAGACTCTGCCAAAAACGAGAAGTAAACCGGGAGTCTCGATCAGAAATGATGCTAACCGGCACACCGTGGAGTCGGATGACTTCATTCAAGTACAACTCCGCTATCTTCTTCATCGGGTAATCAATCTTATAAGGCACGAAGTGAGCACACTTCGTCAATCTATCCACTATAACCCAAACAGAATCATATCCTCTCGGGGATTTTGGCAAACCCGTAATGAAGTCCATAGATATACTCTCCCACTTCCAAGTCGGGATCTCTAGCGGAGTCAACTTAACACCAGGCCTTCCATGATCGGCCTTCACATGCTTGCAAGTGTGACACTCAGCAACATATCGGGCTATATCTCCTTTCATACCATACCACCAGGCAACTTGCCTTAAGTCACGGTACATCTTCGTAGATCCTGGATGGTAGGCAACGCTGGAACCATGAGCCTCACTGCAAATCATACTCCTAATGTCCCCAACAGCGGGAACGCAAAACCTGCCGCGGTACTTCAAAGTACCCGCATCATCAATAGCAAAATCTGGCAACTCTCCCTTCTCTGTCCTGGTAAAAAGGTGCAACAGATCCGGATCGTCCTTCTGATGCAGTCTAGTCAAAGAAATCCAGGACGGCTCTGCCATAGACAAACTACTCTGCAAACCACAGCATCCCACTGAAATATCCATAAGGAGGAACTCCTCAACTAATCGATTGGCGGAGAGGTTAAAGATCTTTCCCGTCTTTCGGCTCAGGGCGTCGGCCACCACATTGGCCTTGCCCGGATGATACTGGATTTCTACATCATAATCCGCCACATACTCAAGCCACCGCCGCTGACGCGGATTCAAATCTTTCTGCGTGAACACGTACTTCAGGCTCTTATGGTCAGTAAAAATCTTGCACTGAGCCCCATAAAGTAAGTGCCTCCACAAGTTCAACGCATAGATAACCGCTGCAAACTCAAGGTCATGCGTAGGATAATTCCGCTCATGAGTTTTCAACTGCCTTGACCCATAAGCAATTACTTTTCCATCCTGCATTAATACGCATCCCAGTCCTATATGCGAAGCATCCACATATACATCATAATCCACGCCCTCTGTAGGAAGGGTCAGAACGGGAGCAGTACACAATCTCCTCTTTAACTCCTGAAAAGCTTCTTCGCACTTCTCGCTCCAAACAAATGCCACATTCTTCTTAGTCAGCTTGGACAACGGTGCGGCTAGAGAAGAGAAACCCTCCACGAATCTCCTGTAATAGCCAGCCAACCCTAAGAAACTTCTGATCTCCTTAGGAGTATTCGGCCTACTCCAATCCGTCACTGCTGCAATCTTTTCTGGGTCAACCGAGATCCCATCCTTGTTCACCACGTGGCCTAGAAAAGAAACCTGAGGCAACCAAAATTCGCACTTGCTCAACTTGGCGAATAACTTGTGGTTCCTCAACTCTGATAGGACCAAACGCAAATGCTGCTCGTGCTCCTCAGCACTGCGAGAATAAACCAACACGTCATCAATGAAGACCACAACGAACTTGTCTAGGAAATCCTTGAACACCCTGTTCATCATGTCCATGAAAGCTAATGGTGCGTTGGTCAAACCAAACGACATCACCAAAAACTCGAAGTGTCCATGCCTCGACCTAAACGCAGTCCGTGGAATATCTGCCTCACGGATCCTGAGCTGATGATAGCCCGAACGAAGATCGATCTTGGAGAACACCGTGCTACCACGCAACTGGTCAAATAAATCATCGATCCTCAGCAGAGGGTACCTGTTCTTGATAGTGACCTTGTTCAACTCTCTATAGTCGATGCAAAGCCGCATCGACCCATCTTTCTTCTTTACGAACAAAACAGGAGCACCCCAAGGCGACCAACTCTGCCTGATAAAACCTTTAGCCAACAACTCATCTAACTGAATTCGCAACTCCTCTAACTCACGAGGGGCCATCCGGTACGGCGCCTTAGCAATAGGAAGCGTACCCGGCTCCAAATCAATAACAAACTCCACATCACGCTCAGGAGGGATACCAGGAAGATCATCAGGAAAAACATCAGCGAAACCACGAACAATAGGAATCTCCTCCAAGCGTGGCACGCTAACAACGGTTCCAACCGCCGAGACTAAACAAACACAACAATCAGAAAGAAACAATCTCTGAACACATACCGTAGAGAGAACAGGAGAATCCTGACACGGATCAGCATACACGCTGCCGGGCTGACCGTCGTCCCTGATGAAGTCCAAGCGCTTTCCTTTGCACTGAATGACCGCATCATACCGAGAGAGCCAGTCCATGCCCAAAATGACATCGAAGTCCTCTAGATCAATCATCTTCAGATCTGCCTTCGCAAGAAAATCCCCCAACAAAACCAGGCAATCCAAAATACCCAAATCTGACAACACAGATTCACCAGAGGGAAACTTGACATGGAAGGAATCCCGAACACGATCTAGAGACAACCGATGACGCTCCACAAAGGCTCTAGCCACGAATGAGTGGGTAGCGCCGGAGTCAAACAGAACACGCGCCCAGCGGTTCTTCACCTTAAATTTCCCTATAGGAACGCACAAAGCTAAGGAACTAGCACAACAGTACCGCAAACAATCTAGCAACTAAACTACCAGGCTAGAAAGAAAAACAACCAACTACTAACCTGAGATCACCTGGGTCGAAGCCTGAGCCTCCTCGGAAGAAATCACGTTCAGCTTCCCTTTTCCCTTGTCTACACGCTGAGGTGGAGGTAAGGCCTGTAACGGAACTGCAGGAAGAGCTGGCTGAAACTGAGGACACCTCGACTTAATGTGACCCTTCTGCCCACACTGATAGCAGACTCTATCCCTGGACCAACACTGGGCTGCATCATGCCCGGATCGCTTGCAAACTGAACAGGAGACATCTCTCCCAGGAGCACCCTGAATAGCATGAACCTGCTCCTTCTTCTGAGCTGCCGCGTTCTTGAAATACCTCTCAACAGGATGGCCTGACCGGCCACAAAAACTGCACACCACCCTGCTCCTCTTTCCCGGAACAGCATCGGGTACCAGGGGTTTTTTCTCCTCTACCAACTTCCTCTTATCCTTCCTCAACTGCTGGCCTCTGCTCTTCGCCGTCTCAATGGCCTCAACCTTAAGAGCAGCCTCTACAACTCCAGCATAAGTCACTGACCCATAAGCACTGGCCAACTGCTGCACCTCACTCCTCAAACCACTGAGGAATCGCTTAACTCGATCAGCCTCAACGCTGACTAATCCAGGGGCAAAACGGCTCAACTTGCTGAACTCTATCTCATACTCACCCACCGTGAGCTGCCTTTGCTTCAGATGGAGGAAGTCGTTCATGAGGCGGTCACGCTCGACCGAGGGTAAGAACTTCCTCAACAGCATCTCCTTGAACACTTCCCAAGAGCATCCGGCTACCAGGCTCTCCTTCTCTCTCAGCCACCAACTCTTAGCCAAACATTTAAGCTGATAGGCGGCTAACACCACCCTCTGAATATCTACAATCCCTGAGTATGAGAACATCTCCTCCATGGAGATCAGCCAGTCGTCTATCACCATGAAATCTGCCTTCCCATCATAAGTGGGAGGGCTCAGCCTCTGGAACTGCGAGATGAAGGCCATCTCTGCTGGCACCACCACTGGAGGCCTCAAGGGTGCAGGAGGAGGAGGAACAGCTAACCCCCCTACAGGAACTTGCGCACCCTGAGCCTGCCCTGCCACAACCGCCACCAAAGACTGAATCTGGGCTTGCACCTCCTCCAACTGCCTGCCCATAGCTTCGCTACTCTGACGCAGACCCTCGATCACCGCATCATTCTGAGCACCAGAAGATTCACCCTCAGACAGGGGAGTCGATCGAGTCGCAGGACGCCTAGCCATCCTAAAAATCATTACAACGCAAATCAGACACAAATCCCACGACTAGAACCGATTACCAGTACAGACAATACATATGTAGATATAGACTTAAAGCTGCTAAACTTGCTCTGAGAGTTTATCTTCTTCACAATAATTAGATGATATGCCCTATCCTAGGATGGTTAACCACCACCTTACTAACTCTTGTGCCTAGATCGGATGCATGAACTTATGTTAGTTTGAAAACTCATGTGTGTACATATGTCATCCTGCAAATCTTTAGCTCGGCGCGTTGTGCTTATGCAATGTTATGATATGCATGTTTGTGTTATGCATTCTAAAAAGGCCGTAATGCATGATATGAGCGGCGTACACATGAAAATGTTATGCATCCCATACTACATAACATTTCCATGCAACGAAAAAGAAACGTGCTAGTCGCAGTCATGTGGTGAGGTTATGCATCCCATACTACATAACCCTCACATGTAGCCCCTATGGTGGATCCATATACGAACACATATTATGCATCCCATACTACATAATATGCCCCGTATACTTCATGTTATGCTATGAGTGTAGTGTTCGTGCTTTTGCCAAGACGTGCTGATGACATATCGGTGTGTGAATGACATGATGCTGAACTACTAAAAGCATCTAAGGAAGGTTGCTCAACTAACTTGTCAAGCAACCTCCCTCTGATACCAACTGTCACAACCCGCATTTTCTCCGAATTAAGAATTATCAGAGTAAGAGAAAACACGCGTCATGATGCCACGTCAAGCAGGGGATAACTGCTGACGCTCAGGCAATTCCAACTACAATCTTTATGCAAGAAAATCATGTGCTTAATGGATAGAAAATCAGTTATGTTTAGAGTCCGTATCCCTCGGCTCAGTGGATCATCTAGTCCACAAAAGAAAACTATATTTAAACGCTGCGGAAAAATACTTTAATTAGGTTTTACACCCTAAAGAGCGCATAAGGGTCCCAAGAGAACCACTCATGCTATGCAAGACACTACACTTAGTTTATATAATATATATAAGAAAACGGTTTTCGTACGTGATTTGGAAAATAGTGATTAAGTTTACAAAACATGCTGATCATGAGCTTCATTTATAATAATAATTATAGTTTAAAAATAACTAGCAACCTAGCATAAAACCTTCTCAAAGCAAGTAGACTATCTCCAGAAAAATAAATGGTAGCAGCAATAGTATATATCTAGTACAAGGTAAAAACTACTAGTGGGCGCCAACAACCTGACACGAACCCACCAGCACATATATATGTCTGTAAGAAAGTACTGAAAACAACCTCACAAACAAGGTAAACAAAACTCCAAAGTCCGGGAGTCCACCAACAACAATACCTCCAACTAGCCACCAGACTGGCTACAGCTCAGAACCTGAGGCATTCCAAAAGAAAACAGAATACCTCAACAAGCAAAAATCAAGGTAAAACTGCATGAAAGAGTCAACCAAAAGGACAAAATAACAGAAAACATGCAGTAGAAAGAGTCACAACTGTCCACAACAGGACCACAAGAAATGCACAACGTGCAAAGCAACTGCAACGACCCAGCCCAGGAACCACATCCTGCAGGGCCTACTAGGCTACCAAGAGCCAGAATGTTGCAAACTACCAAAGAAGAAACTTCTAACACCCTAAAGTGTGGGAAGTGATAGTAGCAAAAACAACAACAAGGAACCGGATCGAAGGCAAACGCAGTCCCCCAATCCACCATGTCCAAGTCAAAAGCTCGAGGGTCAACACGTGAAAACACAAGGGACCTTCCACCCGACATGCCCAGCCCGTACCTGGAGCAAGAAAACATTGGTGGCCTTGGCTATATCACTCAACTCCACCCCCATAAAGAGCTACAACCACCACTACTAACCACGACCCACGATTCGGCCTTTAGGAAAATAAAGAAAACGGCCGACAAGGAAAACCCAGAAATACAACTGGAAATCCACTCGGAAATGAAATACAAGGTAAAGGAAGAGTGTTGAAATAAACCAACACGACTAGGCGTTGAGTGAAACCCACTCAGTGCCTACCTAAACTTTGGCGTTGAGCGAGCTAGCCTCACTCGCCGCCAAAATAATACCACTACCCACAAGGCCACTAAAGAATACGGAGCTCGACGACAGTCGAACGACCAAGGTAGAAGATCCAGAACTCGAGTAGTTGCCTGCCACTTGAGTATCTAAACTCCCGCACTCGAAACCATCTAAATTCGCCTAGCAACAGAAAATATATAAAGCGCACGATCAGTGACGCACGATCAGTGGTCGTGCGCACTCATCGGCTGATGATCATGCGAAGCAAACCTGGAAAACCTGACAGAAAACCTAGCAACTGCGCACGATCAGTGTCGCACGACCACTGGTCGTGCGCACTCTTGCCAGCGCTCGTGCGATTGCCCGAGACAGAACTTTGGAAACTGAAAGACAGCCGCGCACGAGCAGAGGCACACGACCAGTGGTTGTGCGCCCTAACGGTTGATGACCGTGCGCGGCTAACCTGTACTGTTTGGAATTTTTCGAACGATACCGGAACGCGCACACGACTCACGCCACTGCAGTAGCAGTAGACAACTATCAACGTCGCACGCTACTACCATTCAAACTATGCCTAACCATTCGAATAATACCTTAACGAAGGAAATTGGCAACCACACCCCCACCCGCCTAACTCTCCCTCTCGGCTACACCCGAACCAGAGCAACAATCAAAAATAAAGGAAAACAACGGCTCCACGCCGACAATTCGGATTCCAAACATCACAACATAGGGGGGGTTTCAGTAGGAAGAACTAAGCCCTATAGTTAGCAAAAAAAATGAGAACAACAAGGCCTCTAACCTGGGCTAACCGGGATTTCAATTTCAGCAAGTAAAATCAAAGAAAACACTTGGCAATGGCAAGAATACCACTTGCCTCAAATCTCAGCGAAGCTTTGGACTGCTTTCCTCCTCTTCGCACGGATCAAAACGGCCGCAACACCTAGAACAAAGACTCGGCCATTAATGGTGGAAAACTTCCAAAACCGAAAATTCCAATCCTTCCAAAACTCCACGAAAATCGAATTTCTTACCGCAGGAATGAAGGTCTTGGCGAGAGCAATCCGAATCCACTCTCGGAATCGAATTCCGTCCACAAACGCTCCGGGAATCGGCGTCCGAAGGGAAGGGTAGGCGGTTACTCCGTTCTCTCGTACAGGACCGGCAGTTTCATCGTGAAGAGGAAGATGATGGATCGGCTCTCTCATTCTATATATATATATATATATATATATATATATAATTATATAATTATATAATTAATTACAAAATTACATAAAGCACCAAATCGACGCGAAAACCGAACTATCTCGGAATTCGACGAAATTCGCACCGTAGCTAAATACCCACGCTACGAACGCAACGGCGAAGTCGAAATTAACTTTCGACGAACAGAACTCGAGTTATACCCAAATAAAGCCAAACACCAACATCCCCCCGAGAGGCCTCTCCGGGTCACCAAAACGACTCGGTTTGCTAGGGAGATCTTGCCAACAGGCTACCAAACAGGGCACTCAGTTCTAAGGAGCTAAACCGTACTCCACACATGGCACAAGCCACGGAAACGCGTCATCGTAACGCCAAACGAGAATAAAAATAATCGCTGAAAAAACGAGGCGTTACACTCCCCCATACTTAAAGTTAAACATTGTCCCCAATGTTTAAAGTTAAGTATAAAGAGAGAGAAAAGAGAGAGAAAAGAGAAAAAAGAAATGCAAAGAGAGGGAGAAGATGCTTCCCTAGTGTTTGATGCCTAGACGTTGGAAAATGCATCCCCCAAACTTGATCTAAAGATCGGCTTCAGTCCAAGTTGCGAGGCGATAAGCTGCACAAACACGCGGGAGCTTATTCCTGCACAAAACAAAAAATAAAAAAAAAACGGAAAAACAAAAAAGAAAAAGATAAGCAAGGGGTGCCTCCCAAGAGCGCTCTTTGTTTAAAACGTTGTTGAGCTCGGCGTTTTTTTGTTAGCTAAAAGGAAAACAAAAAGAGAAATGTAATGGCAGCTCGCGCAATATGCGTTTCGGCGCGAGTGCAAAAACTTTTTTTAAGTAAATAAAAATATTTTTTTGTAATTTTTTTTTAAAATAAAACAAAAAACAAGAAGATTTAGAAAAAGAAAAAAAACTAGAAAAAGAAACTATACTATTAGAAGGGGGCGAAGAAGAAGTAGAAACTAAACTAGAAGGAAAATTAAACAAGAAAAGAAAACAGAATTTTCGCAAGGAGGGGGAAGAGAAAAAAAAGAAGAAGGCGACGACGGTTGATCACAAGAAATGGTTGGATAGAAAAATCCGGTAGCTCTACCTGAATATCAATCATTTTGGTAGATTGGGATCAAACCGGGATATCCGAAAAATCAATCTCTTCAGAAGATCAAACACATGAAAGTTCGTCTTCCTCAGAAACTTGAAAAAAAATCAGAATATCGGGGGAAATTTCCTCCTCAAGAGGTTGAAGGCACAATGGAATTTCTGAATAATCGTCTTCCGCAAGTGATTGAAGGTACTGCGGAATATCCAAAGATTCATCATTCGAAAGATAAATAGGAGGAGGAGGGGTCGAAAAAGATGTGGCCTCAGCAGCCAAAGCGTCAAAAATCACTTTGAAGTATTGATGCGTGCATCAAATGCTACACCATAAAAAACGACTTCATTTCCGCTAGAATCAAAAATGGGAGTCGCGCAAACTTGCAAAGAAAAGTGGAAAAATCTTGAGATGGAATGGATTTATGATCACCTTGGCCCCATGAATGATCAGGGTGTTGCCATCTTGAGTAGTTCAAAGTAGGGCTAGGATCAAAATGTCCATTCAAGAAATTTTCGTAAGAATTAAAATCAGAAAAATTCGGAGGAGAAGGGTAGGAAGGCCTTTGAAAACCATCGTAACCCCATGAAAAAAAATTCACGAACGGATCAATTTGGCCAAATTGATTCGATCCGGAAGGGATAAAAACATGGGAGGATGAAGGATACCTTACCCAACACTCCTCACGAGAGTGACCGAACTCTCCATAATTAAAATAAAGATTAACCATTTAAAAAAAAGTAAATCAACAGCGAAGGAGGGGCGAGAGAAAAAAAAACAAAACAAAACGATAAAATTAATAGCTATCCTTTTTTTCAAAATATCAAAACATTCCCCGGCAACGGCGCCAAAAACTTGATACAGAAATTCGCAACGGCGGAGAGAGAGGGTTAGAGAGAAGAGAAGAGAAAGTGGATGTGGTGGTTAAGAATATTCTCCGATTCTATATCCGATAAAGGCAAGCGTACCTTATCGGTTATAGTATAGGATACTAAGGATTAGTATCAAGGTCGTATTTCCCTGGGGCGTAATGACTACTTCTACTCAAAGGAGCTCGCTATTATTTTATCAAATGATATTTCTATTAAATGTTAAACTAAAAATAGGAATTAAAGTACTAAAATAAAAAGGAAACTAAACTACTTGCAGGATAAAAAAAGTTAGAGCTAATAATAAAGAGGCGCACTCGATTCTAGAATTACCTCAGCAAGAGACGATTAAAAAGACGATAAATAAACCTAAGCTTAATAGGGTAAAGGTCCTTGACCGTGGAGGTTCCTAAAGCTTGAACACGTTTCTCTCGAAGTCGTGCCCAACTGAGTTTAGGAAGGTCTGACCGACTCTCATCTAAATCGGAGGCCTAAAGCTCGCTTTATGCGGTGAACCCCTCTATTGGATTTTACTCCAATCCGGGAGATTTGGACGTCTTCCTCTCTCGAGGGGTGCGTACAACTCCCTTTACTCTTGAATGCTCACTTCATTCTATCGGCCTATCGGCTAGCCCAGAATGAAAGCAAAGGTGGAGAGTATATATCGATAATATACCTCCAACCCATGAAGAATCAAGAGTAATTCAAGGCCTAGAACCTAAAAAGAAAAGGTTAATTAAAACATCATAACTTAATCGCTCAAACCTCGGATCATCAAAATTGAGTACAAGGAGGATTAGTTAATCATGGTGAAGTGCAAGAGGGGGGATGAGTAATAAAGCATAAGAATAAAGGAATAAGAAAAGAGCACTTTTATTAATGAAAAAGAGAGCTACAACTATGAAATGGAATTTACAGGTGCATCAAAGTAAAACCTATTCTAGCCCTACAACAAGCTACTACAAGAAATGCGAGAGCTAAAAGCAAAACACTAAGCTAGGTTAAGAAAATAATTACAAAATAAGAGAGAGAGAGAGGGAGAGAGAGAAAGAAAAAAAGACAAGGAAAACATGGGGCAGCACCACCCACTCTCCACCAAAAGTTTCTGAAATGGAAGGGTATGGCCTGGTATTTATAGACTTTTCCCACGGGTTGGTCACGCCCGGCGACACGCCCGGGGAGGGCATTTCATGGGGCATGACAGGTACAGAGTTAACCTCGGGAGCTGAATTGTGGCGGGAATGATGATTATTTCGATACGATGGTGGTCACGCCCTTGGTCACGCCCGTGACAGGGGGGCGTGACAAGCGTGTCAGCTCAAAGTCAGCAGTCGCAGGTCAGCCAGACGTCGAAATGGGGGCATTCACGCCCCAAGTCACGCCCGTGACATGGGGCGTGACAGTACTGTTGCGTGCAACTGTGTAGAATGCATTGAATGAGGCGGCAGACTTCGGGCAGAGGGCGACACGCCCCTTGTCACGCCCGGTGATACGCCCGTGGAGGGCGTGTCGGGGGGGCGTGACAGGGGATTTAGGCGGGAAATTTGTCTGGCGGCTTTCAACATCGGGAACAGGTGACACGCCCTGGGTCACGCCCGGGGAGGGCGTGACAGTGGGGCGTGTAAGGGGATTTTTCGTGAAAATTGTTGAAACCTGCAAAAACAGAAAATAAATATTATTTATAATATTTACATAAAAAGAAGCATAAAATAACATAAAGAAAGAGATTTAAAACGAAAATAACATATTTTTACCCTAATAAATTAAGCTAAAATATGCATCATAACTAATCTCTACAATAGAGAAGTTAAAAACAGGTAAATTTAAAATATAATGCAAATACGAGCTTTTTACTCACGAACACCTGCTAATCTTTGGAAAGGAGAAGTCAAAAGCAGATAAATTTAAAATATAATGCGAGTACCTAAAATGATCTCTCGAATACCTACTAATCTCTACAAAAGAGAATTCAAAAGAAGGTAAATTTAAAATATAATGCGTGTACCTGAAGTGAACATGCAAAAACCTACTAATCTCTACCAATGGGAAGACAAAAGTAGGTAAATTTAAAATTAACTCGAGTACCTGAAGTGACCTCGCGAACACTTGTTGTTGATGCACAAAATGCGCCTTCAGGTTCTATGTAACACCCCGAAACTAAAAAGAGTGACGGGTGGTGTTTTTATCCAAATATGGATTTGGTAGAGGTGAGAGGGCCTGGGACACGGGCGTGTCCCAAGGAATGTCGTGCTCGGTTTTAGCACTGGTCGCGTGGTCGACGAAATTGCAGTCAATAGTCATCGGGGGGTGTACACGGCCTGGGACACGGGCATGTCCCAGGGCGTGTCTCAGGGCGTGTCAGCCACTCAAAGCCTTTCACTCAACGATCGTTGAGTGAGGATGCACGGCCTGAGCCCAGGCGTGTTCGGGTCTGACATGGGCGTGTTAAATTCGACACGGGCAGGTCGAATGCCCGAGACCTACTCGAGTAATTTGGCGATATGTGCTAAGGAATCTACACGGCCTGGGACACGGGCATGTCCTAGGGCGTGTCTAGCACACGGCATGTGACACGGGCGTGTCACATGGCCGTGCCATGCTAAGGATGTTTTGGACCTGTGTCGATTGAGACACACGCCTAGTAATACGGGCGTGTCAATCCTGACACGGGCGTGTTAAGTGTCCGTGTTCTTTTCAGGACGTGATGGTTTTTGTGTCGATCGAGGAACACGGCCTTGGACACGGGCGTGTCGAGAGCCGTGTTCGGCCCAGGATGTTTAATTTCGGGTTAAATCGCAGCCGTTCATTTCCTTATTTTGGAATCCAACGGTTTAGGGCTGTTCTTGCTGGGATATACCCGTGAAGAGGGCTTAGAAACCCTCACTTTCATCTTCATATTCTTTTTCTAAAATTTAAGAGAGAGTGGAGAGCTAGGAAGAAGAAGGAGGTCAACTCTGCCTGCCGGTGGAGCTTCAGAGCTCTGATTCTCGATCTGAGTCCAGATCTGCGAAGGCGAGGCCGATACGGTGCTTTCCATCCAACTTGATCGTCATGGCACCGAAGAGAAACGCAAGGGTAATGATTCTCATCTTGAGCATGTGAAGCTCTTCTTCTTTTGCATAGGGAAAACACTCTCCCGCGAGTGTGCAGTGAGTTGCTGTGTTCCTTGGGGTAGATATGTAAAGTCCCCCTTGTTTGCATGTAGAGTTTGAAATCGAAACGGACATAGGCGTGGTGTGTGAAGCCTACCCAGACAGTTGGTCTGGATCGGTGATATTTTACTATTCATTATTATCCGGAGAAGACTCCCTGACCTTCTATAATTTTCAGGATTCTACGTGGTAGATTGCACCAGGGATCCTTGGGGATTAACCCAAAGGCGCACCCGGAAATTTGGGCAGAAGCGTGATTCTGCCATCATTGGTGGTTTGGGAGCCATCATTGTTCATAATCAGGTTATGTACGTTGGTTGATCGATTTACGGGTTACGGGGAAACTTAGCTCGTTCTGATGATTTTTAGTGTCGTGGCAGTGTGAGTAGAGAGTTGAGTTTAACCGTACCTGCTCTAAGTAGTTCAATTTAGTGGCCTGCTGATGGAATAGAGGGAGGGTCTTTGGATTAAGCCATGAAGACTTTATTGCTCACGAGATTGTCGTCCTGAGGGCGGTGGTGGATCGAGTTCACCAAGTAAGTGCCCTGATAGCATGAGGTGTATTGTCGTGTGTGCGTGCACCCGTGATGTTGTGTTTATTAACTATATTGCTTGTTTTTCAAACAAGTGCAGGGAAGGAGCATTGCCTCCCTGTGTTTGGGGTCAGAATCGTTATAATTTGGTCAGCTTTAGCTGACCGTTATTCTTGTTTGCCACTGTTGTAGTGATTTATGCTTGCAGGTGCTGCAGAGCCGAGCGACAAATAGCGGGCCAAAGCCCTTGTTGCTGAGCCGGCCCTCAATGGCCTCGTTTGTTTACTTATTTAAATCATGTGTGGTCGGCCTGCGAGCCGAAGTTTGTAAGACAATGTTTAATTATTGTGAACTCTTGTAAGGCCTTAAGGACAGTACTTTTGTGTATTTTGTAGTTCATTCCTACTGGGTTTTGTTAGTGGACATTTATGCCTGTGGCTGGTGTCTTACTTGTGCAACTTAATAAATTTCTTCTGGTAGATATTCTGTATAGGACGTGTGTATTGGTTGAATGGTTTCATATAGTAACCCACCGGTCTGTCCGTGGTATATGGCTTCGGGCCCCGTCCGGACCTACTACTATATGTTATGCGACGAATAGGGGCCTTACAATTTGGTATCAGACTACTGGTTTCAGTCTGGCTTACATGAATTCGTGGACGAATTCACTTTAAGGGGTGGTGAGCACATGTGTGTGCATCATTGTTATAACATGAAAAGAACCCATGAATGTCCACTAAGTAATGAAAATACACATGTTTGAGGAACATTCGCGTTCCTATAATGGCTTTTTGCAATTTTGTTCGGTCTCTTATTGGGGTTTTGTCCAACTATAGGTGTCTTCGAGTGGCGCGTGTAACGCCTCGAAATTCAAAAGTGTGACAGGTTGTGTTTAGAGCCAAATCTAAGATTTGGTAGAGGTGACATGGCCTGGGATACGGTCGTGTCCCAGGGCGTGGTATGCTCGGGTTCGGCGATGGTCGCATGGTCGACAAAATTTCAGTCAACGGTCATTGGGGCAGTGAACTCGGCCTTGCACACGGGCATGTCCCAGGGCGTGTCAGGCACTCAAAGTCGTTCACTCAACTATCGTTGAGTGAGGACGCACGGCCTGAGCCCAGGCATGTTCGGATTCGACACGGGCGTGTCGAATGCCTGTGTCTTGCTCAGGTATTTTGGCGAATTGTGCTAAGAAAGCTACACGGCCTGGGACACGGGCGCGTCCCAGGGCGTGTCTATCACACGGCATATGACACGGGCGTGCCACATGGTCGTGTCGTGCTCGGGACATTTTGGACCTATGTCGATGGAGGCACACACCCAGCAACACGGGCATGTCAAGCCTGATACGGGCGTGTCAAGCCATACACGGGCATGTCGAGTTCCCGTGTTCTTTTTGAGACACGACGGTTTCGGTGTCGATCGAGGAACACGACCTTGGACGCGGGCATGTCGCAAGCCATGTTCGGCCTAGGAAGTTTAATTTCGGGTTAAATCACAGCCGTTTGTTTCCTTATTTTGGGATCCAATGGTTCAGAGTTATTCTTGCTGGGATATACCTGGTAATAGGGCTTAAAACCCCTCACTTTCATCTTCATCTTCTCTTTCGAAAAGTTAAGAGAGAGGGTATAGCTAGGAAGAAGAAAGAGGTCAACTCGGGCCTCCGGTGGAGCTTTGGAGCTCCGATTCTCCATCCGAGTCTAGATCTGGGAAGGCGAGGCCGATACAGTGCTTTCCATCTGACTGGATCGTCATGGCGCCGAAGAGAAACACTAGGGTAACGATTCTCATCTTGAGCATGTTAAGCTCTTCTTCTTTTGCATAGGGAAAACCCTCACCCGTGAGTGTGCGGTGAGTTACGGTGTTCCTTGGGGTAGATATGTAAAGTCTCCCTTGTTTGCATGTATTGTACGAAATTGAAACAGACATAGGCATGGCATATGAAGCCTACACGGACATGTTGGTCTTGATCGGTGATGATTTGTTTTGCATTGATAGACAGAGAAGACTTCGTGCCCTTTTGTAATTTTTGGGTTTCTACGTGGTAGATTGCTGCAGGGATCCTTGGGGATTAACCCCAAGGCATACCCGAAATTTTGGGTGGAAGCAAAGTTCTTCCATTTTGGTGGCCTGGGAGCCAGCCAGGTTCATAGAGGGGCTATGCACCGTTCTTTATCGATAGTTGGGACTGGGGGAAGCTTGTCCTGCATCAAAGGCCAAATGGCCATGGCGGGGTGAGCAACGGGCTGGTGGAACCCTTCCCGCTCCATTTGATTCAGTTAAATAGACATAAATCTACGTAGAACTTATCGATGATTTGGAGATCGAGTCTAGGATACGGCTGAAAGGACTAAATGCTCTCGAGGTTTGCCGCACCTGGGGGTGGTGATGGAGTCAAGGATCGGACTGGGTTTGGACTGGCTTTGCCGAGTAAGTGCCCTTAGAGCATGGGGTGTACGGTCGTGTGTCCGTGCACTTGTGATGTGATGTTTATTCGCTATGTTGCTTGTTTTGCTAACAAGTGCAGGGAAGAAGCTTTGCCGCCCCTGTTTGGGGGCGGAATTGTTATAATTTGGTCAGCTTTAGCTGACCGTTATTCTTGCTTGCCATCATTCTGGTGATTTGTACTTGCAGGTATTGTGGAGCCGAGCGGCAAATAGTGGGCCAAAGCCCAAGTTGCTGAGACGGCCCTCAAAGGCCTTATGTGTTTACTTTATTAGTTCAAGTGTGGCCGGCCTGCGAGCCGAAGTCCGTAAAACACAATTTTATTCAAGTGAACTGTTGTAAGGCCTTAAGGCGAGTACTTTTTGTGTATTTTGTACTTCATTACTACTGGGTTTTCTGTTAGTGTACATTCATGCTTTTTGGCAGGGTTCTTATTGTTTCAACTTAATAAATTGCTTCCGCTAGATGTTCTGTGTAGGATATGTGTATTGCTTTAATGGTTTCGATGAGTAACCCACCGGTCTGTCTGTGGTATATGGAGTCGGGCCCCGACCGGACCTACTGCTATATGCTATGCGACGGATAGGTGATGAGTACAATTATGATAGGATTTTTACTATAATAATTGTAATCTTATCAAGTAATTGTGCGAGAATAGTTAGGAATTGGAATTATCATGAATAGTAGAGCATAGTTTGGAGTTTTTACTATTTCATGTATTAAGCTCTTCACTTACTACTTCATTTCTCTAATACAGGTACAACGAACCAGTGGAACTAAAAGTCTTGGAGAAAACAGGGGAGTTTACAGGACCAACATGGCTGAGCACATGATAAGAATTTGTCACACATGGGTAGGAACACGCTTGTGTTCCTACCCGTGTTCTATTCCAGCTGAATTCGATTTAATGGAGGAGGAGTCAGAGCACCACACGAGTGGGAACTCACCCGTGTTCCCAGCCCGTGTACTTTTCGGGACAAATTAAAGAATTAAAGCTAGCCAACCCGTGTCTGAAGAACATGAAGAACAACACGGCCGTGTTCGCCAATATGGCCGTGTCAGTACCCGTGTCAGCTAACACGACCTACGTCCAAACATGCGAATTCGTATGGAACCGCCCTAGAACTGTCAACACGGCCAGTGACATGGCTTTGTTGGAACCCGTGTCCGACCATGTTTGCTATGAGACTATAAAAACCTGGAGAAAAAAAATTAATCTGGACTTTTTTGAATCAATTTGCATTGGAGCTGTTCTGGATGACGAAAGTGGAGCACCCAAGAGAAGGATAAATTAAGAGGATTTTTGTATGCCTTTAACTCTTCATAAATCTTCTTAATTTTTATCTTATCTTGGTGATTCAACTTTTCTTATCTAATATTTTACATGAACTTTGTATTTGAACAATTTGTTTAATCATGCATTGCATTGTTTTCATGAAATTTGTAGTAGTTTATGCATATATAATCCTTGGAACAAAAATGATTATCCAAAATATGAATTTAGCTTTTTCTATTCATGAATTTCAAACCTCTAGATTGAGAAATTCTATCTTTGTAATGATGTTAATAATTTCATAATTATGTGTTATTTCTATTTATATTGCAATTTTCATTATCAAGAGATATGTTAATTGTATAATTTTGATACGCATAAATGAATTTATGATATGCAAGAGATAGGATTTCATTAGTTTGTGTAGTAAATTGGGTAACATACTTAATGCAAATTTGAGTATTGGAAATTGTTCGAGAGAAAATTTACTCACTTAAGAAAGATTTTGAATTGCTCGAGAGAGAATTTAACGGATGTCGTACACTTACATTACAATGGATTTGATAATATTGCTATCACATGATTAGATAGATTTGAATCAATGCGAAAGTAATTTCTTGTGAATGCTCTTAACTTTCACCTTTTCATGAATTTGACACTCCAATGTATTTTAGCTAAATAGTCATAGTTAGGTTATTATAAGTTAGAATTCAATTTTAATTATCGGTGTGATCATAAAGTGAGGGCGAGTACGAGTATTTGAAAAAGCCCTATGGAATACGACACAAGATGTAGAATTCTCCTATACTATTATTGATAGGTGCACTTGCCTGAAATGTTAAATCAATTTAGCTTATGCTTGTCTACATAGTTATTATTAAATTGTAGAATGAATCCGCATCAAGTAATTACCATGTTATGTGAAAATCATCACCAAGTTTTTTACGTCGTTGTCGGGGATCGAACCCGGGTCACCCGTATGACAGGCGGGAATACTCACCACTATCATGTATTATCAATTTAAATATCTATTATAAAAAAATATTTGCACTTATTCCTTTCTGTGCTCCTTTATATTCATGATCGTAAGTTCTTTATATGCTGGTGCAATGGATCTTTCAAATTTTTTACATTGCAATGAGGACATTGCAACATTTAAGTCTGGGGGTGGATGTCTTTCAATTTTAAAAAAAAATTTTGCGATGGACATGATTACAATTTATTATATTTTCTCTATCATAGTACTCAATGTTGTTATACGCCCCCCTCACAATTTTCTTTACTTCTCTTTAATCTTTCATTACTTCACTCATTTGGGATTTATTTTAAAAAGATTGTCCTTTATATTATTAACTAATAATTACTCTATTTTAGAAAATATATTTATCTATACTAAAGTGAGTCGATGAGTGTAATATTTTGATAATTTTGTATTAGAAAATCAAAATACAGAATTCACTCTATTGGTGTCTAGAACTTACTAGCGATCCTCAAACCTTTTTCACAAGTTAATTAGTAAGGGTGAAAATGACTTAGGCCTCCTTTTGGATAGCTTGAGCCTTTCAATCCAAAAACCTTAAACATTATACCCTTGCACACCCAATTTGGACCTAATCCCTATACTTTTTGATACTCCACCACTAAAATTCACCAAGGCCAAATCCTTACCTATTAGCACACATATCATTGAGACCTTCATGGAATGAGTTTGTTTATAGTGATATGTGGCCTGAGTGCATGTATTTTTTCATCCACTTGGAATGATCCCTACTATGAACCCAAAAAAACATATAAAGGACATAGTGATATGTGGCCTGAGTGCGTGTATTTTTGCATCCACTTGGAATGATCCCTACTGTGGAACCTTGGATGAGAAAAAAAAATTCTAGAGTATCCATCTAAAATATGGGACTATCAAAATTGCAAAGGATTGGGGTGCTCTTATAATATTGATATATGTAAAGGTATTTACAAAATAAAAAGGCTCAATTATGATCTAGGTGTGATAAAAACCATTGAGTTATCTTTGCTTACCCCACCAATAATCACCTATCCTAAACATAAAAGGTTACACCATAATACAAGTCCTAAGGATCCAACCGTACTATTTCTCACTAGTGTCGTGGAGAGGGTGTGTAAAGGAAAGTGTATGACTATCAATATGGGTATTTTTAATTTTTGAAAATCTAATGCATATGTTATTAAGATTGTTATTTTCTACCTACAATAGTTATGGATAACTATAATCCTAATTCAAAGAAAGTGCGAAAAATAGTTAAGATATGCATTGGAGGAATTGTAAGATAACGTTATATTTAGAAAATTCTATTGTACTATTTCCTATATAATTGCAGCATCAAATTTCTATTTGAATTCATAAGAACCAGTGTGCGGAAGAAGAATTATGTATCGGTAGCCCAATTGTTTGAATTTGTTTGCTTAGGGACAAGCAAACACTCAAGTCTGGTGGTATTTGATGAGTAAAATTATGATAGGCTTTTTACTATCATAATTGTAATCTTATCCATTATTTTCCTACCTCTTTATCAAGTAATTGCGCGAGAATAGTTAGGAATTGGTATTATCATGAATAGTAGAGCATAGTTTGGAGATTTTATTATTTCATGTATTGAGCTCTTCACTTATTACTTCATTTCTCTAATACAGGTATAGCGAAACAGTGGAATTAAAAGTCTTGGAGCAAACAGGGGAGTTGATGGGACCAACATGGCTGAGCACAGGGGAAGTATTTGTCACACACGGGTAGGAACATGCCCGTGTTCCTACCCGTGTTTTATTCCGGCTGAATCCGATTTAATGGAGGAGGAGTCAAAGCACCACACGGGTGGGAACACGCCCATTTTCCCAGCCCGTGTCCTTTTCAGGACAAATTGAAGAATTAAAGCCTGCAAACCCACGTCTGAAGAACATGAAGAACAACATGGCCGTGTTCGCCAACACGGTCGTGTCAGTACCCGTGTCAGCTTATACGGCCCACGTCCAAATGTTCGGATTCGTGTGGAACATCCCTAGAACCGTCAACACGGCCAGTGATACGGCCGTGTTGGAACACGTGTCTGACCATGTTTGCTATGAGACTATAAAAACCTGGAGAAAAAAATTAATCTTAACTTTTTTGGATCAATTTGCATTGGAGCTGTTCTGGAGGACGAAAGTGGAGCACCCAAGAGAAGGATAAATTAAGAGGATTTTTGTATGCCTTTAAATCTTCATATATCTTCTTAATTTTGATCTTATCTTGGTGATTCAACTTTCCTTATCTTATATTTTATATGAACTTTGTATTTGAACAATTTTTTTAATCATGCATTGCATTGTTTTCATCAAATTTGTGGTAATTTATGTGTATATAATCCTTGGAACAAAAATGATTATCCTAAATATGAATTTAGTTTTTGTAATTCATGATTTTCAAACATCTAGATTGAGAAATTGGATGTTTTTAATGATGTTAATAATTTAATAATTAGGTGTTATTTCTATTTACATTGCAATTTTCATGATCGAGAGATATGTTAATTGTATAATTTTGATACGCATAAATGAATTTATGATATGCTAGAGATAGGATTTCATGAGTTTGTGTAGTAAATTGGGTAACATACTTAATGTAAATTTGAGTATTGTAAATTGTTCGAGAGAAAATTTACTCACTTAAGTTATATTTTGAATTGCTCGAGAGAGAATTTAACGGATGTCGTACCCTTACTTTACAATGTATTTGATAATGTTGTTATCACATGATTAGATATATTTGAATAAATGCGAAAGTAATTTCATGTTAATGCTCTTAACTTTCACCTTTTCCTGAATTTGACACTCCAATGTATTTTTTTCTAAAAAGTCATAGTTAGGTTATTATAGGTTAGAATTCAATTTTAATTATCGGTGTGATAATAGAGTGAGGGTGAGTAAGAGTATTTGAAAAAGCCCTGTGGAATACGACACGAGTTGTAGAATTCTCCTATACTATGATTGATAGGTGCACTTGCCTGAAATGTTAAATCAATTTAGCTTATGCCTGTCTACATAATTATTATTAAATTGTAGAATGAGTCCACATCAAGTTATTACCATGTTATATGAAAATCATCACCAATAGGGGCGTTATAATTTGGTATCAGACTACCGATTTCGGTCATACTAAATGAATTCGTGGACGAATTCACTTTAAGGGGTGGTGAGCATATGTGTGTGCGTAATCGTTATAACATGAAAAGAACCCACGAATGTCCACTTAGGAATGAAAATACACATGTTTGAGAATCCTGCGTGTTCCTATAATTGCTTTTTTCAATTTTATTCGGTCACTTATTGGTGTTTCGTACGACTATAGGTTTCCGGGAGTGGCGCGTGGCAATCTAAAAGCACACTTTCTTAGAAAAGTATAACACCCAACTTTGTGCATGAGACCCCTAATTCTATTGAAACCATAAGAAGGGGAGTTGAAGCGGTGTTTGCTGTGACCAACGCACAACATGGAAGAAATGTGAAACCCTTTGTCCCTGAGATCGCCAGAAAATCGGGCGGTGTGATGGAGCAAATGATATTTAGAGGCCCATTAGGGCAGCAGATGAACATGATTGTATTGCAGGGAGCACACTCAGGTGACGAATATTTGTAGACGTTACTTATGATAAGGTGCTACCCAGGCATTGAGTGCGAAAGCGAGCAGTCAATATTCGATAGATTTTATAATGGTCTACGCAGCGAGTTACACATCCTACTGCTAGGACAAAAGCTATTGGGATTCTGAGCCTTGGTGGAGTCGGCAAGAACTTTGGAAGTATAGTTGAGGAAAACTCATCAAATACTAGTGAATAGGGTACCAAACCCTTCAGATCCTATAAGGACTGCATACCGCAGAATGCTGAGAAAAGAAGCTGGATCATCTACTAGCCAGGCTACTTACTATTGCCATTCTTGTGTCAAGAAAGGGCACTTTTCACGAGATTGTCGGGCGGGTGCTATGAAGACATTGAAAGATTTGGAAGGAGCAGTTGAAGACTCTAGTGTAAAGGAGACGGTGTTCAAAATGACAACCTCAAAATCCTTGTACCGTAGGTGGAATAAGAAGGATAGGAGATCGGGTCTAGTCCCTTTCTCTGGCGAATCCGGAGTGACTACAGGCCAAACCCCGGGTGCATGATATAATAGTGGAAAGCCGGGAAACTATGCCCGGGATTATCGGAGTGGATGCCCAATGTCCGAGAAGAAGTTGGGGGCAACATCTTAGGAGAAGGGCAAGGCGGCGGAGTCCATCGCATCACTTTATACTCTAGCCTAACCGAGAGTGGACATCCTTGGACAGCAGGAGGACTTGTGACCAATCGTCGGGATGTCAGGTATGGTTTAATTGATAGAAATTTAACATCTTATACCTGTTACCTTATACGTGTTAGCTTAGGACTGGAAGTTTTAGGCTTTGTTTTGGATTTTTGTTAATCCTGCTATGACATAGTTCCGATACAGGAACTTCGCACTCCTTTTGTCCGAAAGATTTGTATCGTGCATCGTAGTATCTCCTTCGATGGTAAAATACAATTTTCATTTGTTATTGATCAGTGGTCATTCGAGGCGCGGAGAGAGAGTCTGTGTCGCTAAGTTACGGTTTGGGAGTCAGGAGTTCGACGTAAAAGTGGCGTTACTGCCACCATGGGAGGCTTAGAAGCCTAAGCCTACATTGGATTGATCTTAGGTGTATCTGAATATCCTGATGTGTTTCCCTGACGGTCTCCCTAGAGCCCCACCGTAGCGAGAGATCGATTTCACGATTGAGTTTGTGTCAGGTGCCAAACTTGTATCATGCTCTCCTTATGGGTTGGTACCTAAGGAAATGGCGGAGCTAAAGGTTCAACTCGACCAGTTGTGGGAGCATGGTTATCTGCATCCAAGTTCGACGTCTTGGAGCACACCGGTCATTTTTGTTTAAAAGAAGGACGGGAGTTTGCAACTCATTATCGACTCTGGAGAACTGAACAAGTTAACGGAAAAGAGCAAGTAAACGATCCCAAGGATGGATGATCTTTTGATCAGTTGGTCGGGTCATCGGTATACTTAAAATTGAATCTTAAGTCCGATTACCATCAGCTAAGGATATGGGAATGCGATGTCCCAAAGGTAGCGTTCGGCGCAAGGTATGGGCATTTCGAGTTTACGGTCATGTTGTTCTGGCGGAATAATGCGTCGTCAGTGTTCATCGATTTGATGAACTGATCATTCAGGGAGTACCTAGACCATTTTATGGTCATCTTCATCGATGACGTAACGGTGTACCTGCAGAGCATAGAGGATAACTTCAAGAATCTGCTTTTGGTGTTGGAAATGATAATGAGGAACCAACTCTATGCCTAGTTCTCCAAATATGAGTTTTAGGTTATCCTAGGTAGCGTCCCTCGATCATAAAGTTTGTAGAGTGGGTGTTGTAGGGGCTCCAACGAAGATAGTTATGATACACGATTGGCCTTTGTTGCATTCGGGAGCGGAAGACTAGTGTTTTTTGGGGCTTGTCGGCTACTACAGGCGCATCGTAGAGAACTTCTCGCGGATAGAGTTACCCCTCACGACTTTGACGAGAAAAGATCATAACTTAGTAAGGACGTAGGAGTGCGCGCAAGCATTCAAAGAGTTGAAGAGTCGATTGACCATGAAGCCATTAGTAAGTTCGTCTAGTGGGGCTGAAGGTTTTGAGTTATACAGCGATGCCTCAGGAAGTGGTTTGGGATGCGTGCTGCTGCAGCATGGAAGTGTTATTGTGTATGGCTCGCGTCTGCTGAAAGTGCACGAAAGGAATTATTCGGTCCTCGACTTATAGTTAGCAGCCATGATTTTTGCGCTAAAGCTGTGGAGGAACTATTTGTACGGTGTAAAGGTCGATATTTATACCGACCACAAGAGCCTAAATTACATGTTGGATTAGAAGGATTTGAACATGAGGCAACATAGTTGGATGGAGTTCCTGGGGGACTATACATATAAAATTAATTATGTGCCCGGGAAAGGCAATGCAGTTGTGGATGCATTGTGAAAGATATAAGTTGTCTACCTAAATCACCTAGAGGGGGGTGAATAGGTTAGATGTGCGTCTAATGCGGAATAAAAAATTTAGCAACTAGCACAAATAAGTAAGAAAGCAATCACACAGACGACAAGAGATTTATAGTGGTTCCCCGATCATGGGTACGTCCACTTTCCTCACCTATCTAGCAAATCACTAGACTCGGTTACTCCATTATCTCGGATTGCAAACCAATCCTAGACCTCGAAACTACGTTCTTACAAAACTCGATCCCAAACGGATCTACACTCGGAAGATAGAACTTCCTACCACTCAGAGATAAATCTCCTACAAAGAAATTTTTTTGAAGAAAAATACAAACAAAATAACATAGATCTGGATCTTTGGCTTTGTCTTCTTCTTTGAGACCTTTCGGCTTGGACCGAGAATGTTAAAGAAGACTTGACAGAAATCCATGAATCAGAGATCTGAAATCACCACGATCAAATAAAAATATCAGAGATCGATGAAGCACGAAGTGATCGGATGATTCGTCTTGAGTTTGGATCTCTTGAGAGTTAGAGATTGGCAGCAGCGGCTGTGAGAAGGACGATCCATGGTTCTTTCCGAAAACAGTAATGGCGGCCGAGAGAGAGTTAGTTTTTCGAAAAAAAATTCTTTCTTAGTAATATCTGTATTCTTTAAAACAAATATTGTTAATAGGTCAAATCAGAAAGGACCTATTTATAGGCGAGTTGCAACGGTCATAATAATCTTTAATGATTACACGTAGAATCTTTCTCAAGGATAATCTTCTCTATGCAATCTTTCTCTTTTTAGCTTTTGCCTCACCAAGTAGCTGAAAGGTTTAGGATAGTATATTCTGGGCCTTGGAGGAGCAGCTGGATTATTGTATCCCCATCGCTTGTCATGCAATTTTATTTTTATCTGGGATACGTCATAGGCTTTGCAATCAGAGTAACTGTAGAACTGATCTTTATTTTCTCAAAAATCTGTCACCAGCTTCAAGGTATCAAAAATCGGAGAATTGGAGGTAGGACTCTAGACTTCAGCATGCACTACTTCAGGTCTTACCTCTGGAATTAGGGCTGGCTCTCTCCTAGGTGCAGAACAGCTGGCAGAAGCGCTGTCACCATACTTTCTTTTCTTATGGGGATCACCCTGATTAGCAGGACTTCTAGAAGTGGAAGCACCTCGATCAAAGTGTCCATGAGAGCTACCAGGAATGTAATCTTTCCATACATCAGAATAAGATAAAGGAGGCTCAAACATCTCACCAGCAGGTCTGGGAGGGAAGACTGGCATAGCCTCTGAAATGTTAACTAGAACCAGAGCATCTGAAGGAGGATTTTCCTCAACAGGATCTAGAATTTATCGAATGATGGTAGGATCAAGCTAGAAATTAGGGAAATTCTGATTGTGTACCCAGACTTTAGTATCATATATATAGAATTTAACTTACTTAAGATGGGCTAGAATATCTGCTTTCATTTCTTTAACTTTTCCATCCAAAGTAGCTTGAGACTGGGCAGAGATTTTTTCAACTTGTTCTTTCATTATTTGCTCCCCCTTGCTGATTTCTACAGATAGCTGAGCAATAGCTTCATCTCTAAAAGTTCCAACTTCCTCACAAACCTTTATAACATTTGCTTCAGCCCTTTTGTCCAACTTAATTTTATTGTATGCCAATTTTTCAGCTTGGTTCCTTACATCACCTATACAAGTGATAGTATGGTCTATTTCTTTTCCACCCAACTGAAACAGTCTTCTTAACTCATCAGTATTGGCTTGAATTTCTGCAAAGCCTCTACTCATCTCAGATTCAAGAGTAGAGACCTTGTCTTTTACTGATTTCAGAGAATCATCAAAGTAATTCTCTGTTCTAGGAGCATCTGCTCAATCTTACATATAATATCAGAAGAATTGGAGGGAGCAAAGGCTGGAGCAGAGGATGAAATAGGGGCTTGAGGAACAGGGGCTACCCAAGGAGGAATTTCTGCATTCACAACTGATCTTACAACTCTCTTTGTAGGTACTATCTCAACTTAATCTTCTAGATTTATGAAAGAAGGGAGAGTTAAATTCAATGTCCTCAGAGGTGGATCAACATGCTCTGGGAACATGTCCTCGTCATCGGACAGGAAATTATTCTCATTCTAATCTGTGTCTTCAGTAGCAGACTGAGCTGGTAAAGGAGAGGGAGAAGGGTCCTTTGCAGGAATCTGATCTTCAGTTATTGTATGCTCAGGAGAGACAACTGATTCTTCTTGAAATAAGGGATCATCTGATCTTAGCTCTGCAATGAATCTGTCAATATCTGCATAAGTTGAGAGGATGTCCTCTTGAACTTGTACATCTTTGTGAAAATCTGCTGGAGGAGGGAATGGATCTCTAATCTGAGGTCGCTGAGATGGAGATTCTAAATTCTGATGCTGAGGGCTAGATGAAGCAGTCTCCCCCTCAACTATTGCACCCAAGGTGTCAACAGTTTGATATAATGGAGGAGATGGAATCCTGTCATCTGAAGCACTGGGTTCTCTGGGGATATCTTCTTTGATAACAGGAGCAATGGATGTTTGAGCAGTGTTCTGAAGTTTTATCTCATATCTCTGGATAGAAGAAATGGAGACCTTTTTCATGTGGTGGAGGGGATTTACTTTGGATAAATTAAAAACTTCGTGATTAATCCCATGGAGAAGTAGAGAAATAATCCAAGCAAAATTAGGGTGTTTTACACAGTCCTTGATCTTGTCCACTAGCAACATTCCAAACTGGAACTTCTTTCAACAGACGATAGCTTGCATAATGTCAAACATATTTCTGGATATCTCTCGGATCGAATAGGTTTTGCACAGAATTACTTTAGAAATTACGTCCACCAGGAATTTCCCTTCTGAATTGAAATCTGCTCTGCTAAAGGAAATGGCTTCAAGGTCTACTCCACAGAATAAGGTTGTTCTGTCAGAATCTGCAGGACCTAAGTCATCCTCTTCATCTACAACCGGCAGTCGTAATAGAGTAGCTATGGAGGTCTTGTACAGACGGATTTTTACTCCTTTCACCTTGGATTTAAGTACTTTTCCGTTTCTCTTTATCTTCAGATTATTATAAAATTCTTCAATAGCGGGAAGAAGAATCTTACACGGAAACTGCAGGAGGAAGGTGATTCCAGCAGTATCGAACAGTTTCAAGAGATTACGGAAGTCATCCGAGAGGTCTGCTATCCCCTCAGGAGCAAGCTCTGAGCCGATTCCAATCTTCGAGGAGGGAGCCATCACCAAATTTCTGTAGAACTGAAACGGGGAAGATGAAGCTCTGTGGGATTAGGAAGACGAATCGCCGACGGCTTACTCGAGAGAATGGATACCGTGGAAAGGATTTTCCGATTTTTCTATTTATATATAACCCTAATTAGGTTTAAGGAGGTATTTAAAATTTAAATCATACCTGCGAGGGAGCGGCAAAAGTCTCGGTGTGCGAATATAGAAAAATAACATTTTCAAAGTTCTGGAATAGGCTCCTTGTCTTGGTCATATGCCGAGACCATACACTGTCCAAATACTAGATTGGCATTTTAATGGCCTTTGGACGTACCTGCAACTATAATAACTTAGTCTTAGGAACCCAAACACGTTTGGGTCCTTGGTCTCAAGTTAGAATACTCCCCCTACGAGTATTAGCCTCATGAGTGGTCATTCTCACGTTGCTAACTTGAGGAGTTGCAGCATTTCTAGGATTGAGCAAACAATCTATGGCAAAGTGACCAACTCTACCACAGCACCAACAGTCGAATCTGTTGTATCTTTGCCTTATAATCTCCTGCTTGACCTTCTTGAGAGGAGGTCCAACAGGGGTAGCATTCTTGGAGGCAGAAGCTTCATGATGATGACAACAACATGAAGTCTTCTCCTTCATAGGCTTTTCTACAATTGGTTTTACCTTTGGTGCCTTCTTGATGTTTTGACCATGAGCATAAGGTCCATAGCTATGAAGTTGAATATCTTCATAATGTGCCTTGAAGACACTCTCGCCAAAGTTACGAGGGCGAGTCAAACCTTGGTACCTTGACTTAGGCTTCTACGGGATCAGCCTGGTGAAGTGTCCATAGGTGGACTCATAGTCGAATTCGTTCGCAGGAAAGATAACTTTGTTGAACAAGACTGGCTCCAAAGGAGCTTTCCCTTTTTCATCGCCCAAGGCCTTCTTGGCATCCTTATTCTTTCTCTTGGCCTTATTTCTCCTGGAGGATTTACTAGGAGAACCGTTGTGGCCTAGACCAGCACCCTTGGCCTTAGCTGAGAATTCAACATTCAGAGGAAGTACAGTCTTAGGCTTAGAGAAACCTTCTATATGTTTCTTTTCAACCGAGAGTTGCTCTTCCAACTCCTTGATGATTTTCTCCTTAAGGTCAAGGTGCTCAAGAGACTTGTTATATTCTTCAATAGATTTATTTAAGTCTTCCTTGAGAGAGTCAGTCTTTGAGACTTCTTCTCTTAAGGTGCTCTCTGTAGCTTTTAGAGATTTTATCTCATTAGCTTGAGTTTTCACGACTTGGTGACATTTGTCGTAAGCCTTTAGTAACTCCTTATATTGTCCCATGAGTTCAGATTCATCCTTAGAGGGATAGCCCTCTTGCTCATTATGATCATCAGATTCTTAAATAGGGGTGTGAGATTTTTCCTCCCCAGTGAACTGCGGGACTTGTTCATCATCAGTTAGAGCCATTAGCCCAAAGTAGGCTTCTTCCTCTTCTGCACTCTACTCAGATGAGTCAGAGTCACTGAGGGTTTTGCCCTTCTTGGCTAACAGGCTCTTTTCTGTCCTCTTTTTATTGTAGGACTTCTTCTCTTCTCTTTTGCCACCCTCTTTCTTCTTATGGGGGCAATCCGCAATGATGTGACCTGTCTTATTACAGCAATAACAAACAATGTAAGTCGAATAATGTTTATTCGGTTTAGAACCATACCTGTCGTGATCGCTTGAGCCTTTTCTATGGAAATCACCATCATTGCGTGATATTCTATAGGAGGCATCCTTTCCTTTCCATTTCTTTTTCTTGTTCAAGAATTTCTTGAACTGTAATGAGAGTAGAGAGAACTCTCCATCAGATAGCTCTGATCCAGAGGAGCTTGGCTCAGATGATTCTTCTTCATCAGCTTCAAGAGCTGGGGAAGGAGAGCTAGCCTTTGTCTTCCTTGAGCTATCTGCCTTCAGAGCGATTGATTTCTCCTTGGATGCAGACCTTCTCATCTGTTCTTCAGTTTTTTTTGAGTTGATTTGAAGCTCGTAAGAAATAAGCTTTCAGAACAGATTATACGGGTCCGTCTCGGCTAACCTTCCGAACTCCCGAATGGCGCATACCTTATTATCCCATTCCTTGGTCATGGATCTTAAGAATTTGTCATTCAGTTCCCCATTTGTGAAGACTCGGCCATAAACTCTAAGGCCATTGACTATCTTGAAGAAGTTCTCAAAGGTATCAGCTATGGATTCCTTGTGACCTTGCCTGAAGGCTTCATACTTCTTATTTAGAAGGGATCTCCGATCATCCCTAACTTCTTAAGTGCCTTCCATCAGAGTCACCAGAGATTGCCACATCTCCATGGTAGACTTGCAATGAATCAGATTTTGCAGCATCGAGACATCGACTGCACTTGCTATAATATTTTTAGCTTTCTTGTCTAGGGAGACAAGTGCAATTTCGTCCTTATCCAAGTCCATCAACTTCTTTGGGACTTCTATGGTTGGATCTATTGTTGATGCAATCATAGGAACATACAGACCTTCTTCAACAATCATGAAGATCCGATGGTCCACTACTTCCATGAAGAATTTAACTCTTTTCTTCCATATAGGAAAATTGTTCTTGGTGCATATAGGGATCTTAGCAAAATACTTGGTCTTACTCATGCTTGATACTTCTCTAAAGACAACTTGTGAAGGATCAGATCAAGGTGTTAACCTTTTAACGATCAACCTCCCTCTAATACTAATTGAAAGATATAAGTTGTCTACCTAAATCACCTAGAGGGGGGTGAATAGGTGAGATGTGCGTCTAATGCGAAATAAAAAATTAGCAACTAGCACAAATAAGTAAGCAAGCAATCACACAGACGACAAGAGATTTATTATCGTTCCCCGATCTTGGGTACGTCCACTTTCCTCACCGATATAGCAAATCACTAGACTCAGCTACTCCACTATCTCGAACTGCAAACCAATCCTACACCTTGGAACCATGTTCCTACAAAACTCGATCCCAAACGGTTCTACACTCGGAAGATAGAACTTCCTTCAACTCAGAGATAAATCTCCTACAAAGAAAATTGTTTGAAGAAAAATACAAACAAAATAACATAGATTTGGATCTTTGGCTTTGTCTTCTTCGTTGAGAGCTTTCGGCTTGGATAGAGAATGTTGAAGAAGACTTGACAGATATCCACGGATATGATATTTGGAATCCCCACGATCAAATAAAAATATCAGAGATCGATGAAGCACGAAGTGATCATATGATTCTTCATGAGTCTGGATCGCTTGAGAGTTAGAGATCGGCAGCAGCGACTGTGAGAAGGACGATATAGAGTTTTTTCCGGAAACAGTAATTGCGGCCGAGAGAGAGATAGGTTTTCGAAAAAATTTTCTTTCTTAGTAATCTCTGTATTCTTTAAAATAAAAATTGTTAATAGGTCAAATCGAAAAGGACCTATTTATAGGCGAGCTGCAATGGTCATAATAATCTTTAATGACGATACGTGGACCAATCAGAAAAGAGTAATTCAAAAGACCCGTTGAATCTGGACTTAGAAATATTCAAGGAAATCTTAACCAATATACTCGAGAGAAATGATATACTCAAGTATAAGAGGTCTGCTACTCGAGTGGATAAGAGAGGAATATACTCGAGTACAAGGAGAGAAACTACTCGAGTATCTTAGGAAAAACTATTTGAGTGACTAGAAAACTACTCGAGTCTATAAACCAATTTACTCGAGTACTAAGTGACTTACTCGAGTATATCAGGGAAGTACTAGAGTATGTGGACTTAGAACAGTTCAGACTGAATACAGAAAGCTCTACTCAAGAATAATACATTACCTACTTGAGTGACGAACCGTATAAGATATCACCTACTCGTGTAAAAGAAAATCTACTCGAGTATAAGCTCATATACTCGAGTATACAGAGTCTTCTCGAGTATGTCCAAAGATCTACTCGAGTACTAAGTCACTCACTCGAGTATGTGAATGATACTACTAGAGTATATGGACTTAGAAAAATTTCCAGACTGAAATAATATTTAATACTCCATAGTCCATAAGTCCAAATGCATGTAGATGAAGTGTATCCTAATAGAGAGGCTATACATGATTCAACACCTTGGATCACACAATGAGTAATTACATTTTATGGTCATGTGTTTGGTGACCCACTATAGACTGATATTTGTATACACTTGGCAATTAGGTCCTGCATACATACAACTCAAACACAATATCAAATACAACTTAATTCATCTTAGTTCAAGGTCTGACCTCCTACAAATCTGAGGTATTGTGGAGATAACTCCCAACACGTTGAGTCGCAGGGCTCCCGGAAAAGCAACCTGGTTGTCGATTCATGATGTGCGGTTGATTCTTGAGTTGGAGACGTTAGACATCTGTTGTGTTGGCAAGCAGACTAGCGCCGAAGCGTTGTTGAACTAGACGAAAGTTCAGTATGACCTAGCTGATCAGATTCGGCAGGCTATGGATTTGGATAGCAGTTTGAAGGAGATCATGGATACAGGTTCGGATGAGTTAAATTCCCAATTTATAGTTGAAGATGGGCTACTAAAGAAGGACAATCGTTTGTGCGTCCCAAACGTGGGAAATCTATGGGCGGAATTGATGTACGAGGCTCATCATACCAAGTACTTAATCCAACTAGGGAGCACGAAGATGTACCGAGATCTGAAGAAGATATTCTAGTGGCCAAGGCTCAAGAAGGTTGTGGCACTGTTTGTGACTAAATGTCAAACTTGCGCCTTAATAATGGCAGAGTGCCAACAACCAGGGGGATTATTGAAATCCTTGCCTATTCTGGAGTGGAAGTTCGATGACATTTCGATGGACTCTGTGCATGGCTTGCAAAGGTCGTATCAGGGAAACGACGCCATCGGGGTGGTCGTAGACCGATTAAAAAAGGTGTCGCACTTCATTGCACATAGGAAGGATGATTAAGTGGAGAAACTTGCAAAGTTGTTTGTGGATAACATAGTCAGACTGCACGGTGTGCCCCACAGCATCGTGAACGATAGAGATGGGCATTTTAGGTCCAATGACTGGAGGATGGTACAGCAAATGCTGGGGACTAAGTTGAAGTTCAGCACAACCATTCATCCGCAGACGGATGAGCAAACCGAGAGGGTCAACAAGAGGATGGAGTACATGCTTCGCATGTGCGTTATGGACTTCGGAAAGTAGCGGGAAGGCCATCTGTATTTTGTGGAGTTTGCGTACAATAATAGCTACCAAGAGAGCATACAATTTGCACCATTCGAAGCCTTTTATGGTAAAAAGTGTCGTACGTCGTTGTCGTTGCTAGAAACGGGTGAGGCAAGGTTGAACAAAAAGCAAGAGGTGGAAAACGCTACATCATTAGTGCGAACCATTCAGGGGCGTTTGCTAATCGCTCAGGATAGACAAGCTAAATACTGCTATGCCAAGCACCAGAATGTTGAGTTCGCGGTTGGTGATTGGGTGTATATGAAGATAATGTCATTCAAGGGTGTTTTACGGGTACAAAGCTTGAAGAAGCTGAGCCCGAGGTACCTTGGACCATTTGAAGTCCTTGAGCGGACCAGTGAAGCGGCTTACCGTCTGAAGCTGTCGGTGGAGTTAACTGGTCTACATGACGTATTCCACATTTCAGTGTTGCGAACGGCGGTGTTAGAGGATTCGCAGGTGATCGCAGTTGATCAAGAACCGGTGGACGAAGGGTTTACAACTAGGGTCAAGCCCGTATGTTTTGAGGACTCTGAAGTCAAGCGACTTCATAACAAGGAGATAGGTATGGTCAAGGTCCACTGGGACAATTGTTGTCGTGAGGAGCTCTCTTGGGAACGGGGGCAGACCATGCTGGAGGAGTACCCAGAGTTATTTTACTTAGGTATCGCTTTTGGTTTTGTGTATCTTTTATTAGGTAATTATGTGGGAGAAATTCTTTTAAGAGGGAGAGAGTTGTAACGGCCCGAAACTCAAAAGAGTGATAGGTTGTGTTTTGAGCCAAATCTAGGTTTTGGAAGAGGTGACACTGCCTGGGACACGGGCGTGTCCCAGGGTATGTCGTGCTCGGGTTCGGCGATGGTCGTGTGGTCGACGAAATTGCAGTCAACGGTCATTGGGGTAGTGAACACACCCTGGGACACGGGCGTGTCCCAAGCCGTGTCAGGCACTCAAATCCGTTCACTCAACGATCATTGAGTGAGGACGCACGGCCTGAGCCCAGGCATGTTCGGGTCTGACACGGGCGTGTCAAATTTGACACGGGCATGTCAAATACCCGTGTCCTTCTCAAGTCATTTGGCGTGTTCTGCTAAGTCAACTACACGGCCTGGGACACGGGCGTGTCCCAGGGCATGTCTAGCACACGGCATGTGACACGGGCATTTCACATGGCCGTATCATGCTCTAGTCATTTTGGACCTGTGTCGATGGAGGAACATGCCCAACTACACGTGTGTGTACTGTATGACACGAGAGTGTTAAGCCTGACACGGGCGTGTCGAGTGCCCGTGTTCTTTTTGGGTCGCGACGGTTTCGACGGTGAATGAGTGACACGGCCTTGGACACGGGTGTGTCGCAAGACGTGTTCGGCCAAGGATGTTTAATTTCAGGTTGAATCGCAGTCGTTCGATTCCTTATTTTGGGATCTAATGGCCCAGGGCTCTCCATGTTAGGTTTAAGGCCGTGATTGGGGGTTTAAACCTTCAATTTCGCTTAGCCATTCTCTTTCTAAAATGTAGAGAGAAGGGACAACAAGGAGTTTGGAGGAAGAGGAAGATCTGCCCGCCGGAGGAGATTCAGAGTGCTAAACCGCAAACCGAGCCTAGATCCGCGGAGGCAAGATCGTTGCGGTTCTTTTAATCCGCGTAGTTTTCCATGGCGCTGAGGAGAAATGCTAGGGTAATGATTTTCATCTTGAGCATGTGAAGCTCTTCTTCCTTTGCATGGAAAAACCCACTCCCGCGAGTGTGCGGTGAGTTTGCGGTATTCCTTGGGGTAGATATGTAAAGTCCCCCTTATTAGAGTCCGGAATCGTAGTACGGACAAAGGCATGATGTGTGAAGCCTACCCGGACATGTTGGACCGGATCGGTGATGATTTTTTATGCATTGATAGACGGAGAAGACTTCGTGCCTTTTTGTTATTTTCGGGTTTCTACGAGGTAGATTGCAGTAGGGATCCTTGGGGATTAACCCCAAGGCGCACCCGAAAATCTTGGCGGAAGCGAAGTTCTAACGTTTTGGTGGTCTGGGTGCCAACTAGGTACATAACGGGGCTACGTACCGTGTTTTATCGATAGTTGGGACTGGGGAAGCTTGGCCCGTATCAAAGGCCAAATGGCCATGGCGGGGTAAGCAACGGGCTGGTGGAACCCTACCCGCTCCATCTGTTTTGGTTAAAGAGAACTAAAGCTACGTTGCACTTACCGGTGATTTGGAGATCGGGTCTAGGCTATGGATGAAAGGACTAAATGCTCACGAGTTTTGCCGCCCCTGAGGGTGGTGGTAGAGTCAAGAATCGGACTGGGTTTGGACTGGCTTCGCCGAGTCAGTGCCCTGAGAGCATGGGGTGTACGATCGTGTATTCCTAAACCTATGATGTGATGATTATTCGCTATGTTGCTTGTTTTGCTAACAAGTGCGGGGAAGAAGTTTTGCCGCCCCAGTTTGGGGGCGGAATCATTATAATTTGGTCAGCTTTAGCTGGCCGTTATTCTTGTTTTCCACCGTTGCGGTTATTTGTGCTTGTAGGTTCTACGGAGCCGAGTGGATAATAGCGGGCCAAAGCCCAAGTTTTTGAGCCGGCCCTCGAAGGCCTTGTGTGTTTACTTTATTAATTTATGTGTGCCTGCGAGCCGAAGTCTGTAAAACATAATTTTATTCAAGTGAACTGTTGTAAGGCCTTAAGGCCAATACTTTTTGTGTATTTTGTACTTCATTCCTACTAGGTTTTCTGTTAGTAGACATTCATGCTTGTTGGCAGGGTTCTTATTGTTGCAACTTAATATATTGCTTCCGCTAGATGCTCTGTGTAGGACGTGTGTATTGGTTGAATGGTTTCAATGAGTAATCAACCGGTCTGTCCGTTGTATATGGCGTCGGGCCCCGGCTGGACATACTGTTATATGATATGCGACGAATAATGGTGTTATACGTGTGGCAGTCTGAACGCACACTTTCTTAGAAAAGTTATGCACCCAGCGACGTGCCTGAAACCCCTGCTTCTTTTGAAACTATAAGAAGGGTAGTTGAAGCGGTGTTCGCTGTGACAAATGTGCAACATGGAAGAATTTTGCAACCCTCTTTCCTTGAGATGGCCCCAACACCGGGCAATGTGATGGATCAAATGACATTTAGAGGCCAATTAGGGCCGCAGATGAACATGATTGTGTTGCAGGGAGCTCACTCAATTGACGAATATTTGCAGATGTTCCTTATGATAAGGCGCTACCCAGGCATTGAGTGGGAAAACGAGCAGTCCCTAGTTGATAGATTTTTTACTGGTCTACGCAGCGAGTTGCGTATCCTACTGTTAGGACTAAAGCTATTGTGATTCTGAGCCTTGGTGGAGTCGTCCAGAACTTTGGAAGTAGAGTTTAGGAAAACTCATCAAACACCAGTGAATAGGGTACCAAACCCTGCAGATCCTATAAGGACTGCCTACCGCAGAACGCTGAGAAAAGAAGCTGGATCAACTACTAGCCAGGCTACTTACTATTGTCATTATTCTGGTAAGAAAGGGCACTTTTCCCGAGATTATCGGGAGGGTGCTCAGAAGAAATTGAAAGCTATGGCAGGAGCGTTTGAATACTCTAGTGCAAAGGAGACGGTGTCAAAAATCCTGAGCTCCTCGAAATCTGGGTACTGTAGATGGTACAAGAAGGCTAGGATGTCAGGTCTAGTCCCTTCCTCTAGCGCATCCGGAGTGACTACAGGCCAAACCCCGGGTGCATGCTATAACGATGGAAAGTCGGGACACTGTGCCTGGGATTATCAGAGCGGACGCCCAATGTCCGAGAAGAAGTCGGTGGCAATATCTGAGGATAAGGGCAAGGCGGTGGAGTCCACCGCATAATTGTATACTCCGCCCCAACCGATAGTTGACATCCTTGGCCAACAGGAGGTCTTGTGGCCGACCATCGGGATGTCAGGTATGGTTTTAATTCATAGCAATTTAACTTCTTATACATGTTACCTTATGCGTGTTTGCTTAGGACTGGATGTTCTAGGATTTGTTTTGGACTTTTGTTAATCCGACAATGGCATAGTTTCGATAAGGGAACTGTGCAGTGGTCGTTCGATGCGCACAGAGAGAGAGTATGTATCGCTAGGTTATAGTTTGGGAGTCAGCAGTTCGACGTACAAGTGTCGTTACTGTCACCATGGGAGGCTTCGAAGCCTAAGCCTGCATTGGATAAGATCTCAGGTATATCTGAATATCCTGATGTATTTCCCTGACGGTATCCCTGGAGCCCCACCATAGCAAGAGATAAATTTCATGATTGAGTTTATACCAGGTGCCAAACCTGTGTCATGCTCTCCTTATAGGTTGCTAGCTAAGGAAATGACAGAGCTAAAGGTTCAACTCGACCAGTTATTGGAGCAGGGTTATGTGCGTCCAAGTTCGTCGTCTTGGAGCACACCGGTCCTTTTCGTTAAGAAGAAGGACGGGAGTTTACGACTCTGTATCGATTATGGGGAACTGAACAAGTTAATGGAAAAGAGCAAGTATGCCATCCCAAGGATGGATGATCTTTTGATCAGTTGTTCGGGTCATTGGTATACTTAAAATTGGATCTTAAGTCTGGTTACCATCAGCTAAGGATAAGGGAAAGTGATGTCCCAAAGACAGCGTTCGACACAAGGTATGGGCATTTCGAGTTTAAGGTCATGTCGTTCGGGCTGACTAATGCAGTGCTCATGGATTTGATGAACAGATCGTTGAGGGAGTACAGAGACCATTTTGTGGTTGTCTACATCGACGACGTATCGGTGTACTCACAGAGCAAAGAGGATCACTTCAAGCATCTTCTTTTGGTGTTGGAAACGCTAATAAGGAATCAACTCTATGCCTAGTTCTCCAAATACGACTTTTGTGTTAACCTAGGTAGCGTCCCTCAGGTATAAAGTTTATAGATTGGGTGTTGCAGTGGATCCATCGAAGATAGTTATGATACGCGAGTGGCCTTTATTGCGTTCGGGAGCGAAAGACAAGAGTTTTCAAGGGCTGGCCGACTACTACAGGCCTTTCGTAGAGAACTTCTCGTGGATAGAGTTACCCCCTCACGACTTTCACGAGGAAAGATCAGAAGTTTGTATCGATGCAGGAGTGCATGCAAGCGTTCGAAGAGTTAAAGAGTTGGTTGACCACGGCACCAGTGGTAAGTTTGCCGAGTGGGACTAAAGGTTTTGAGTTATACATCGATGCCTCAGGCAGTGGTTTGTGCTGCGTGCTGCTGCAGCACGGTAGTGTTATTGCGTATGGCTCGCGTCAGCTGAAAGTGCACGAAAGAAATTATCCGGTCCACGACCAGGAGTTAGCGTCCTTTATTTTTGTGCTAAACCTATGGAGGCACTATTTGTAAGTCGTAAAGGTCGATATTTATTGCGACCACAAGAGCCTGAAATACCTGTTGGATCAGAATTGTCTGAACATGAGGCAGCGGAGATGGATGGAGTTCCTGGGGGACTATACATTAAAAATTCTTTTTATGTCCGGGGAAAGGAAATTCAGTAGTGGATGCGTTTAGTTGCAGGGCCCCCGCCCAAGACAACTGGTTGTCGATTCTTGTTGAGCGGTTCATTCGGGAGTTGGAGGCATTAGACCTCTGCTGTGTTGACAAGCAGACTAGCGCCGAAGCATTGTTGAACTGGACAGAACTTCAGTATGACCTAGCTGATCGGATTCAGCAGGCTATGTATTTGGATAGCAGTATGAAGAAGATCATGGATGTAATTTCGGATGTGTTAAATTCCCAATTTATAGTTGAAGATTGACTACTAAGGAAGGACAATCTTTTGTGCATCCCAAATATGGGAAAATCTACGGGCAGAGTTGTTTTACGAGGCTCATCTTACCAAGTACTCAGTTCATCCAGGGAGAATGAAGATGTACCGAGATCTGAAGAAGTTGTTCTGGTGGTCAGGACTCAAGAAGGATGTGGCACTATCTGTGGCTAAGTGTCAGAATTGTGCCTTAGTGAAGGCAAAGTGCCAAAAGCTAGGGGGTTTCTTTAAATCTTTGGCTATTCCGAAGTTGAAGTTCGACGACATTGCGATGGACTTTGTACATGGCTTGCAAAGGTCGCAGAAGAGAAACGACGCCATCTGGGTGATCATAAATAAGTTAACAAAATTGTCGCACTTCATTCCGCATAGGAAGGATGATTCTGTGGAGAAACTGGCGAAGTTGTATGCGGATAACATTGTTAGACTACACGGTGTACCCTGCAGCATCGTGAGTGATAGAGTTGGATGTTTTATGTCCAATGACTGGAGGTTGGTGCAGCAAATGATGGGATATAAGTTGAAGTTCAGCACAGCCTTTCATCCGCAGAATTATGGGCAGACCGAGAGGGTCAACAGGACAATGGAGGACATACTTCGTATGTGCATTCTGGACTTCGGAAAGTAGTGGGTAGATCATCTATATTTGGTGGAGTTTGCGTACAAAAATAACTACCAAGCGAGCATACAAATGGCGCCCTTTGAGGCCTTTATGGTAGAAAGTATCACACGCCATTGTCGTGGATAGAAATGGGTGAGGCAAGGTTGTACAAAAACCAAGAGGTGGAAAATGCTACTTCATTGGTACGAACCATTCCGGAGCGTGTGTTCATCGCTCAGGATAGACAAGATAAATACTATAAGGTTAAGCACCGGAACGTAGAGTTTGCGGTTGGCGATTGGATGTGTCTTAAGATAAAGCCATTCAAGGGTGTTTCACGGGTACGAAGCTTGAAGAAGCTGAACCCGAGGTACCTTAGACCATTTGAGGTCCTGGAGCTGATCGGTGAAGCGGCTTATCGTCTAAGGCTATCAGTGGAGTTCAGTGGTCTATACGTCGTATTCCACATATTAGTGTTGCAGAAGGCGGTGCAAGAGCATTCCCAGGTGATCGCAGTTGATCAAGTACCGGTTGATGAAGGGATGACGACGAGGGTCAAGACCATTCGTATTTAGGACTCTGAAGTCAAACGACTTCGTAACAAGGAGATCAGGATGGTCAAGGTCCGTTGGGAGAATTGCGATCGTGAGGATCTCTCTTGGGAACGGGAGCAAACCATGATTGAGGAGTACCTAGAGTTATTTCACCCAGGTAACACTTTTGGTTTTCTGTTTTCTTTTCCATTGGTAATTTCGTGGACGAAATTCTTCTAAGAGGGAGAGAGTTGTAACGCCCCAAAACTCAAAAGAGTGATGGGTGGTGTTTTGAGCCAAATCTTGGATTTCGTAGAGGTGACATGTCCTGGGACACGGGCGTCTCCCAGGGCGTGTCGTGCTCGGGTTCGGCGCAGGTCACGTGTTCGACGAATTATCATTCAACGGCCGTCTGGGGGTGAACACGGACACGGGTGTGTCCAAGGGCATGTTAGCCACTCAAAGCCTTTCACTCAATGATCGTTGAGTTAGGACGCACGGCCTTATCAAAGGCATGTTCGGGTTCGACACGTGCGTGTCAAATTTGACACGGGCGTGTCGAATGCCCGTGTCCTGCTCGGGTCATTTGGCAAATTGTGCTAAGGAAGCAATACGGCCTGGGACATGGGAGTGCCCCAGGCTGTGTCTAGCACACGGCATGTGACACGACCGTGTCATATGACCGTGTCGTGCTCGGGATGTTTTCGACCTGTATCGATGGAGGCACACGCACAGCAACACGAGCGTGTACTGGATGACACGGGCGTGTCAAGCCTGACACGGGGGTGTCGAGTGCCCGTATTCTTTTAGGGACTTGATGGTTTCGGTGTCAATCGAGGAACACGGCCTTGGACACGGGCGTGTCGCAAGCCGTGTTTGGCCCAAGATGTTTAATTTCGGGTTGAATCGCAGCCGTTAATTTCCTCATTTCTGGATCCAACGGTTCAGGAGTGTTCTTGCTAGGATATACCTGGGAATAGGGCGTAGAAAAACTCACTTTAATCTTCATCTTCTTTTTTTAAAAGTTAAGAGAGAGGGGAGAGGTAGGATGAAGAAGGAGGTTAAATCGGGCCGCCGGTAGAGCTTCAGAGCTCCGATTCTCGATCTGAGTCCAGATTTATGAAGGCGAGGCCGATACGGTGCTTTTCATCCGACTGGATCGTTATGGAGCTGAAGATAAACACTAGGGTAATGATTCTCATCTTAATCATGTGAAGCTCTTCTTCTTTTGCATAGGGAAAACCCACTCCCGCGAGTGTGCGGTGAGTTGCGGTGTTCCTTGGGGTAGATATGTAAAGTCCACTTTGTTTGCATGTAGAGTCCGAAATCAAAAAGGACATAGGCATGGAGTGTGAAGCCTACCCGGACAAGTTGGTCTGGATCGGTGATGTTTTACTATGCATTGTTAGCCGTAGAAGACTTTGTGCCCTTCTGTTATTTTCTGTTTTCTACATGGGAGATTACAGCAGGGATCCTTGGGGATAAACCCCAAGGCGCACCTGGAAATTTGGGAAAAAGCGTGATTCTGCCATCATTTGTGGCACAGGAGCCATCATTGGTGGCCCGGGAGCCATCAATGTACATAACCGGGTTATCTACGTTTGTTGATCAATTTACGGGTTACGGGGAAACTTAGCTCGCGCTGATGATTTTTAGTGTCGTGGAAGTGTGAGCAGCGAGTTGAGTGAAACCGTACCTGCTCTATGTGGTTCGGTTTAGTGGCCTGCCGATGGCATAGAGTGAGGGTCTTCGGATTAAGCCATGAAGACTTTATTGCTCCCGAGTTTGCCATCCTGAGGGCGGTGGGGATCGAGTTCACCAGGTAAGTGAGGGCGGTGGGGACCGAGTTCACCAAGCAATGGTTGCTAACAAGTGCAGGTAAGGAGCTTTATCGCCCCGAGTTTGGAGGCAGAATCGTTATAATTTTGTTAGCTTTAGTTGACCGTTATTCTTGTTGACCATCATTGTGATGATTTTTTATTACAGGTGTTGCGGAGCCGAGCGGCAAATAGCGGGCCAAAGCCCAAGTTGCTGAGCCGGCCCCTAAAGGCGTCATTTGTTTACTTATTTAAATCATGTGTGGCCGGCCTGCGAGTCGAAGTTTGTAAGACACTATTTAATTATTGTGAACGCTTGTAAGGCCTTAAGGCCAGTACTTTTGTGTATTTTGTAGTTCATTCCTATTGGGTTTTGTTAGTGGACATAAATGCCTGTGGGTGAGTTCTTACTTGTGTAACTTAATAAATTGCTTCCTCTAGATACTCTGTGTAGGACGTGTGTATTGGTTAAATGGTGTCATCTAGTAACTCACCAGTCTGTCCGTGGTATATGGCGTCGGGCCCTGACTGGACCTTCTGCTATATGCTATGTGACGGATAGGGGTGTTACATTCTGCGAAGATAAAAGATGGTGGAGGTGATAGCGACGATACTGATGCGGTCGTGGATCCACTTCATAGAGAGTTTGTGGTTTGTGACGATCGATGCCGCAAGCTCAAAGATGAAATTCTACCACGACATTTCTTCGCCAACGCCACAGCTATATGTTTTGCTCGACATCAACCGCCATTAAATAAAATATATAATTATAAATTAAATAATTATTATTATATATTTTATCAATTTTTTTTTTAGCAATTTCTATTTAATGCATTTATAATTTAAGCATTTTATATTTCCAAGCATTTCATTATTGTATTTTTTTTCATATCATGTAATGATGGGTGTATATAAACATCATTTGTTTATTTTATTTTCAATGGTGGAGATGAAGTAGTGTACGGTATAAAAAGCCATGTTATGAAGGATTTTAGTAATGTTGATGAAAAATTGAAACTTGAATTCAAAATTTGAATTTCCCCTTTACCTCTCTCTTCCCCCTTAGGAAAATTTCGGCCCCCCTCTTTATCTTGCCATCTTTTGGCCACCGGCCTCCTCCTCTCCCCCCTCTTGGTGGTTCATCCACCATCTCCTTCTCCTCCTCCTCCTCCTCTTTGTGAGAATCCCCACCTCTACCTCTCCTTCCTTCTACTGCAAGAATTTCGGCCAACCTCCTAGCCACCACCCTCTCTTTTCCCTTCAAAATTTCGGCCACCAAGTTTCCCTCTCTCTAAGGGTTTTGTAAAAGGAAGAACGACTTGTGATTACATTGTCTAGCGTGGAACCGTGGAATTTGCATGGAGATAGATTCAACCACTGCCATATACGCTTCCTCCACACATCTTCTGGGCGGATTTTTCTTGGGATTAGGTAATGATTTTCTTAACGAACTATTCGTGTGTTTATTCTAAATTATTGTGAGAATTGGTGGAATAGAAGGCTAGTTAATTGTCCTGATTTATATTGAAATCGTGACAATTAAAATCTAAATTTTAAGCTTTAATTGTTCGAATATTTTTTGTATAAATTAGAGCGGGTAGATTTCGTTAACACTAGAAGAAATCAGGTTCGTAACCCTTGATTTCCCATTGAGTTCAAGTGATTTAGTATACCCTCATATTAATTAATTATTTGGGAGTGGTGTGGAATTTATTTTAAATCGCTATTTTAGTCTACATCTTCTCTTATTGGAATGATGAATGTTTGCATATAATTTTATATTGAATTGCTAATTGTCCGGATCGGGTAGGTACTATTCTCTTGAGCGAACATTGTCCATTTGCTCATGTTCAATCTAAAAAGGTATACCGTCCCTTTGTGTTGTTTAATGTTCAAAATTGTGCCTATAATTTCTTGAGTAAGCGATAGTGTTAATTAGAGAAATAAGACGCGACGTATTTATTTTAATTGTTGAAACCAAGAGCGCGTAATTTTATTCGTCGAAACCTTCGGACTGCATCAATTTGGTATCAGAGGGAGGTTCACATCAATTTCTTATTTGGCACCCTCCCCCTTTTATTAGTATGCCGACACACATGTGTCTAGCAAGATTATTTGTCAAAATTACCAAATAAATAAATTTTCCTTGTTTGGCAATAGCGGCCTAAACTTTTTATTTTCCTGCAAAAAAATAATATATTTTTAATAATCTCCATCTTATTTTCATCCAGAAAATCAAAAAAAAATATTTTATTACCTTTGTTATTAGGTGGGAATAAATCTATTTTTCCTAAATTTATTTGGGTAAAAATCTTTAGCTCACTACATGTGCACTAGATCCAGGTGTAACTCCTCCATCCGTTACATGGAATATAACAAAGGGTTCGGTCGGGGCCCCACGCCATATTTCAAAGGCAAATGGCGGAATAACGTGTGAATATCAAAATACTTTCTACTCGCATCGTAACTCAGAGAATTCTAGCGGAAGTTTATATCTTACAAGAACTCATCTAATAAATGTCCACTAAAAATATAAATAACGCATTTATATATAACACCAGGAATATATACAAGTAAACAAACACTTACGGCCCTAAGGCCTTATATGTTTCTCTTTACAAGAGGTGGTTTCATACATCGGCACGCAGGCTATCCACACATTAAATCCAATTCTTCGCACGACCTTCAAGGGCCTACAAGTAGTAGCAATTAGGGCTTCACCCCGCTCAATACAATTCAGCCCGCAATACATGCATATGGACGTCCACCCTACGGTTGATAAACAAAGCAACGGTCAGCATTCTGCTGACCAATTATAATGACCCTACCCCTTACCCAGGGCAGTGGTTCCTTCCCTGCATGTATTGCAATCACAACATATATATATCACAACAAGATGTGCACTCACGCACAATCAATACATCACAATCGTCGGCCACGCGAACCGATGTTCCTTGCACTTAGGGAACATTCTTGGTATACTGGAAAACCAGGGTCCCACCACCGTTCACGGTCCAAAAATCAACGGTATTGAGTAATTAGTCTTAACGGCGCACAGACCTAAGACTCTCATTATGCTCTCCAACGAGACCAATAACCAGGTCTACAAGTCGGTCAAACTTAACGCAGGTACAGATCAGCCACCCCCCGTTGCTCAAGTCGCCATGCCATCATCGAATATCGAAGTAATCATGGCCAATTTACAGGCGCGAGTCAGTTTCACCTTTCCTGTTCGGCACGAAGCCTTTTTAAGAGCACATAGCTCATAATAGCCACACTATCCACCAAGGACTAGCTTCACAATCCAAAGAGGGGAGATAATGCCAATGTTCCTTGCGATCGCTTGGCGGGTTCAGTAGAACTCACTTTCTGCACCCAAACTCACCAAAACATAGCATATAGCCCAGGAATCACGCTGGTATTTTCCTGGAATTCCACTCCAGTACTTCCTATTACAACCCTTCATAGGCACAACTCATCGACTCCACAAACTACGCGTTTATACGCGGAGTCTTCTCCGGTTCGCAATATACGACATAACCAATCCAGACTAACCGTCTGGATGGGCTTCATACAGCATGCCTATTCCATACTACTCATTTTCGGATCTAAATGCAGACTCAACAGGGGATATAAACTACGAACCCATTGGAATTGATTATGCTTACCACCTCTTGGTGGAGGATTCTATGCACATGCATATCGAGGACTTCACTTATCCAAGAAGGAGATCGTACTCGTGACAATCGCTTTGGAGCCATGGAAATCTAGCTGGATGGTAACCACCACGACGGCTTTGCCACCATAACTCTGAACTCGGCTCTCAATTCGGATCGCTGAAGCTCCTCCAGCGGCCGCATCTCTTCTCCTTCTTCCTTCCTTGCTCTCCCCTCTCTCTATTTCTTTTAGAAAGAGAATGGAAAAAAATAATAAGATTTGATCTTCAACTCTCGGCCTTATAACAGCAGGAAGGATCTTGGACCAATAGATCCCAGATAAAGGAAATGAACGGCCACGATCTGCCATGAAATAACTTTTCCTGGGCTTACACGGCTTGTGACACGCCTGTGTCATATGCCATATGTAATGTCCGGAAACTTAAAAGTGAAACAGGCGGTGTTCGAACCATGTTCGGGTCTTGGTAGGGTGAACAAGGTCTGTGACACGGGCATGTCACATGATCGTGTCATGCTCGGGTAGTCGAGTCGAGGTCGACGAGCATTGAGTGCTCGAACATGGCCTGTGACACGGGCATGTCACAGGGCGTGTCAGGCACACGACATATGATACAGGCGTATCACATGGCCGTGTAGTCCTCTGGAAGTTTGGTCCTGTGTCGACTTGGGACACGGCCCAGAACACGGGCGTGTACTGTACGACACGGGCGTGTCAAATTAGGTACGGGCTTATGGCCACCCGTGTCCACAAAGGGATGTGAAGGTTGGCATGGAGGTTATTCGTGACACGCCCGTGTCACGGGCGTGTCGATGACCCGACATGGGCGTGTCAGGTTAGGACATGGGCGTGTCCTAACTAGTACGCTTTTTTGTACTCGACAATCGTGTCTGTATCGAGGCATACGGCCTAGGACATAGCCATATGCAAATCCATGTTCAGCCCAGGATTAAGAGATTTTAGTGGAATCTGAGCCATTCGTTTTAATTATGCAAGATCTGACGGCCAAGATGAGTTCCTGCTTTTTTAAGCCCAGGAATAGAGGATTAATTCCTCATTTCCTCTTAAGTTTTCTCTTTCTAAGGAGTTAGAGAGAGGAGAGAGCATGGAAGAAGAAAGGGGAGGAATCCGGCCACCGGCGGAGCGTTGGAGCACAAAATTGAGAACGGAGACCGGATCCATGGAGAGAATTCCCTTGCGAAGCCTTTCATCTGGCTAGTTTTTCATGGCGCCAAAGCAAACTTCAAGGGTAACGATTCTCAACTTGAACATGTGAAGCTCTTCTTCCTTTGCATAGGAAAACCCACTCCCGCGAGTGTGCGGTAAGTTTGCAGTGTTCCATGGGCTACATATGTGAAGTCTCCCTTGTTTAGAGTCCGGAATCAAAGTACGAGAATAGGCATTGTTTATGAAGCCTACCCGGACGTGTTTGTCTGGATCGGTGATATTGCATTGCATGAATAGCCGGAGAAGACTCTGTGCATTATTTTCGGGTTTCTATGCGGAAGATTGCAGCAGGGATCCTTGGGGATTTGCTCCAAGGAGGACTCGGAAAACTGGCGGAATCATGGTTCTGCTAACTTGGCAGCCGGGGAGCCAGCCTTGAACATAACTGGGTTATGTGAGGTTTTGAAATGTTTTAGGATTCGGGTGAAGCTTGGCTCACACGTACATCTTAAAGTGACTAGGCGGCGTGAGCAACGGGCGGGAGGAAACGGACCTGGGCATTGCGGTTCGGTGCTAGAGGTCCTAAAGTGGAATTGGCCATTGGCATAATCGGGAGTCTTGGACTGCGGTCAGAAAGACTAAAAAATTCTCACAATGTTTGTCATCCCGAGGATGGTAGTGAAGCCACGGAATTGACCGAATTCACTGAGAATGTTCCCTGAGTGCACGGGGTGTTTGGCCGAGCGAGCCTAAACCTGTGGCGAAATATACTTATACACTTAAATGTATAGCTGGGCAAATGAAATGCAGGGAAGGAGTACCGCCATCCCTAATAAGGGGCGGGTTCGTTATAATTTGGTCAGCTTTAGCTGACCGTTGCTTTGTTTTCCACATTACGGTGGAATTTTTTTGCAGATTCTACGGAACCAAGCGCCAAGTAGCGGGCTGAAGCCCAAGTTGTTGAGCTGGCATACAAATGATAATGCGAACTGTTGTTTTACATTTGTCATGTGTGGCAGGGATGAGAGCCGATGTATGTAAAACATTATTTTGTCAAGTGAACATTTCTAAGGCCTTAATATAAAGTACTCTTTTGTGTATTTGTTGTATTTCATTCTTGTGGTGTATAGTGGACATTCATGCCATTGTTGTGCAAATTCTGGGTTCTCTTAAACTGTTTAAAAGCTTCCGCTAGAATGCTCTATGTTAGGGCGAGTAGTTCAGTATTTTTGATATTCTTTTGTAACCCTTCCGACTGTCCGTGGTATATGGCGTTGGGTTCCAGCTGGACCTTCTATTATATGCCATACGACGGATGGGGGTGTTACAATTTGGTATTAGACTAGGGTACCGGTCGAATTTATTTGAATTTGTGGGCGAATTCTTTTAAGGGGTGGTGAGCACATGTATGTGCGTCATCGTTATTACAAAAAAGAACCCATGAATGTCAACTTAGGAATGAAAAAATACACTTTTTTTGAGGAACCTGAGTGTTCTAGTGATTGCTTTTAGCAATTTGTATGTCGCCTAATCGATAGTTATGCTATAGAGGGGACTACGAGTGGAGCGGGGCAGTCACAAGGTCAGCACTCCACGGAGAGTAGTGCACTTAACAGCGTGATTGAGACCCTTCTTTCTGTTGAAACCATAAGAAGGATAGTTAAGGTGGTGTTCGCGGTGGCTAAAGCACAACCTGGAGGGCAAGTGCAACCCCCTGTCCTTAGGGTGACTTCAACACCGAGTGGTGTGATGGATCAACTAGCATGTATAAGACCTTTGGATCAGTAGTTGAACATGCTTTTAGTGCAGGGTACGCACTCAGTTAAGGAGTATTTGCAGGCGTTTCTTAATATAAGGCGCTACCCAGGGATTAATTTGGAGAACGAGCAGACTATAGTTAATAGATTCTACAACGGTCTGCGTGATGAATTACAACTGCTACTCGTAGGACCAAAGCTACTTGGATTCTGAGCATTAGTGGAGTCGGCTAAAGCTTTGGAAGCAGATCTTGCTAGTATCAACCAGACGTCAGAGTACAGCTTACCAAACTCCCCAGGTCCCATAAAGTCTGTACACCAAAAGAGGAGTATAGTAAGGCCTGACGTATCTGCTAGTCAAACTCCATATTACTGTTAAAAATGTGTAAGGCTTGGTCACTTTTCCCGAGATTGTCGTAAAGACGATCAGGAGACAGCGAAATCTATGAAGGGAGTACAAGAGAAGAAAGAGTCCAGTGCTGAGAAGACAGAGTTCAAGGCGCTACCGACCTCGAAGTCCGGTTTCCGTAGATGGTGTAAAAAGGCAAGTAGGTCAGGTCTAGTTCCTTCTTTTGGTGCATCTCGAACAAATATTGGCTGAGACCCAGACACATGCTTTTGTTGTGGGAAGCTGGGAAACTTTGCACGAGAGTGTCGAAGCGGAGGTTGGGACTCCGAGAAGAAGCCTAGAGTGACCTACGAAGAGAAGGGTAAGGGGTTGGAGGCAGTTACACCTCAATATGCTCCATCCCAACCTAGAGGATACAACTTTGTCCATTAGGAGGTTATGGAATATGCAGACATGGTGACAGGTATGGTTTAATTTTTGGTATATCAGCTTTAGATACTTGTTGCCTTACGTATGTTAGCCTATGTTTGGTTGTGATAGGATTTGTATTGTTTTTCTGAGTGTCCGGTGAAAGCACTGTACGTCATGGGAACTTTTCATTCCTTTTTTTTTCTGAAGGACGTTTATCGCGCATCAGAGTTCCTTCTTCGATGGCAAGAGACAAATCGATAGTACTATTGCCTATTGGGTGCTCTATACACGCGAATAGTGTCTGTTGTATGAAGTTACGGATAGGGAGTCAGAAATTGGACTTGCAAGTGTCACTACTGCTATTTGTAGAATTCGACATAATCTTTGGTATGATTGGCACTCGGAGCAGCGTGCGTACATCAATTTCAAACGTAAGGTGGTAAGTTTTGTACTAGCTATAGGTTATGAGATGTCAGAACTAAAGTATTACTTCAAGAGCTGTGGAACAGAGTTATGTGCATCGAAGTTTACTGCCTCGGTGCACATCGGTCCTCTGGTTAAAAGAGGATGGAAGCTTACAACTCTGAAATGGTTACTAGAAGATGATTAAGTTAATGGGAAAAGAATAAGTATCCAAACCCAAGTAGTGATTATCTATTCGATCAACTCAATGGGACAAGTGTGTACTCAAGTTTAATCTGAAATCCGGATAATATTATTTGTAACAAAGGGAAAGTGATATTCCCAAAATGGCGTTCAGCACACGATATGGGCATTATGAGTTCATCGTTATGTTGTTTGTGCTGACAAATGCGCCATCCGTTCTTATGGATTTGAGTTATAGGGCATTCAGTGAGTACCTGAACCAGTTCGTGATAACCTTTATTGACGACATCTTGGTGTACTCGCGGTGTGAGGATGATCACTACAAAAATCTGCATATGGTATTGGATACGTTGAGGAAGAATCAGTTGTATGATAAGTTCTCTGAAAGAGAGGGATAGATTGGTTTTACTCTAGAGGGGGGTGAATAGAGTATTTAAAAAAATTGTTTAGATTTATTGCGGAATTAAAATAATGATAACTATAACTAGTGAAATAAAATAGGCTAGACTACAACAACATGACACAGAAGACAAAGAAATCACAGAGCAACCAGACGACATAAGAAAATTTATAGTGGAATAAACAAGAATGTTTTTAAATCTGGGTGCATCCACTCTTCTACCACCCAGGAATCCACATAGGTTTTTGATCAGGTGCCCTATCACCATATATCTATTGCAGGTATATCTAGAGACCCTTTGAGCTTTTGATCAAGAGCTAAAAATCCAATAGGTTTTTGATTAGGTTCCCTATCACCACAAGTGTTCACATTTGAAGGGAGAGATAAACCTGTACAGATGGAGGTAAAATAAACAAGAATGTTTTGAAATCTTCTCTTTCTCAGGAAAATGAGAAGACTATGTGGATTAAAGTATAATGTCCAAGCTCCCCCTGAGATATTGTATATATTCAGGAAAAGGAAACTTGGCCCTGGGTGTAGGTCTTCAAAATATATTGCAGAGCCTTTTGAATCTTTGAACTGTTATTGATTTTTGGCTCTCTATAAATCTATAAAGACTTAAGAAGGAATAAGACTGGAGAGAGTTGTTTTTGAAAAAGTTCTTCTTCTTCCTCATTTCAACAAAACATGCAGGATCCCTTGAGAGCCATATTTTTCTCTGACTGCTGATTGATTACCGTCTATTTCTCTTCTTGTATATGTTTTGTCAAAATAAAGAAAAACAACATCAATTTGAATTCCCAAGAAAAAACATAATTCTCTGCAAGAAATGAGGAGCCCAAACGGCTAGATATTGCTGTCAATCATAAATGCATTTCCATAACTGTCTTGATAAAATATTCTGTGAATACCATAATTAATGCTTCAAGAATACGGCTATCAGCCTTGAGAGAATCAACATTAATTATCAGAATATAATTGCCTTAAAATACTTTATCATAATCAAAATAAATAACTCTAATCATCCTAAAGAACAGATAACTGAAAGCAGTATAGAATCGTAGAGCTACATTTAGAGATCATCGAACTGAGTTAAGAGATCGTCGACCATAGAATGTCTATCGTAGAACTTAGATTACTGCTGAGAAAAATGAAATCGTTGACCTGAGCTCGTAGATCGTCGAGCTTAGTTCAGTGTAGAAGACTCTAAGTTCGTCGATTGGAGATCGACGATCGTCGAGCTGAGTTCGACTATAGTCGAACTCATATAGATAGTCCACAATATTTATCTGAATATAAATCCGAGTCCACTACAATGCTGGTCTGCAAAAATCATGACCTAAAGTGGACCTAACGAAGACTTAAACAAAGACCCTGGCTATACATGGGGGTCAAGAAATCCTAGGAGTGAACCTAGTACAAATCCAAACAAGGGTTCCAACAATCTCCCCATTTTTGTGTGAGGTCACTCAAAAACAAAAATTGAAAAGAAATAAAATACAAAGACCATAAATATCTGAAGGGATGAAATAACATCAGCAGATATTTTATAGCAGTGCATTGTACATAATCAGTTAAGCAATAGAAAAAGAGTACAAACTATAATCTATCAGATGGAGAACTAGATGAGGGTTTAGAGAAAATTATCTTCCTGCTTAGGTCTTGTACATTCTTCTTAGAATTAATCAAGTCTTGTCCACCAAGAGATGTCTGAGTGCTGGTCCTAGCACAATTTCTTCAGGATGCAATACTATATATTCAGCTGGATCAAAGACTTTCTTGCTTACTTGAAGTTTATTCAGCTCTTTTTCTCTATAGGATAACATAGTATAGAATTTTGATGGATCTTCTCCTCCTTCTACAGCTTTTCTGATCTGAGAGAGACCAATCAGTTCCTGAAGCCTGGCCATCCTAAAGTTTGGATCAAGTTCCTGATCAATAGGTGGCTAATCTTCTTGAGGAGGCATCATTGAAACTGCTTTGAACTGAGTGGATTGAGCTTGAAAATTTGTTTAGCTGTGTTGTTTATCACTTTGAGAATAGAGAGATCTTGGAGGAGCAGCCTCACTGTACTTTATTTTATGAGATACAACAGGTATTCTTGACTGATAAGCAGCTATCTTCTGATCCTTGGGAGGAACTTGTTGTTGAGGAGGAGAGAAGGAGGGGTTCTGATAAATCACTTCTTTTACTTGTTCTAAGGAACTTTGACTTCTATGCTGCTGGCTGTCTCCTTGGGAATGAGTCTAGGAAGATCTATCCTGCCTTTGATATGATCTTGAGAAAGAGGAAGGCTGGGAAGATGCACTAGATGCTTGAGAAAGCACCTGAAGCTCCAGCAGGAGGAGGAGGAGGAGGAGGGCCTCTTCTGAATTTATGAGGAGGAGGAGAATATCTTCTGCTCTTCTTCCTGGTTTTCTGCTCATTTTTGGATAACCACATCTAGCTCTCCATGCCAGGGTATGGAGTAATCCATTTCAAGATATAATAAGGGGTATCATTTGTATTTCCTGGTTTGGGAGCAACCTGGGGCGCAACTTTTATTTTCCTTAAAACTTTCTTTTTCTTTGAATTACCATCCTCTGAATCATCATCGTCATCATCAGAAGAACCCTGAGGATTGTCATAAAAATCATCAATTTCCTTCACTTTCTTGTCAGCAATCTTTTTGGCAGCCTTTTCTTTGGCTTCTTCCTGAATATCAATAGCAATGAAATCATCCATAGAGGGAAGAGTGCTGTAAGACTCACATAGATTAACTAAACATGTTTCTAAGGATAAGGTCAGATTTTCTGAGGCCATTAAATCAAGTAGTTCATCAGCAATTAAGATGACATCAACCTCATTCTTTTCTTATGAAATAAGCAGAGGCTTAACATCCAAACGGGATGACATATCTGCACACACTGTAACTGATGGAATATCTGCATAAACTAGAGCTGATTGAAGCTGCAGAAGTTGTTTCACAACAAAAACACTCATGGGTCTAGTATAGCAGACCATGGCCCTAGAAGAATTGATCTCAACTGAAAACAAAACTGATCTAAATAGAGAGAATGAATATAAAAGAATTTGTAAATTAATGGAGGGATTAATAAAACAGTAACCACTGGAAATCTCACGAATTGACACATCAGTGTCGTCATCTGACATCAGAAAATTTGAGTAAAGAACTATATCTGCACAAAATTTTTGAAACACTTCTTCTTCCTGCACAGCTGGAGGAGACTGAGCCTGAAGCTCTTCTAAGACTAAACTTGCATCATCTTCATGCAATGCTGTAGGAGACTGAGCCTGAAGCTCTGCTGAGACTGAACCTGCAGCATCTTCATTAGACATCTCCCCCTGCCTGGTTTCAATGAGAACTGGAACCAGGCCCCTAGATGAAGAAGGGATAGTGGAAGTAGAAATAGAGGCAGAAAGAGAGTAAATAGAGAGAGCAAAAGGTGAAATAGCCTCTGCTATCAAGGATTTTAGAGTAAGAGTGAGGAGTTCCAGAAGATGAGATATGAGGGTTTGATCAATTTGAAGAAACCTAGTTGGAGTCTGAGTTGAGACAAAAATTTTTGAAGGAGGAGGAGTGAAATCGGTCATGATCTCATCCTGAATAGGGGAGTTTCTAGAAGAATGAATAGGGGAAATATGTGGTGAGGTTTCAGTGTTTATGGGTGATTCAGGTTGGTGAATAGGAGATAAGAGAGGTGAGAGTAGGTCAAAATTTGGAATGCACAAGGTGTGGAGGTTTTGAGGTTCATCATGGTGAATGGGAGATGATGGCTTAATAGGAGAAGGGATGGTTTGGACAATATTGGGGGGGGGGTAGAGAAGGAACACTGGGGTAATTGGAGGAGGAGGAGGAAGAGAAGGAACTTCTTTATTAGGTTGGGAAGTGGCTGTGATAGACCTTGTGTCCTCAGATATAAGGGAGGAGGTTCCAGCCCTGGAGGGTTTTTGAATCGTCCTCTCCCACTTCCCGAACAGAGAGGAATCCTACCTCTTGCTTTAATTAATGGCTATGGTTGGAGAAAGTAATAGCTCTAGAGTTATTTTCTGAAGGAAGATTCCCAGAATCCTTCCTAAGCAGACTTCCTTCTTATTGTTCTTCCTCTTTATCAAATCAAAGAACAAGCTGGCCCAATCAATGGCCTTCTTATTTACCAGAGCAGACATGATGGAAAATTGTTTCCTATTGATGTTTTCATGGGCCGAATGCTTGCCCAGCAGAACTTTTCCCTCGATATCCGCAAGGAACTTAAAACCTACGGATAAATTTTCTTTATTAACTTAAATGGGATGCCCTTGACATGACCCATCTTAAATAGCATCCTGCTATATTCTGAACTATCAAGTTCCAGGTCATCGGATTCATTCTTTAACTCAAAAATCTCTATAAGAGTTGCAGGGTTTAGAGTCACCTTCTGTCCTGAGACGAAACCATCATAGAAGAGTCATTTGTAGAGAAAGTGTAATCCCATTCTTTAATTTCAGCAAAAGATAGTTTTATCCTAGTATTCATGAATTTCTTCAATCATTGATCATCACACAACTGTAACATTTCCTAAAAAATTGGATCATAAAGACTGAATGAGTCAAAGTCGACATCGAATCCTGTGTCGAACTACATCACTACGAGAACTGCTGTAGAAATCGCCATAGAAAACCTGTAGACTCAAGAGAGAGAAAGAGATCAAGAGCAAAGAGAAAAAGAAAGCGCGGGATAGAGATCGACGAGAAACCTAAATATAGGATTTCTTTTTGGAATATGACGAGACGATCTCTATCCGATGATAAAATAAGAAACGTCGATCTTAGGTCAAAGATTTAATTTATAAACAAATAATATCTTTGGTCTCTGATCTCGGCCAAAAGAAATCGATTGTCGAGCTTAGGTCGACGATTGATTTACTGAAGCAAAGACATCGATCTCCGGTTGACGATTTTTTTCTTCACACACAGCTGTCGTCAATCTGAGGTCGACGATTTGGCTCAAGATGAGTTCGAAGATCGTCGATCTCTATTCGACGATCGTTGACCACATCTTCACAAAGACAAAAGTCAATTTTAATCCATGCCATTTATCATTCCAAGCTAATTCAAAAAGAATAGATGTTTTTGCACATCTAGAGGCTTGGTAAAAATATCTCCTCTTTGAAAATCAGTGGAGATAAACTTGATGTTAATCTTTTTTTTGTCAACACAATCTCTAATAAAATGATGCCTTATTTCTATATGCTTGGTCCTAGAATGCCGGACTTGATTTTGTGCAATAGATATGGCACTGGTACTGTCACAAAATATGGTGGAATTTTTGAGAGAATACCCATAATCCAGTAGCTGATTTTGAATCCACAAGATCTGTGAACAGAAACTCACAGCTACTATATATTCAGCTTCTGCAGTTGATGTAGACACAGATGATTGTTTCTTGTAAAACCAGGATACTATTCTATCACCCAGGAATTGACAAGTTCCTGAAGTGCTTTTTCTGTCAACTATGACATCCAGCATAATCAGCATCAGAATATCCAGTTAATTCAAATTCTGACTCTGTGGGATACCAAAGTCCTAGATTAGGGCAGCCCTTTAGGTATCTTAAAATTCTCTTGAGTAGAATTAAATGAGATTCTTTAGGGTTGACTTGAAATCTAGCACAATGACATGTTGCAAACATTATATTAGGTCTACTTGTAGTAAGATATAGTAGGGACCCAACAATGGCCCTAAAAGTTTTCTGATCAGCAGGTTTACCCTTTTCATCAGAATCAATTACTGCATAAGAAGCCATGGGTGTCTTCATTGCTGAGACATAAGCCATCCCAAACCTTTTTACTAATACCATAGCATATTTGGACTGAGATATGAAGGTGCCATCAGGAGTTTGCTTTACTTGAAGACCAAGAAAGTAAAAAAGTTCACCCATGTTACTCAGTTCAAACTTGGAGTGCATAAGGTCATAAAACCTTTTACAAAGTTTATAATCAGTAGATTTAAATATAATATCATCAACATATACTTGAACAAACAGAATCCTATCATCATAATGTCTTACAAAAAAAGTCCTATCTACATTGCCTCTAGAAAATTTATGCTCTAAAAGAAAGCTAGCAAGGGTTTCATACCAAGTACATGGAGCTTGCTTTAGACCATAGAGAGCCTTATGCCATTTGAAAACATAAGAGGGGTGAGTTGAAGAGATAAAACCTAGTGGTTGTTCCACATATAATTTTTCCTTAAGTTCCCCATTGAGAAAGGCACTTTTGACATCAATTTGAATTACCTTGAATTTCTTGTGAGCAGCATAAGTCAAGAAAATTTTGATAGCTTCAAGCCTTGCAACATGTGCAAAGGTCTGATCATAGTCAATACCTTCTTCATGCCTGTAGCCTTGTGCCACTAGTCTTGCTTTGTTTCTGACCACTATACCTTTGGCATCCAATTTATTTTTTAAGACCCATTTAGTTCCAATAACTTGCTGTCCTTTGGTTCTGGGAACCAAGTTCCAAACTTTGCATCTTTCAAACAGATTTAGCTCCTCTTGCATTGTAATAATCTAGTGTAGATCTTGCTCAGTATCTTTAATGGATGAGGGCTCACTTTGAGATAAGAAACATGCATGCATCACATCCTCATTGAGTTAGTGCCTTGTCTGCACACTCACTGACATGTCTCCTATCACTTGAGATATGAGGTTATCTCTAAGTGTAACATAGTCAGGAGGTGGAGTTTGTTCAACAACAGCAGCATCATGAACTAATTCCTCTTGTGGAATTAAATTTGCTGTTGGAGAGGTTTCAACAATTTCCAAAGATTCTTATTCACTGTCTTCATCAATCTGTGAGGAGGGATGAGATGTCACTTTTTGGGTGAGATTTAAGTCATCCAATTTCTCACATAGATTGGGTACCTGCAAATAATTACTGGTAGAAGCTTCCTTCTCCTTATAAAACATATTAGCTTCATCAAAAGTAACATGAACAGATTCATTAATTTTCAAGGATGATTTATTGAAAACCCTATATGCCTTGCTAACTTGGGAATATCCTAGAAAGATTCCCATTGTAGTTTTGGCTTCAAACTTTCTAAGATAATTTTTGATGTTATTGTGAATAAAACAGATACAACCAAAAATTATAAAGTAATCTATTTTAGGTTTATTCCCTTTGAGTAATTCATAGGGAGTCTTTCTCTTAAGTGTGTGTATCAAACTTTTATTCGGGACATAATTTGAAGTGCTTACAGCTTCTGCCTAATAGGATAGAGGCATGTGAGCATCAGCAAGCAATGTGCCTGCAGCTTCAATGAGTGTTCTATTTTTCATTTCAACTACCCCATTTTGTTGAGGAGTTCTGGGAGTAGAGAAGTAGTGCCTGATAAATTTCTTCTCAGAGAATTCTTGCATAGGAAGATATTCAAACTCAGTCCCATGATCACTTCTGATCAATGAAACTTGAGTAGAGTACTCAATCTTTATGCATTTTAGAAAGTCTGTAAGAACTTTGAAATTATTAGACTTGTTTCTCAAGAAGAAAAACCAAGAGAACCTAGAGAAGTCATCTACAATAACTAAAGTATAGAACTTCCCTCCCAGGCTTTGTACAACAATTGGTCCAAAAAGGTCCAAATGAAGCGGATACAAAATCCTAGGTGAATCACTCTTATTAACATATTTAAAGCTATTTTTAGTCTGCTTGCCTTCTTGCCAAGCCTTGCAAAGGCTTTCCTTCTTGTAGGGGCAAGAAGTCAATCCTCTAACAAAGTTGTCTCTAGATGACCTAACAATGTTTCTAAGATTTACTTGTCCTAGGCTTTTATGCCACAATGTATTATTATTACTAACTTGGTTAAACAAACAAATTTCTAAACAAGAGGAATTAAAATCAACTAAATAGATATTGCCTAATGATGCAGGCTAGTCCTTTTGGCGTTACGGGAACGGACGTGACTAAGCGAGACTCTCTCCGATGACTCAACGATCTCAAGCATATGTGAAACGCAGCAACATGCAGGTCCGGATATTAGTTGTTAGGTTATTACGTAGGGGTCGCAAAGCCCTTCAAGATGATACCAAGGCTATAGGTCAAGGTCCTCTCAAGCGAAAGGAACCCACACAGTTCGTTCGAGCGTAGTTGTACCAAAAGAGAACCCACCGAAAATAAACGATTCGGAAAAGGGTGGTTCTCTCCCAACAAAATAAACGAGGGCCGCCAAACCTCACGAACGTAAATGAAGATCGGAAATACGCAAGCAAATCAGAGAAATATAATCACCAAAAAATCATGCGTCACCAATCACACAACATACCTTAGCCACTTAATATATCAAGAGGGAAATCACTAGGATTGTGGAGAAATGTTCGTTACCCCCGCTCGGATGTCGACGAGGATATAGAGATCGTTCCGGTTCCGGTTCCACCGAAGCCACACCGGTCGGAGGAAAACCAATCACCTTCTTCGGGTCACGCTGGAGATGGTGCTGCCCAAATAACGGAAGGTGCGCCGTTCAAGAAAGGAGTAAGAAATATGGTGGAGAGAGGGAGGTGGGCGGCCGGTGGCTTGAAGGAGGAGGAGGGAGGTGGGCGGCCCAAGCTTGGCCGAAATAAGGAAGGAAGAAGAGAGGGAGGTGGGCGGCCGGTGGCTTGAAGGAGGAGGAGGGAGGTGGGCGTCCTAGACTTGGCCGAAAATATGAAGGAAGGGGGAGAGGGAGGTAGGCGGCCACAAGAGGGAGAGAGAGAGAGATTTCAATAATCTGAAATTAGGTTTTTGTTTTCATTCATTATACCCAACATAAAGCAAGGGTTAGCCTTTTATAGGCATTACAAGAAATATAGGCTAAGTGCACACCAAAGTGGCTAAACATAGGCCACATAAACAAAATAACAATGCTGAAATTAAATGACTAAATTAAACAACATAATTATAAATTTGATCGTAGAAGCGGCGAAGATTTTAATGCGGCGACGGCGGTGGATGTTGTGGCCAAGTTCCAACCTTCAAGCTTGCGACAACGATCATCATGGTCATCGAACAACAAGTAACGGCGAGCAACGCCATCAATCAAGAGAGTGCCCGCAACAATATCTACCGGGTCGCCATAATCATCTGGAAGCTGATCTTCATCAACAAGCACTGGATCACCAAATTCATCTAGGGGAGGACGCTCCAAATCAACACATCGGGGGTAGGCGGCTCCATCAATCCTCCCCCTCTCAAAAATACTCATCACCGATGAGTTGACCTGTGTATACACACCAGGAAGAGCGTCGACGGGGAAGAAGAACCTGCAAGGCAAAAGGTGGTCTTGGGGGGACCTCATAAACGCATTAGCCAACGAAGGAAACAAAGCTTCCACAACATCAACCAACATACCTCCGATGGAGTCCAAGAAAGAGAACGATCCTGGGAAACTCTCACCACCCAACCCAATAGAAGAGACAGTGGAAAATAAAAATGGGAAGGTAGACATATCAAGTGGCATATAAGCATGAATTGTAAAATGTGACAAAATGACAATAGCAGCTATGCCCCAATCAGTGAAAAATACCACCAGAGATGCAAGGTCACCAACCTCCAAAAATATTCGCAAAGGATTGACTTGAATCGTTAAAATTTCTTAGGCGCCCGAGGGCATCCCTTCAGGGGTGAGATCAACCAAATCCAAATCATCCACATAACTGTGGGAAGCTCTCCGATACGCACTAGCGTCGAGTAAGTAAAACGCATTTAGGTTGGAAAATAATTTAAGAGTGCGCTTAAGAAAATAGTGAACGTGAGGGGTGAACCCGTGTGCAACAAGACGGGAAACCAAAGTGTAGACTAACGTGAGTAAATTAGGTGGCACGGGCACTCTACAAACATAAAGAAAGACTAGAGAAATTCGCACATCCCCAACCATAGAGTTGGATGCTCTCAGAAGCAAACGACCGTGTGAACGACATAACTCAACGTACCCAACTACGACCACGAATGTGTACATATGAAGGTCAACAAAAGGGGGTGGGTAAATGCGAGCAACCAGGTGTGGTATATAGGAATGTCTAGGTGGTATCTCGTGCGGAGGAACCAAAACCTTGGATTCACTAGCGATCCAAAGCGAGGGCTTACCCAGCGTCGGGCTTCCAAAAGAATGGTCTATCCTAGTAAAAGCGTAGTCATGTCTACGAAAGGTGATGGAGAGACCGAACACGACCAACAGTAACTCGCCCGCATAAGTCCGCCTAGGTAACTCCAACAGGGGGGCCAAATAAGTGGGCACATCAAAATATCCCAGACTAGATGGAACCAGCACGTGTCCTAACAAGTCAACTACCTGCGTCAAGGTAACCGAAGGATTTAATTCAAAAGGATCTTCATACCATGGAGAAATCATTAAAGAGAAATCCTTCGGGCGCGTACTATCAAACTCAAGAAAAGTATCATCACCTAACTCAATCTAAGTCAAACACTCGCTACCAGGTGACTCAACCAATTTACTAACACTAGTACCTCGAGATAGACCCAAAGGAGGGGCCAACATGGTCGAAAGAAATGAATGACACGGACCCGGCAAAATAGACTCGTATCCAAAAAGGTCCACAAATCGAGTCAAGGGATCCGGAGGGAGAGGCAGTAAAATCGAGCCCGGGTGAAAATCAAAGTCATTTTGGATCACATGCAACGGGGACTGCATCACAAGTAACATGCCCGGATCAGCAACAATAACATCATCTAAAAGTCTATCTCCCTTGCTAGGATAATCCTCCAACATACTAGAGACTATACTCAAATGAGTGCCAGAAACGAGCTCAGAAATAGGAATAGCCGAACCCGACAAACTGTCCAAATCACTTTGTCCGTCAGGAGATGGAGATAACACCAAGGAAGCATCTCTCGGGTCCTTAGCACTAATATCTTCCAATAACACCTTACTCTCGACAGCTAAATCTTCCCACGACGTTGGCACATCATCAAAATCAGGAAGGAGGGTAGGACAAATCCAATCCCGTGGAGACTCCAAGATAGCTTGAGTCTCGAGTAAAGGCAACAAAATCAAAGATCTATCTTCTGAACGCTCATAACTAAGATCATCCCATAACACGCCTTAGTCCAAAGGAGACTCTTCCAACACCGTCGAAATATCACCCAAATCAATGTTAACAGATGGCTCAATGACAGTCAAAGGGGACGGATCAGCAACATGGTCGAGGGGAAGGAGTATAATCCCAGGGGGAACTTCCTCAAAGGAGAAATCCTCATCCAAATAACTAGGATATCCCAGTTCCTCAGCGTCACTACAATCGACAGTGAAATAGACCTCGCCCTCAGTGGCGGGCTCAGCCAAAAACATCACCACAGACTCACAAGTCACATTCGCCTGACTAACCGTACAGATAGGACTACTCTCACCCCGCGGGCTCATGGCAATCCTAGCAACCTTTTCTAACGGGCTCGGGATATGGGACTTATAGTACTCCTTTCCCCGGTAGGTGGGTACAGGTGCGCTACGGATAGCTCTAACCTCATGGAGAAAGGGCCTAACCTGAGGGGACATGCCACTCCTATAGTCAGGTGGGGATCTAGTGCCCCGGTGAGTAGAAGCCACCTCATTCAACATCCACGCAAGAGCGTACTGGTCGATGAGAAGGCTCTTCATGTTAAGCCAACTAACACAGCCTCTAAAATGTCGCTCTTCATTGAGCCAAAAGCTCTGGGCTCGACCATATAATTGTATGCTCGCGACCCCGACCTTGGAGTAGTCATGCACACGTTCACGCACGAAATAATGCTCAATGTCGTCTACCCAACGTAGGAGGATCAAGGGACCTCCCAACCCATCGTAGGTGGGGGCAACGCTCCTGGAAGATCTAGACACGACATTAGTCATTCGATTGGGATGAGGGCTAAACTGGTCATAGGGCTTCCTAGGAGCCGTCGGCGAAGGGGGAGCAAATCGGTGACCATCAACTTGCGCTAACCAATCTCTAAGGTCATCCATATGATGCTTCGCCAACTGGCGGGAAGCGTCAACGTCATGTGCCATAGTCAGAGGAGATGGGTGTGCACGCACGACGTGACCTAACGCATGCAAATGAAGTTTTGAAAACCGGTTTTTGCCTACATAAGCTCTTATCAGAAGTAAAATTTTATATTTAAATATTTTTTTCTAGCCTTCCTATAGGACTGAAATAATATTTAATTTTAATTTCTTACTAAGGTTATGAAGTAGAAAATGCAAAATTTATCTTTTTTTAAAAAAGGTAAAAATTCTGGATTCTAGCACGCTATCCGCAGACCAAAATCAGAAATTTTACATATGCAGGATTTTTTTATGTTGCTGAAATTTTTCTAGCGAAATTCAAATAGCCTACCGAAATATAGAAGGATGGTGTCGATTAGGAAATCGACAACAACCTTCCTCTAATACCAAATTGATGCAGGCTAGTCCTTTTGGCGTTACGGGAACGTACGTGACTAAGCGAGACTCTCTCCGATGACTCAACGATCTCAAGCATATGTGAAACGCAGCAATATACAGGTCCGGATATTAGTGGTTAGGTTATTACGTAGGGGTCGCAAAGCCCTTCAAGATGATACCAAGGCTATAGGCCAAGGTCCTCTCAAGCGAAAGGAACCCACACAGTTCGTTCGAGCGTAGTTGTACCAAAAGAGAACCCACCGAAAATAAACGATTCGGAAAAGGGTGGTTCTCTCCCAACAAAATAAACGAGGGCCACCAAGTCTCACGAACGTAAATGAAGATCGGAAATACGCAAGCAAATCATAGAAATATAATCACGAAAAAATCATGCGTCACCAATCACACAACATGCCGTAGCCACTTAATATATCAAGAGGGAAATCACTAGGTTTGTGGAGAAATGTTCGTTACCCCCGCTCGGATGTCGACGAGGATGTAGGGATCGTTCCGGTTCCGGTTCCACCGAAGCCACACCGGTCGGAGGAAAACAAATTGCCTTCTTCGGGTCACGCCGGAGATGGTGCCGCCCAAATAACGGAAGTTGCGCCGTTCAAGAAAGGAGTAAGAAATATGGTGGAGAGAGGGAGGTGGGCGGCCGGTGGCTTGAAGGAGGAGGAGGGAGGTGGGCGGCCCATGCTTGGCCGAAATAAGGAAGGAAGAAGAGAGGTAGGTGGGCGGCCGGTGGCTTGAAGGAGGAGGAGGGTGGTGGGCGGCCTAGCCTTGGCCGAAAATATGAAGGAAGGGGGAGAGGGAGGTAGGCGGCCACAAGAGGGAGAGAGAGAGAGATTTCAATAATCTGAAATTAGGTTTTTGTTTTCATTCATTCTACCCAACATAAAGCAAGGGTTAGCCTTTTATAGGCTTTATAAGAAATATAGGCTAAATGAACACCAAAGTGGCTAAACATAGGCCACATAAACAAAATAACAATGCTGAAATTAAATGACTAAATTAAACAACATAATTATAAATTTGATCGTAGAAGCGGCGAAGATTTTAACGCGGCGACGGCGGTGGATATTGCGGCCAAGTTCCAACCTTCAAGCTTGCGACAACGATCATCATGGTTATCGAATAACAAGTGACGGCGAGCAACGCCATCAATCAAGAGAGTGCCCGCAACAATATCTACCGGGTCGCCATAATCATCCGGAAGCGGATCTTCATCAACAAGCACTGGATCACCAAAGTCGTCCAGGGGAGGACGCTCCAAATCAACACGCTGTGGGTAGTCGGCTCCATCACCTAACATTATACCTGATAACACAATGCTTTTATTTAAACAAATGTGGCATTTGGATCCAGTAAAACATACCTTATAACCTGCATCACATAGCTGACCTATGATATCAAGTTATGTTTCAGGACACTTACATATGCCACTTTCCTGAATGTGACAGCTCCAAGTGTGAATTCTCCATAATCTTTTGTCTGACAAAAGCTTGAGTCTCCAAATATAACCTTTGGACCTAGCTTTGCCTTGTAGTTATTCAGGTTGGCTTTTTTTCCTATCATGTACTTGGAGCACCCACTATCCAGATACAATTTATCCTTTATGGTAGGATAAGTCTTCACCTGCAAAATAACAGCTTATATATTCTGGACCCAGGTAACATTGGGTCCTGGCTTCTTTTCATACTTAAAACTTGAAATATAAGAGTATTCAGGTTTACTTTTATAACATAAGGGATGAAATCTCCTAGGTGGGATTATCCAGTTAGTTAAGGGATGAAAAGTTTTAGAGTTAGAATTCTTATTAAAGTTTCCGTTTAAATTATAGTTTTGATGATATAGATTTGGGTTCGACGATTTAGATTGAGATCGTAGATCTGCGTTCGACGACCAGCATTGATATCGTCGATCTCAATTCTCAAAGTAATAGTAGCTATTATCTGGGTTCCACGATCGTCGATCTCTGTTCGACGATAAAAAATGATATCGTCGATCCCCGTTTGCAGAGTGTTTAGGCTCAAACTCTGGGTTCTGAGATCATCGATCGTCGTTCGACGCATAAAGCTGAGATCGTCGATCTTGGTTCGATGATTTTGGTTGAGACTTTTTTTTTGTTTTTCTTTATTTTTCTCAACTTCTTTTAAAACTTTTTTAACCTTTTTAATTTGTTCTATATTTTTCTTACCTTTATTTGAAATAAACTTTATAGATTGTGAGAGATGGTTTTTCTGAATAACTGGTGGTTAACTAAATGATGCACCTAATCCTATCTTACTTTTGTTAAGTCTAGCATTAAGTGAGCTTGTAATTTCTACTAGTTGTTTGCTTCTCCTATTTAGTGATTCTTCTAGCTATTTTGCTTTACTTAATTCCTTTTTCAGAAAAATGATTTGTTCTATATACATGTCTATTTACTTTTTCAATTTGTTGTTTTCTGATACGAAACTATCATAGTTAAATTGTCTATCTCTGATAAGTTTGATTTCCTTCTCAGATCAAATTAGATCACTATACATAGATTAAAGTTTGATTTAAAATCTTCAGAGGTAAAGTCAAGGTCTTCAAATACCTGATCACAATCTGAACATTCTTTAGATTCTTCTTCTTCTAAGACATGTCCTGAAGCATTGATGGACATTAAGCAAATTTCTTTGTCCTTTACTTCTTCTTCATCCTCACTAGAACTGGAGGAAGATGATTCTTCAGTGTCACTCCATATTTTTGCAACAAACCCTTTCTCCTTCTTTTTGTTTTTGTAGGAGGATGGTTTGTTGGAGTGCTTCTTGAAGTCTTTCTCCTTTCTCCTTTCCTTGTGTTTATTTTCTGGACATTCTAGAAGAATGTGTCCAGCTTTCCTGCAACCAAAACAGATAATCTCTTTAGAAGGGGTGTTATCATAACTTGGTTTATCATCACTCCTTGATGATTTCCTTCTGAATTCTTTTCTCCCCATCTTGAAGAATCTCTTTGCAAAGAGACTCATCAACTCTTCATTTGATGGAGAAGTTTCTGATTCTTCTAAAGCTTTGAAAGCAATATTTTGTTCCTTCTTTGTTGATGTATAAGTCTTTTGTTGCTCAGCTTCTCTTGTCTTTAGCAGTTGTTCATAGGATTTCAGCTTTCCTAAGTCTGATTCAGTAGTCATCTAATGTGTGCTTCTGGTATCTCTAATAGGCCAAATTCTAGATTCCCATGAGCTAGGGAAGCACATGAGAATCTTGTCATTTATTTCCGTGACTGAGATGTCCTTATCAAGGGTTTTCAGTTCATTAATAATGATACTGAGTCTGTTGTTCATCTCAGAAACTTTCTCAGTTTCTTCCTTTTTAAAATTCTCATACTGGGAGATGAGATGAGCTCTCCTTTCCTTCCTTCCATCTTCTGATCCTGCAACCATATGGTTTAAGGAGTCCCAGGTTGCCTTATCTGATTCACATTCAGCTACTTTCTGAAATATGTCATCAGACATTGTTTGTGCCAGTATATTCATGGCTTTTGTATTAGTAATCTTTGCTTTCTTGTATGCATCATTATAGTCTGGAGGAGGTACTGCAGTCATATTTATGGAAGTACTTGGAGTGGCAGCTGGTGGTGGAGGTACTCCTGTTAAGATAGAAGCATAAATGTCTTCATCAATTGAATTCATATAAAGTCTAATTCTTGCCTTCCAGATTCCAAACTTTTGCAAGTTGCAAACTGGAGGTCTTGTGCTTGCAAAGTCCTTGTGTTGTGCCATGATATAACAAAACGAAATAGAGTAAAAAATATATCTATCAGAGATCTTAGGTTCAGGTGTTATCCTGTACAACCTTAAAAAACCTCCCTCTGATACCAATTGAAAGAAAGGGATAAATAGGTTTTACTCTAGAGGGGGGGTGAATAGAGTATTTAAAAAAAAAAATTTAGATTTATTGCGGAATTAAAATAATGATAACTATAACTAGTGAAATAAAATATGCTAGACTACCACAGCATAACACAACACACAAAGTAATCACACAGTAACAAGACGACACAAGAAAATTTATAGTGGTTCCCCAAATCTTGGTGCATCCACTCTTCTACCACCCAGTTAGGAATCAACATAGGTTTTTGATCAGGTGCCCTATCACCACAAGATCTGTTGCAGGTAGATCAAGAGACCCTTCGAGCTTTTGATCAGGAGCTCAAAATCTAATAGGTTTTTGATCAGGTGCCCTATCACCACAAGTGTTCACTTTTGAAGGGAGAGATAACCATGTATAGATAGAGGTAAAAGAAAGAAGACTGTTTGGAAATCTTCTCTTTCTCAGGAAAATGAGAAGACTGTGTGGATTCAAGTTGAATGTCCAAGCTTTCCCTGAGATGTTGTATATATTCTTGAAGAGGAAACTTGGCCCTGGGTGTAGGTCTTCAAAATATGTTGCAGAGCCATTTGAATCTTCAAAATATGTTTAAAGACTGAAGAAGGAAGAAGACTGGAGAGAGTTGTTTTTGAAAAAGTTCTTCTTCTTCCTCTTTTAAGCAAAACATGCAAGATACCTTGAGAGCAATATTCTTCTCTGACTGGTTATTGATTACTGTCTGTTTCTCTTTTTGTATATGTTTTGTCAGAATGAAGAAAAACGGCATCAATTTGAATTCCCAAAACAAAACATAATTCTCTGTAAGAAATGAGGAGCCCAAACGGCTAGATATTTTGGTCAATCATAAATGCATTTCCATAACTTTCTTGATAAAATATTCTGTGAATACCATAATTAATGCTTCAAGAATACGGCTATCAGCCTTGAGAGAATCAGCATTAATTATCAGAATATATTTGCATTAAAATACTTTATCATAATCAAAATAAATAACTCTGACCGTCCTGAAGAACTGATAACTGAAAGCATTATAGAATCGTACAGCTCCATTCAGAGATAATCGAACTGAGTTAAGAGATCGTTGACCAGAGAAAAACTATCGTAGAACTGAGATTAGTGCTGTGAAAAACGAAATCGTCGGCCTGAGCTCGTAGATCGTCGAGCTTAGTTCAGAGTAGAAGACTCTGAGATTGTCGATGGGAGATCGACGATCGTCGAGCTGAGTTTTACTATAGTCGAACTTATATAGATAGTCCACAATATTTATCTGAATCTAAGTCTGAGTCGACTACAATGCTGGTCTGCACAAATCCTGACCTAGAGGGGACCTTACTGAGACTTAGACAGAGACTCTAGCTATACACGGGGGTCAGGACATCCTAGGAGTGAACCTAGCACAAATCCAATCAAGGGTTCCAACATTCTCCAAGTGTGAGTTCTTATTATCCTTAATCACGTTCCTTGGTCATACTGTTAGTGGTGAAGGCACTACGGTGGATCCGGCGAAGATAAAGGTTATTAAGGAGTGTCTAGTGTTGAATCCGGTGGCGGAAGTCCGGTGCTTTTTGGGGCTTACCGGCTACTATAGGCGCTTCGTAGAGAACTTTTTGCAGATAGCGCTACCACTCACGACGCTGACAAGGAAGGATCAAAAGGTTGTGTGGATGCTTGAGTGTGCGCAAGCTTTTGAAGAATTGAAGAGGCGGTAGGTCACGACGCCTATTTTGCGTTGGCTGAGTGGGTCCGAAGGGTTTGAAATTTATAGTGATGCTTCAGGCAGTGGTTTGGGCTGTGTTCTACTACAGCATCGGAGCATGATAGCCTATGGATCATGACATTTGAAGGTTCATGAGAGAAATTATCCGGTCCATGACTTGGAGTTAGCGGCCGTGATATTTGCTCTAAAGCTTTAGAGGCACTATTTGTACGGTGTGAAGGTCAATACCTACACCGATCATAAGAGCCTGAAGTATTTGCTAAATCAAAAGGACCTGAACATGAGGCAGTGAAGGTGGATGAAGTTCGCGGGGGACTACACTTTATAAATACACTATGTGCCCGGAAAAGGAAATGTAGTGGCGGATGCGTTGAGTCGTAGGGCACTTGTACAAGCCAACTGGTTGGCGGTGCACGATGAAAAAATGGTCAGTGATTTGGAGGCTTTGGAGATCTCCTGCGTGGACAAGTAGGCTAGTACCGACTGCTAAGGAAGGACGGTCGCCTATGCATCCCTAGTGTGGATAATCTTTGGAAGGAGCTGATGTACGGGGCTCATCATACCAAGTACTCAATCCACCCAGGGACCACGAAGATGTATAGGGACATGAAGAAGTTATTTTTGTGGCCAGGATTGAAGAAGGATGTAGCACTTTATGTGGCGAAGTACCAAATTTGTGCCTTGGTGACGGCAGAGTACCAGAAGCCCGGAGGTTTCTTGAAGTCCTTGCCTATCGCAGAATGGAAGTTCGACGACATTTCCATGGATTTTATGCATGGTTTGCCAAGGTCGCAGAAGGGAAACGACGACAACTGGGTAGTCGTAGATAAATTAACAAAGGTGTCGCACTTCATCCCGAATAAAAAGGAAGATCTGGTGGAAAAGTTAGCCAAGCTCAATATAGATAATATTGTACGATTGCATGGTGTGCCACAAAGTATTGTTAGTGGCTGAGACGGACGCTTCACGTCAAATCACTAGAGGATGGTGCATAAGTTGTTGGGAACTAAGTTGCGTTTCAGCATAGCCTTTCATCCGAAGACGGATGGTGAGACTGGAGGGGTCAAATAGACGATAGAGTACATGCTTTGCATGTACGTCTTGGATTTCGGAAATAGTGGGAAGATCATCTGTAAATGGTAGAGTTTTCATACAATAACAGTTTTAAAGCGAGTATTGGAATGGCGCCTTCCGAGGCCCTGTATGGGAGAAGGTGTCGCACGCCATTGTCTTGGTTGGAGACAGGCGAGTCAAAGTTATACAGACGTCAGGCATTTGAAGACGTCACTTCAATGGTATGTACGATTCAGGAACGGTTAAAGATCGCTCAGGACAGGGCAGGCAAAATACTAAAATGCCAAGCATAGGAATGTCGAGATCAGTGATGGCGATTGGGTGTACTTGAAAATAAAGCCATTTAAGGGTGTCTCGCGGATTCGATGCCTGAAGAAACTGAGTCTGAGATACCTTGGACCGTTTGAGATTCTTGAGCGGATTGGCAAAGCAGCGTATCGATTGAAGTTGTTGGGGGAGTTGAGTGGGCTAAACTATATATTCCATGTATAGGTATTGCGGAAAGTGGTACAAGAGCCTTCACAGGTCATTACGGTCGATCAAGTGCCGATTGATAATGGGTTGATGACCAAGGTCAAGCCAGTTGGCATTGAAGACTTTGAAGTCAAACATCTCCGCAACAAGGAAATCTGAATGGTTAAAGTTCGTTGGGATAACTGCAGACGAGAGGAGCTTTCTTGGGAGCGAGAGCAGACATTATTGGAAGCATACCCTGAATTATTCCATGCAGGTAATATTTAAATTATTTTGTGTACCTTTACATAATTTCGTGGACGAAATTCTATAAGGGGGGAGATTTGTAACACCGCGAAACTTAAAAGTGAAACGGGCGGTGTTCAAACCAAGTTCGGGTCTTGGTAGGGTGAAAACGGCCTATGATACGGGCGTGTCACATGGCCGTGTCATTCTCGGGTAGTCGAGTTGAGGTCGACGAGCATTGTGTGCTCGAATATGGCCTGATAAATGGGCGTGTCAAGAGACGTGTAAGGCATACGGCATGTGACACGGGCGTGTCACATGGCCGTGTACTCCTCTGGAAGTTTGGTCCTGTGTCGACTTGGGACATGGCCCGGAACACGGGCGTGTACTGTATGACACGGGCGTGTCAGATTCGGCACGGGCATGTGTCCACCCGTGTCCACCAAGGTACGTGACGGTTGGCATTGAGGTTATTTGTGACACGCCCTGGTCACGAGCGTGTCGATGACCCGACACGGGCGTGTCAGGTTGGGACACGGGCGTGTCCTAACCTGTGTGATTTTCTATACTCAACAATCGTGTCTGGATCAAGGCACACGACCTAGGACACGACCGTGTGCAAAGCCGTGTTCGGCCCAGTATTAAGAGATTTTAGTCAAATCTGAGCCGTTCGTTTTCTTTAAGCAAGATCTGACGGCCTAGATGAGTTCTTGCTTTCTTAAGTCCGGGAATAGAGGATTAATTCCTCATTTCATCTTAAGTTTTCTCTTTCTAATGAGTTAGAGGGAGGAGAGGGAAAGGAAGAAGGAAGGGGAGGAATCCAACCGCCGGCAAAGCATCGGAGCACCAAATTGAGAACCGAGACCGGATCCGCGGAGAGAATTCCCTTGCGAAGCCTTTCATCCGGCAAGTTTTTCATTGCTCCAAAGCAGACTTAAAGGGTATTGATTCTCAACTTGAGCATGTGATGCTCTTCTTCCTTTGCATAGGAAAACCGTCTCCCGCGAGTGTGCGGTGAGTTTGCGATGTTCCTTGGGATAGATATGTGAAGTCCCCCTTATTTAGAGTCCAAAATCGAAGTACGGGCATAGACATTGTGTGTGAAGCCTACCCAGAAGTGTTTGTCTTGATCGGTGATGTTGCATTGCATGAACAGTCAGATAAGACTCTGTGCATTGTTTTCGGGTTTATACGCGGTAGATTGCAGCAGGGATCCTTGTGGATTAGCTCAAAGGTGCACCCGGAAAACTGGGCGGAATCGTAGTTCTTCTAACTTGGCGGCCGGGGAGCCAGCCTTGAACATAACTTGGTTATGTGATGTTTTGAAATGTTTTAGGATCCGGGTGAGGCTTGGCCCGCGCGTACGTCTTAAAGTGACAAGGCGGCGTGAGGAACGGGCGGGTGGAAATGGACCTAGGCTTTGTGGTTTGGTGCTAAAGGCCCTAATGTGGAACTAGCCATTGGCATAGTCGGGAGTCTTGAACTACGGTCGAAAAGACTCAAAAAATGCTCACAATATTTGTCATCCCGAGGATGGTAGTGAAGCCACAAAATTGACTGGATTCACTATGAATGTGCCCTGAGTGCATGGGGTGTTGGTCCGAGCGAGCCTACAACTGTGGTGAAATATACTTATGCACTTAAATGTTTAGCTGGGCTAATGAAATGCAGGGAAGGAGTACCGCCTTCCCGAGTAAGGGGTGGGGTCATTATAATTTGGTCAGCTTTAACTGACCGTTGCTTTGTTTGCCACTGTGCGGTGGAATGTTGCTTCCAGGTGCTGCGGAACCAAGCGCCAAGTAGCGGGCTCAAGCCCAAGTTACCTAGCATACCCCCGAAGTACAAAGCGAACTATTGTTTTACTTTTGTCATGTGTGGTCGGCCTGTGAGCCGATGTATATAAAACATTATTTTGTTAATGAACATTTGTAAGGCCTTAAGGCCAAGTACTCTTTTGTGTATTTGTTGTATTTCATTCCTGTGGTGTATAGTGGACATTCATGCCATTGTTGTGCAAATTATGGGTCCTCTTAAACTATTTAAAATCTTTCGCTAGAATGCTCTGTGTTAGGGCGAGTAGTTGATTATTTTCGATATTCTTATGTAACCATTCTGACTGTCCGTGGTATATGGCGTCGGGTTCTAGCTTGACCTTCTGTTATATGCCATACGACAGATGGGGGTATTGCACCGTGTACCTTAAGCGGCAAAGGAACTGACTTAAACTAGACCAGGACACGGCCATGGGACATGCCCGTGTTCCAGGCCGTGTGCTAGAAATGGCTTCGGACACGCCTGCGTCCAAAATGTATTCCGCTTTTCTACACCGCGTGGCCACAACCCGAGAGGGACACGACCAAGGCACATGTAACACCTCCCCTATAATGACTGTATAATATGGGCCCGGCTGGGGCCACACGACATAAAGGTGCCACAGCTTTAGCATTATAAGATGATATTAAAAACCAAAATCAAAACTTAGAACTAAACACAGCGGAAACAAAGAAAAACCACTAGAAGTTATCCACTAAAATTAGGAGTAACCAAAGGCCTTCAGGCCTTTCAAAACAATGTCCAACAAATAATAAACCACAAAGTCAATACATGAACGTGCAAAAGCACTCCTAGGCTACCTCGGCAAGCAAGCCGGACATTGTCCAAATCATAGAACAAACAAGACAAGAAAAGGGAACAAACTAAAGTACAACAACACTTCATGAGGCTTAGGGATTTTCGCCTGGTGCACTAGCTCCCAATTACGATCCTTGCCTTGTAAAGATTTTAAGAAATGTGGGTCAGCAAAGGTTGACCTCTAGTGTGTAACCAACACATCTCCTCCCGGACGCCCCTAACGGACCCCGGGGTACCCCTCCAACCTGCAAGTCAGCACTTCATATACCATATATAAAAAAAAATAAAGCTTAAAAATAGTTTTCGATGTCTCAAGCAACAAACACGTCTCTATGTTGAGAACAGTGTAAAAGGGGCCTACTATGAATTATGTATGCAAACCCGGGCTTCGCCAAAGGCACCCAAACTCGTATGCATCTAACATAACATCACACATTTCGGGTACTTCCGTTTCCCAATTGTCATAAAGTCGCACAACATAAGGGAACTACCATGTCCCTAACGGCCCAAGCGCCGTTACATGCAAATCTTGCAAAGGCCCCACCCTGCATGGGTCTTAAACCCCGGTCTTGCCCGCACATTCTAACTTCACACGTCAGGATTCCATCTCACACACAAACTGATTCTAGGAACCCTTGTTGTACCCCACCCGCTCATTGCATCATTACCCTGGCTTGCCCTACGCTCGGCATTCTCGTCAGTCTCACTGAAGGGAACTAGTCTCGCCGGGACACACTCCCCACATGACTTGCACGTCACGGGATAGCCAGCCGACCCTAGAGACATAGACACTCCTTAGCATAGCACAACCAAATATTTTCCCACCCTAATCCACCATTTATACTATAACATCCCCGTGCACCAAGGAAAGCATCCACCGCCAATGCAGAGCTAACCTTGTCCGGTTCCGGCTACAATTACTCACTCAAGAAAAGGGGAAAATTCATACATCACAACGGCATCTTACCGCAACGGATTTATACCGAATCCTACACTCGCTATGCAACAACACCGAGTTGGACCAATGGTCGCGACTACGACTTCACCCACAATGCCTAATCCACAAACGGAGCGGATCACTATTGAAAAAATATGCCGAGGACGGACTCAATCGACCTGGAAGTTACTCTTGAACCATGACAACCCAAAGCCCTCTGATTTCAGAGATCCGGAGCCGAAAGATGAAAATAAAAGATGTTAAGTGATATAAAAATCATATGGAGATGGAAGAAAGGGGTTATACGTGGAGAAGAAAAAGTTAATGGAAGAGAAGGTGATATATGTGGTTATAAGATGTTCTCCGATTCTATATTCGATGAAGGCAAGTGTACCTTATCGCGTATAGTATAGGATATTAAAATTAATATCAAGATCGTATTTCCCGGGATGCTTTGAATACTTTTACTTCAAGGAGTTGCTATTATCTTATCAATAAAAACGTTCTTTTGGGTTTGATTACTAAATTAGGGAAGAAAGAAAATTTCTTGCAAATAAAAGAGAAGGCTTAAATAAGGATTAAACGATAATACTCGATCTTGAATTTCCTTGGCATAAATTAATCAACAATGCAATAAGAAACTTTAACTTAATAAAATAAAGATACCTTGACCGTGGGGGTTCCCGAAGCTTGAACACGCTTCTCTCGAAGAAGTGCCCAACTGAGGTTAGGAAGATCCGACCGAACTCTCGTCCCGTATCCGAATACCTAACACTCGCTTTAAGTAGTGAACCCCGCTATTGGATTTGACTCCAATCCGGGAGATTTACGTCATTCTCTCTCGAGAGGTGCGTGCAACTCTCTTTACTTTTGAGCGCTAACTTCAAATTATCGGCCTCTCGGCTAGCCAAAAATGAAAGCATGAATGAAGACTATATATCGATAATATAGTTTCATTCGAAATAAATCAAAAGTAAATCGAAGGCCTAGATTTTAAAAAGAGAAAGAGAGATAGAGCATCATAACTGATCAACTCATCCTCGGATCATCAAGATCGAGTACTATGAGGATTTAGTTACTCATAATGTAGAGAAATAAAATAATGTTAAGGATATGTATAAGTAGAAAGAGGAAGAGATTGAGGGAATAACGAACTAATTTACTTTTAATTGCACAACAATCACAAAGAGGACAAAGGTTCATTACAAATTGAACTTCAAAGAAAATTACGAGAGTGATTAAAAAGATGACAAGAACATTAAGACATGAAAACATTAAACCAAAGTACAAAATAAACTCTCAATAGCTCTCTAGAAGGCTCAAATGAAGGAGGATGGATGGATGCTTTCCCCCTTTCCTTCTTGCCTATTTATAGGTACAAAACCAAGGGGGTAGAGTTGGAATTTGGCATGAGGATGAAGTTTCCATGAACCTTCCCTTTTTCAAAAAGCACATGTTGGATATAAAGTCCAATGGTGGCTAGCCTCTTTCATACTTGTCATGAAAAGTATGATAAAAGTTGGCTTTCTTTCTCTCTTTCCAAGAAGCTTCCTTTAAGAACACATGTTGAATACAAAGTCAAAAGGTGGCTAGCCTCTTTCCCACTTATGAGAAAATATCTCATTGGACCATTGTGGCTTCATTCTCTTTATTGAAAATAGTTCAATAATATGGTGGCATGGCTGCACTTGACATTTTGGTTGGCACGTCATAACTGAAGTCGTGTTCTTTTGCCATTTGTCGCGGGATCCTCGGTTCTAGCTCAAACCAAAGAATCATACATGCAGGAAATCTGCTGGACAGCAACTTTAAACGCAGATTACCGAAGCTACACAAATCCGATGAATACGTGTAACCATGCGTTGGAAAGGTCTTTCCGAGGGCTACAACTTCCGTGTTCAGGTCCAGATCTGAATCTGGCCGCAACATGCCCAAAAGTGACCCCGAAGTTCGCTGCGCGCAGAAAATATAATAAAATAGGCATGGTTAGGATAGAATTACAAACAATACGATTTAGCGGATAAAATTAACATTATAAAGATATTTATAATGAATTATTTATAATTTTATATTAATAACTAAGGTCAAATTATGCATCATCAAATTCCCCCAAGCTTAGGATTTGCTTGCCCTCAAGCAAAAATATAAAAACTAGCCAACATAACAAGGTGACTAATAGAAAATTCTAATTATACTACACAAGTACCATGCGAAATTTTAAGTAGGGAGAGGGTGAAACAAAATTTTAAAACAATTACTTAAACTTGGTTTCAAATTTTATAAACTTTACTAACCAAAATAAATCATCCAAAATGTTTAAACAAAATTTCTTAAATAAGCAAAACAACAAAATGAAAAACGCATTGAAGAGTTACTAGGTTCTAAGAGGCACATTATACCCAAATTAAAATGAAGAACAAAGAGTCTAAATCTAAATCCAAGACAAAACTAATCTACTATTTTTCTCTACTTAGCTAAAAGAAAACCTAGGAGCTTGAATCTATAGGGCTTATTAGGTTGAAACATTTGGCTTAGGTTTATGATTAGGAATGGAATTCAAAGATAAACATGAGGGCTTTTAAAAAAAACACACTAAACCACAAATAAAGAGGTTCTTAATTCATAAAAAATCATAAATATTTTTCTTTCTTTTTCATTTTCATTCATCATTTTTTTTTTGTTATTATTATTATTATTTTTTTCTCAAAACAAAGGCCATATATATATTTTTTTATCATTTTGAATTGGCCAATCAAAAGAAAACCAAACTTTAGAGCACACATTTTCATACAGACATCCAATCATCACAAAAAAACTCAAATGGTGTAGTATGATAAGAAGGGTTGGAAAATTTGGCTTTGGTGAAAGATGATATGATGAGTGGAGCTATCAAATGGAATTGGAAAAAGGCTCAAAAGTGGCTAACTAGGGGGATATATTTTAGGGTTGGCAAAAAGGCTCAAACTAAGACAAAAATGGCCTACATCATTTTCATGCTCCTAAAATTTCCTAAAGCATTAGTTTTGAAAAAGGTTCAAAAAGTAGGTCCTAGAAATTAAATAGAGACTAATGAACCTAGATTAGAAATAGGGATAATATGAGTCTAGACTCGTTCACCTCTACTACGTTATTCAAAAGTTGACTTTACAAAAATTATCCAAAACAACAAGAAACATAGTGGATGAGAAATTTTAAGGGAGTAATGAAAATAAACAAAGAGAAACCAAAATAGAAATGCGAGTTTTTAGAAAAATGTTTCACCCTAACATGCTACCGTGAATTAGGAACACAGCAAGGCCAACATTTTACTTGTGAAATATAATTAAAAAGATTTATTAGAAAAATATTAGCATAACAAAGTGGTTATAGAAGATTTTGAGGAAAACAAAAACTAAAGCAAGGGGTACTATTGAATATCCTAATTTAATAAAATGAGCACAAACATTGTTTTCCATTTTGAACTTTTTTCTAATTTTTTTGGATTTTTTTTTTTTTTTTTTTAGCTATTCATTTTTGGGTTTTTTTTTTTTTTTTTTTTTTAGGATATTCATTTTTTTTTTTGATTTTTTTCTAAGATATTCATTAAAAGTAACAAAAATTTACACTAGCAAAAAGAAGAAGGAAGTCCTAGCAAAATGAAGGTGGAAGTTCTCCCCCAAGCTTAAAATGGACATTGCCCTCAATGGAGAAAGAAGGAGAGAAAATGAAAATAAGAGTACATAATTGAAAAACAGGTACTTCCCCGGATTTTTGAGTTGTGGAAGATGGCGTGATGCTTCTCCCCATGCTGGCGCTTTGGATCTTCAAAAGGTGTCTTCTTTTGGACTTTGTGATGGATGCAGCAATGTTGGAGTAGACGATCGCAGAAGCTACGATGCGTCGGGGCCAAAAAAGTGTAAAATAAAGAAAATAAAAAAAAAAGGATAACTTGGGTTGCCTCCCAAAAGCGCCCTTTGGTTAAAACGTCGTTGAGCTCGACGCAACAAAAAATATATATTGTCCAAAACATTGTTGTGAAAGAAGTCCAAAATATGTCTAAATTATTACAGACCAAATTCAAATAGTTATTCCAAGTTCAAACATCATTGTCCAAAATAAAACGAAAAATAAAGATAAATAAAACAGTCGGTGATGAGAACATCATTGTTAAGGTAAAAAGTCATGCGAATCATTCTTTCCCAGATCGTCTCCCGACAAATATAATTTTAGGCGGTGACCATTTACTTTAAATTCTCCTTTTTCTGGGTGGGAAATAAGAACCGTCCCATATGGCGAAGCCTCTTTAACAATAAAGGGGCCGGACCATCGCGATTTTAATTTTCCCGGAAAGAGGCGAAGACGAGAGTTATAAAGAAGGACGAGATCGCCCGGTGAAAATTTTTTAGGAAATTTAATATTTTTGTCGTGATAAAACTTTGTTCGCTCTTTATAAAGCCTATTACTCTCGTATGCATTCGCACGCCATTCGTCGAGCTCGTTCAGCTGAAATTTACGTTGATCGGCGGCTAGGGTAGAATCTAAATTTAAAAATTTTAGTGCCTAGAATGCACGGTGCTCTAACTCAACTGGAAGGTGGCAAGCCTTGCCATAAACCAATCGAAATGGCGTGCAGCCGATAGCTGTCTTATATGCCGTTCGATAGGCCCATAGGGCATCATCTAGTTTTAATGCCCAATCTTTCCTATTTATGGAAACCGTTTTTTCTAAGATACGTTTTAACTCACGATTTGCAACCTCGACTTGACCGCTTGTTTGGGGGTGGTAGGCAGTGGAGAGTTTATGCGTGACGCCATATTTAGCCAAAATTTTGGCAAACTGGATATTACAAAAATGGGTGCCCCTATCACTAACTATAGCGCGCGGTGTGCCAAACCGAGAGAATAATTTTTTTAGAAAATTAACTACGACACGTGCATCATTGGTGGGGAGTGCTTGCGCTTCCGCCCACCTGGATACATAGTCGACAGCTACTAGAATATATTTGTTTTGAAAAGATGGAGGGAGGGGGCCAACGAAGTCGATGCCCCAAAGATCAAAGATTTCACATTCTAGAAAAACATTTTGAGGCATCTCATCCCTATGTGAAATATTTCCCGCTCGCTGACAGCTATCACAAGTACTCACAAGGGTGTGAGCATCCTTGAAAAGTGTGGGCCAATAGAAGCCCGCCTCCAACACCTTCCTAGCGGTGCGGTTAGCCTGATAATGACCACCCGTAGGTCCCTCGTGGCAATGCCGCAAAATGTCCACTCCTTCCTCACTCGAAACGCAACGCCGCACCACCTGATCTGCACAGACTCGAAATAAGAAAGGATCTTCCCAAAAGTAATTCTTTAAGTCAGAAAAGAATTTCTTCTTTTTCTGGCTTGAGAATTCCTTTGGCAAGACCCGAGCTACTAAATAATTAGCTAAGTTGGCAAACCAGGGTGCGGGATAATCTTTTAACTTTTCGATTACGAGGAGGCGCTCTTCAGGGAATTTATCATTAATGTCGGCTTCCACTAATGATTCGCTGGCGGGGTTTTATAATCGCGATAAATGGTCGGCCGCCAAATTTTCAGCACCCCTTTTGTCCCGGATCTCTAAATCAAATTCCTGCAAGAGGAGGATCCATCGTAAAAGGCGGGGCTTGGCGTCCGCTTTACTTAATAAAAAACGCAGGGCTGAATGATCTGTGAAGACGATTACTTTGGACAGAGTGATATACGACCTAAACTTATCAAAGGCAAAAACGATCGCTAGGAGCTCTTTCTCGGTGGTGGTGTAGTTGGCTTATGCGGATGTGAGTGTCTTGCTTGCATAATAGATTGGGTGGAAGAATTTATCCACCCGTTGGCCTAAGACCGCGCCTACCGCAAAATCACTTGCGTCGCACATGATTTCTAAAGGAATCGACCAATTCGGAGCAACTAGAATCGGCGAGCTTACTAATTTTTCTTTAATTAAATTAAAAGCAAGTAGACAGTCGTCACTAAAAATGAAAGGTGACTCTTTTTCAAGAAGGTGGGTTAGCGGCTTCGTAATTTTTGAGAAGTTTTGGATAAAACGCCGATAAAACCCCGCATGCCCAAGAAAACTACGAATGGCTTTAATATTCGTTGGAGGGGGGAGTTTTTCAATAACTTCGATCTTGGCCCGGTCGACCTCGATCCCCTTGCCCGATATTTTATGGCCGAGGACTAATCCCTCTCGAACCATAAAGTGGCACTTCTCCCAGTTGAGGGCTAAGTTAGTTTCCTCACAACGAATCAACACGCGCTCGAGATTTTTTAAACAATTTTCAAAAGAACTACCAAATACCGAGAAGTCATCCATAAATACCTCCATCACTTCTTCTACCAACTCGTCGAAAATTGCTAGCATACATCGCTGAAATGTAGCTGGCGCGTTACATAAACCAAATGGCATCCTTCGGTAAGCGAAGGTGCCAAAAGGACACGTGAAGGTGGTCTTCTCTTGGTCCTCTGGTGAAATAGGAATTTGGAAATACCCAGAGAGTCCGTCGAGAAGACAGTAAAATGAGTGACCGGACAATCGTTCTAAGATTTGGTCAATAAACGGCAACGGAAAATGGTCTTTTCGGGTGACATCGTTAAGTTTTCTATAGTCGATGCACATCCGCCAACCCGTAACAGTACGGGTTGGAATTAATTCGTTGTTTTCATTAACGACCACCGTTATGCCGCCCTTCTTCGGTACTACTTGCACAGGGCTAACCCATGTACTGTCGGAGATGGGATAGATGATACCCGCATCTAAGAGTTTTATCACTTCAGCCTTCACAACATCCTTCATGTTAGGATTAAGTCGTCGTTGGGGCTGGACATAATTATTGGAATTATTTTCCAAGAGGATCTTATGTGTACAGAAGGAGGGGCTAATCCCCTTTATATCTGATAACTGCCATGCAATTGCATGGCGATGCTTCTTTAACACAAGAGATAACTCAGAAATTTCTTTGTTACTCAAATCGGACGATACAATAACGGGGAGTTTGGAATTGCTTTCTAAGAAGATATATTTTAGATGAGGGGGAAGTTGTTTCAATTCTAAGGTGGGTGGTTCCTCGTAGGAGGTTTTGATCTTTATGGTTTCGATGTGTATTGGTTCAGGTGGTGTGGGGCGAGAGACTTCTTCTAAACAGAAGAGCTCAGCGATAATGGGTTGATTATAGGAGGAGAATTTAGACTCAGGCAGTGCAGAAGATTCACCTTCAAAGCATTCTTCTAGGTAGAAGCAAGAATCATCGTTGGCTAAGGTATTACGCATCGAGGGATTTATACTAAAAGTGATTTCATCGTCTCCAACCCGAAGGAGGAGCTTTCCATCACTTACGTCGATTATAGCACGAGAGGTGGCAAGGAAGGGGCGACCGAGTATGAGGGGTACTTCGGCATCCTCTTCGATGTCCAAGATAACAAAATCCACCGGGAAGATGAATTTGTCTACTTTTACGAGAACGTCCTCAACTATCCCTATTGGGTACTTTACAGATCGGTCAGCTAACTGGATACTCATTTTCGTGGGTTTCGGAGGTCCTAGACCTAACTTCTTAAATAGAGACAACGGCATGAGGTTTATACTTGCTCCTAGATCAGCTAAGGCGTGTTTTACTAACGAATTACCGAAAAGACATGGGATGGAAAACCTTCCCGGGTCATTAACTTTCTGCGGTAATTTGTTAAGTACAACCGCGGAGCATTCCACATTAAGGGAAATATGCGAGATATCTTCAAGCTTTTTCTTATTTGAAAGCAACTCCTTAAGATATTTCGCATACTTCGGCATATTAGAGATAGCCTCGCAGAAAGGGACATTAATATGAATTTGTTTTAGAATTTCTAAAAATCTTTTATAGCTTTCTTCGGCTCGCTCATTTTTTAACTTAGACAGATACGGCATATTCGAAGTAGCAGCGTACGGCGTAAAATTAGCAGGCAAATTTGATGCTAAAATAACTGGAGGAGGAGGAGGAAGAGGTACCTTGGGTTCGTCCGGTAAATTTATTTCTTTTCCACTTCGGAGAGTAATTGCATTAGCACCTTCCCTTGGGTTCTGTTCTGTGTTTCCCGGTAGAGTTCCTTGCGGTCGCTCGGAGAACATTTTTGCAAGCTGGCCCACTTGGTTTTCCAAGTTTTTAATGGACCCGGCAATATTCCTGATATTTGCTTCATTTGTAGCAACATATTTGGTAAAGACCTCTTCAAGTGAAGAGGGCTTTGCCGGTTGCAGTTGGAAGCCGGGTGGATTTAAATTTAGGGGGGGAGCTAGATTGAATGTAGGGTTCAGATTTTGAGGAGGGTTATGGGGGCGCTGAGCATTTCCTTGGTTGCTCCATGAGAAATTCGGATGATTCCTATAACCCGCATTGTAGGTGTTATTGTATGGTGCATTGTTGGGGTTATAGGAAGGCCGAGGTGCATTTCCCATGAAGTCAACCTGCTCTTCTATCATAGCAAAATTGATATAATTATTATTCCAAGGAGGAGTGGTGGAGGAAGCAGTCATCTCCGACACTTGCTTTGTTAAGCGCTCGACTTGGAGGGCAAGATTCGAAGCAGCATCAATTTCAAAGACTCCTGCCGGTTTGTTAGGCCGCACGCGGGGTGCATTCCATTGATAAGAATTCATGGCCATTTCCTCAAAAAGTTCCTGAGCGGCCTCTGGGGTTTTGTTTTTTAGCGTTCCCCCAGCGGCCGCGTCGATCATTTGCCTTGTTACGGAATTCAATCCGGTATAGAAAATTTGCACTTGTTGCCAAGTGGGTAGTGCATGGTGTGGGCATCTTCGCAATAGTTCCTTGAAGCGCTCCCACGTATCGTAGAGAGTCTCCGAGTCTAATTGCATGAAAGAAGCAATATCCGTGCGCAATTTAGCGGTCTTTGCGGGCGGGAAGTACTTAGTAAGAAATTTCCCCGCCATCTCGGCCCACGTAGTGATGGACCCTCTAGGTAGAGAGCTCAACCACTGCTTAGCCTTTGACCGCAAAGAAAATGGAAAGAGACGTAATCTAATGGCGTCATCAGAGACTCCGTTGATTTTAAACGTACCACAGATTTCGAGAAAATTAGAGATGTGGCAGTTTGGATCCTCGTCCGGGAGACCATCGAAGGTCACCGACTGCTGCACCATTTGTATGATGCTGGACTTGATCTCAAAGTTGTTGTTTGCCACAGCGGGGCGAACAATACTTGACTGTGTTCCCTCTAGGTTTGGCTGCGCATAATAGGACATGGTCCTAAGCGGAGCCTCAGCCTGATTGGGCGGATTTTGATCCATGCTTTCAAATGGAGTGTCTCCGATTGACTCTTCGGTGCCTAAGCGCGATTCTTGAATACGAGAATCGAGGCGCCGTAATGCGGTACGCTCGATCTCAGGATCAAAAAGAATCTCTGAAGGGTTTCTACGGGTCATACACTAACAAACTTGAAGAGAGATAGAAAGAAGAAGAAAAAAAAAACGAAAGACAACGATAAAACTTTTTTTTTTTTAAATTTATTTTAAGAGAGAGGGTGCGAAAGAGAAGCGATAAAAGTAATAGCTATCCTATTTTCAAAATATCAAAACAAGAGTCCCCGGCAACGGCGCCAAAAACTTGATATAAAAATCATATGGAGATGGAAGAAAGGGGTTATGCGTGGAGAAGAAAAAGTTAATGGAAGAGAAGGTGATATATGTGGTTATAAGATGTTCTCCGATTCTATATTCGATGAAGGCAAGTGTACCTTATCGCGTATAGTATAGGATATTAAAATTAATATCAAGATCGTATTTCCCGGGATGCTTTGAATACTTTTACTTCAAGGAGTTGCTATTATCTTATCAATAAAAACGTTCTTTTGGGTTTGATTACTAAATTAGGGAAGAAAGAAAATTTCTTGCAAATAAAAGAGAAGGCTTAAACAAGGATTAAACGATAATACTCGATCTTGAATTTCCTTGGCATAAATTAATCAACAATGCAATAAGAAACTTTAACTTAATAAAATAAAGATACCTTGACCGTGGGGGTTCCCGAAGCTTGAACACGCTTCTCTCGAAGAAGTGCCCAACTGAGGTTGGGAAGATCCGACCGAACTCTCGTCCCGTATCCGAATACCTAACACTCACTTTAAGTAGTGAACCCCGCTATTGGATTTGACTCAAATCCGGGAGATTTACGTCATTCTCTCTCGAGAGGTGCGTGCAACTCTCTTTACTTTTGAGCGCTAACTTCAAATTATCGGCCTCTCGGCTAGCCAAAAATGAAAGCATGAATGAAGACTATATATCGATAATATAGTTTAATTCGAAATAAATCAAAAGTAAATCGAAGGCCTAGATTTTAAAAAGAGAAAGAGAGATAGAGCATCATAACTGATCAACTCATCCTCGGATCATCAAGATCGAGTACTATGAGGATTTAGTTACTCATAATGTAGAGAAATAAAATAATGTTAAGGATATGTATAAGTAGAAAGAGGGAGAGATTGAGGGAATAACGAACTAATTTACTTTTAATTGCACAACAATCACAAAGAGGACAAAGGTTCATTACAAATTGAACTTCAAAGAAAATTACGAGAGTGATTAAAAAGATGACAAGAACATTAAGACATGAAAACATTAAACCAAAGTACAAAATAAACTCTCAATAGCTCTCTAGAAGGCTCAAATGAAGGAGGATGGATGGATGCTTTCCCCCTTTCCTTCTTGCCTATTTATAGGTACAAAACCAAGGGGGTAGAGTTGGAATTTGGCATGAGGATGAAGTTTCCATGAACCTTCCCTTTTTCAAAAAGCACATGTTGGATATAAAGTCCAATGGTGGCTAGCCTCTTTCATACTTGTCATGAAAAGTATGATAAAAGTTGGCTTTCTTTCTCTCTTTCCAAGAAGCTTCCTTTAAGAACATATGTTGAATACAAAGTCAAAAGGTGGCTAGCCTCTTTCCCACTTATGAGAAAATATCTCATTGGACCATTGTGGCTTCATTCTCTTTATTGAAAATAGTTCAATAATATGGTGGCATGGCTGCACTTGACATTTTGGTTGGCACGTCATAACTGAAGTCGTGTTCTTTTGCCATTTGTCGCGGGATCCTCGGTTCTAGCTCAAACCAAAGAATCATACATGCAGGAAATCTGCTGGACAGCAACTTTAAACGCAGATTCCCGAAGCTACACAAATCCGATGAAGACGTGTAACCATGCGTTGGAAAGGTCTTTCCGAGGGCTACAACTTCCGTGTTCAGGTCCAGATCTGAATCTGGCCGCAACATGCCCAAAAGTGACCCCGAAGTTCGCTGCGCGCAGAAAATATAATAAAATAGGCATGGTTAGGATAGAATTACAAACAATACGATTTAGCGGATAAAATTAACATTATAAAGATATTTATAATGAATTATTTATAATTTTATATTAATAACTAAGGTCAAATTATGCATCATCATTAAGCATGTATCCTAAAACAAAGAGGAGAAGTGTCGTTACCTAACAACCCCTCTTCCAATCCATGGAGAAAGCTTGGTCGGATGAACACCACCGCCACGATCTTGCCTTGGCAGATCTGAACTCCGCTTGCGAAACGGGGCTACGAAGCTTCACCGGCGGCCGGAGTTGATCTCTTCATTCCTCCTAGCTCTCCCCTCTCTCTAAAGTTTTAGAAAGAGGAAGAAGATGAGAAATAAGGGTTTGAAAACCCTATTCCTGGCCTTAAACCTAGCAAAGACCAACCACAACCCTTGGATCCCAAAAGAAGGAAACAAACGACCAATATTCGTTCTGAAAATAAAATTCCTGGGCCGAACACGGGTTGTGACACGCCCGTGTCCAAGGCCGTATTCTCTTACTCGCCGTCAAACCAGAAATCCCGAGCAGGACACGGCCTTTGATACGGCTTAAGACACGCCCGTGTCTCAGGTGACACGCCTGTGTCTAGGCCAGTGTCACGACCCATGTCCCCCCAAACGACACAGGACCGAAACGTCCCGAGAGGCACACGGCCATTGACACGCCCGTGTCTCTGGCCGTGTTCCCTCACTCAACGCCACAAAAAAAAATCGTTGAGTGCTCGACACGCCGTGGGACAGGCCCATGTCCCAGACCGTGTGCTCACTCAACGCCACAAAATCCTTGAGTGCTCGACACTCCCTAGGACACACCCGTGTCTCGGGTGACACGCCCGTGCCATAGGCTGTGTTCTCACTCAACTCTCGTCAATCGAAAAAATCGTCGACCTCTCGGCAAAACGTCGAGCCCGAGCACGAGACACCCTATGGCACGCCTGTGTCACAGGCCATGTCAGCCTACCCAGAACCCAACTTGGCCAAAAACAACGCCATCGGTTCCTCTTCCAAGTTTTTGGGCGTTACAATTCCTCCCCCCTTAAAAGAATTTCGTCCCGAAATTTAACTATAGAAGGTTAAGAAAACTTAAATGGTACCTTAACAGAAGAGCACGGGGTATTCCTCAAGCATGCCCTGCTCTCGGTCCCATGAAAGCTCCTCGCGGCCACAATTGTCCCAACAAACTTTTACAAGTTTAACCTCCTTGTTCCGCAATTGCCAAACTTCTGAATCTTCTATACCGATTGGACGAACTCGCGTCCTCAAGTCCTCTTCTATCGACACTGCTGCCTATTCGATCACCGCGCTAGCCTCTAACTAAGCTTTCCTCAAGACGAAGACATGGAAGACATCGTGTAATCCACTCAGCTCCGGGGATAACGCCAACCGGTACGCTGCTTCTCCCACCCATTCTATAACCTCGAATGGTCCCCAAAACCTCGGACTCAACTTCTTAAGTCAGCGAATCCGCGAAACGCCTTTAAACGACTTGATCTTTAGATAAACCCAGTCGCCCACCGCAAACTGCAAATTCTTGTGGCGTGCATTAAAATATTTCGCTTGCCGATATATAGCTACCTTCATGCGCTCTTGAATGGTTCGCACCAACTTACTAGCGTCAGCTACCACTTCTTTCCCCAAAATATTGGTGTCTCCCGCCTCTGTCCAAGACATCAATGTTCGACACCGCCTCCCATACAAAGCTTCGTATCGCGCCATCTTGATACTTTCTTGGTAACTATTATTATATGCGAACTCTACCATGAATAGATGATCCTCCCATTTCTTGCCGAAGTAGAGAGTGCACATCCTCAGCATATCCTCTATAGTACGGTTCGTTCTCTCGGTCTGCCCGTCAGTCTGAGGATTGAAGGCCGTACTGAACTTGAGTTTCGTGCACAGGCTTTCCTGCACCAACCTCCAATCCTTAGACATGAAATGTCCGTGATGATCACTAACTATGCTCTTTGGAATCCCATGTAGTAGCACAATGTTGCGAATATACAATTCCACCAGCTTTTCCACGCTGTCCTCCTTTCGATTTGGGATGAAGTGTGCCACTTTGGTCAAGCGGTCCACGATCACCCAAATGGCATCGTTTCCCTGCTGCGATCTAGGTAACCCATGCACAAAATCCATGGAGATGTCATCGAATTTCCACTCTGGGATAGGAAGAGGCTTCAAAAACCAGCCTGACTTCTGACACTCGGCCTCCACCACGGCACAGGTTTGGCGCCGACTCACATATTAAGCTACATCCCGCTTAAGACCAGGCCACCAATAGGATTTCTTCGAATTCAAGTACATCTTTGTACTACCCAGGTGAATGGAGTACTTTGTGAAGTGGGCCTCAAACATCAAGTCCTCACGGAGTTTGCAGAACTGCGGTACACAAATCCTCCCGCCCTTCCTCATAATCCCATCAATCATCTCCCAGGCGCTGCCCTCGCCCTTTTTAGCTTCCTCCACGTATGGTTGGGACTCCACATCCAAATGGGTTGCTTCCCGAATACGATCGCACAAGTTGTTCTGCATTTTTATACAGTTTAATCTAGCCACGCTAAACTCGCCTCAGGCTGCACATTCCATGCCGAGGGACTCCCAGTCCCGCCTTAATCTTTCATCATGAGCTTGAATCCAATTTCCTTGCCCCGAGTATTTTCTACTCAAAGCATCAACCACCACATTTGCTTTGCCTGGCGTGTACTGAATCGCCACTTCGTAGTCCCCAAGGAACTCGACCCACCTACGCTATCGAAAATTTAATTCCTTTTGATCTACGAGATACTTCAGAATTTTGTGGTCCGTGAAGATCTCCACTTTCACACCATAAATGTAGTGCTGCCACAATTTTAGCGCAAAGATCACCGCCGTCGATTCCAAATCGTGGATGGGGTAATTTCTCTCGTGCAGCTTCAACTGCCTAGACCCAAAGGCGATCACGCTGCCACACTTCACCAAAACACACCCCAAACTGCATCCGGATGCGTCGCTAAAAATCTGAAACCCTTTGGTCCCCTTTGGCAGACTTAGGATTGGAAACGTCATAAGCCTTTCCTTCAGGGTATCAAACGCCTGATTGCACACTTGTGTCGAAACGAATTTCTGATCCTTACGACTTAGTGAAGTGAGGGGTAGAGCTATCCGCGAAAAGTTTTCCACAAACCTTCGATATTACCCGGCTAGTCCATGAAAACTCCGGACTTCTGCCACGGTCCTCAATACTGGCCAATCTCTTATGGCTTCAACTTTCATTTGATCTACTTACACCCCATCCCCACTAATCACATGGCCCAAAAACGCCACATTCTCCAACCAGAATTCATACTTGGAGAACTTTGCATAAAGCCGGTTCTCTCTCAACACTTGCAACACCAATCTCAAGTGAGTCTCGTTCTCCGCTTCTGATTTTGAATAAACCAAAATGTCAACAATAAAGATGACTACAAATAAGTCCAAGTATTTGTGAAACACTCGGTTCATCAAGTCCATGAATACATAAGGTGCGTTTGTCAGTCCGAACGGCATCACCGAAAACTCAAAGTGTCCATACCTCGTGCAAAACGCAGTTTTGGGTAGGTCTTCGTCTCGAATCCGCAACTGATAATATCCTGACTTCAAGTCCAACTTGGAATACACCACCAACCCCACCAATTGGTCGAATAGATCGTCTATCTGGGGAATAAGATACTTATTCTTAATAGTCAGTTTGTTCAACTCTCGGTAGTCTATGCACAACCGCATACAACCGTCCTTCTTCTTTACGAACAACACTGATGCACTCCACGGTGAAGAACTAGGTCTGATATACCCCTGATCCAAAAGCTCCTGCAACTGAACTTTAAGTTCGGCCAACTCCATTGGTGCCATCCTAAAGGGAGGCCGTGACACCAGCCTAGCCTCTGGCACTAGCTCGATAGAGAAATCAATCTCGCGCCGAGGAGATGCTCCCGGAAGCTCCTCAGGAAACACGTCTTCGAACTCCGCCACTACGGGTACTTCTCTAAGAGATAGCCTAGAAAGGCAAACCTCAAATCATGCTACTAGAGATACACCTCCTTGCTTAAAAGCTCGTACTAATTGCATGGCCAAAACTAGGGAACAGGCCACCCCATGAAGACCCTCAAACTTGACTTCTACTTGCCCCTCGCACCTCAGGGTTACCACCTTGGACAGGTAATCGATACTAGCATGCTACTCCGCTTGCCAATACATCCCAAAATTACGTCAAACTCGGCCAACGGTAAGACAGCCTCCATCAACATGAAGTCGATTCAATCTAGACTCCAACAAATAGGCCCTTTAGCCCTGGTAGTCATAGATGACCCATTGGGTATGCACACCCTCAATTCTACGTCTGTTGAGATAGACTCAACTCCGATCCTCAAGATAAAGCTTTTCGCAAGGAAGGAGAGTGATGCTCCCATATCAAATAGTACCCTAGCAGGGTACCCAGAAACTATCACAAAGCCTAAACATAAGCAACAAACATAAATGGCTTGAAAACAGGAATATAAGGTCCAGTTTAAACTCTCATACCTGTCACTACATCGGGTTGACGGATTGCTTCCTGCTGCCCAAGGTTATAGGCCCTTGGCTGCACCGGTTGAAACCTAGAAGCGCTCGACTCTACACTCTTCCCTTTCTCTATGGCACTGGTGCCAGAGCGCACAGTCTGATCCTTCCCTTGCTCTTGTTCCATGCCTTCTTGGGTGCAATATCTTGCTATATGCCCAGCCTTGCCACAACAAAATCACATCAAAGGTCCCTTAGAGCGAGACCCTTCAGACATCCAATTACTTTTCTAACAAGACTTGTATGGGTGAGTCTTCTTCTTCCATCTGCTCCCTTCTGAATTCCCGTGGGACTGAGAAGGCTTCCCTTCTCCCTGCTTGGGTGTGAAACCCTTGCGGCGCTGGGTTCTCTCCATATCACTTTCCTAAATCCTGGCCGCCCTGACCAATTCATTGAAACCCGCTCGTTTCATGGATATGAGTGGCTACCCTGGTTTTCCCTCAACACGTTGTAGAAGAGGTTGCCCCTCTCCTCATAATCCGCAATGGTTGTTCCAGTATAACCACCCAATCGAGTGAACTCCTGAACATATTCATCCACGGTTTTTTCTCGCTGCATCAAGTGCAGAAATTTCCTTTAGAGGGCTAACCTTGTTGATGCGGGAATGTACTTCTTCAGGAAAGCATTCCCAAACTCCTCAATGTACGTTGTACGTCCAGGAAACTGCTGGCCACTATGGCTCGCCCACCACAACTTGGCGTCCCTTCCAACATGAAGGCTGCAAACTCTGTTTTTTTCTCGTCTGGCGTCTTAGCCACTCTAAAAATCTCCTGAATCTGAGCCCACCAATCTTCTGCATCAGTAGGCGTGCTGATTCCCATTAAGGTTGGAGGGTGGAAGCTCAGGAAATACTTCAATTGCCGGTCACCATGCCCGACAACCATCCTTTTGGCCAGCGGCTCTGCCCGCCTTTCTTCCTCACCCGGCACGGTCGTCGCCGTATCCGGGGTAATAGGAGTTGCTACCTTAGCAACGGGGGCTGCTACTTATGCTGCCGCTGTGGCTTGGGCCGCCACCATTGCTTCCGCAAGCATGCGGCAAAAGTCGGCAGGGGTCACCCCCAAGCTTAAAGGACCATGCACCGTAGCGCTACTCGCCGAGAGCTCTTCTCCTGGCCTCGATGTGCCTGCCTCGTTGCTTGCACTCTTAACACAAGCAAAGAAAAACCAAAATCAGTCTCAAATCGCAAGACTCAAACACAGGGACGCTCATGATCCCGCAATACTCCTATGTGGATAGCTTCTTATGCGCGACTCAATTTTGACTTTCGACCACAAATTCTTCCCTTGGAACAATAACCTCCCTCTGATACCAAATTGTAACACCTCCCCTGCAATGACTGCTTGACATGGGTCCGGCCGAGGACCCACGACATAAAGGCGCCACAGCTTCAGCATTATAAGATGATATTAAAACCCAAACTCAAAACTCAGAATTAAAAATAGCGGAAACAAAGCAAAACCACTAGAAGTTATCCACTACAATCAGGAGTAACCAAAGGCCTTAATGCCTTACAAAATAATGTCCAACAAATAATAAATCACAAAGTCAACACATAAACGTGCAAAAGCACTTCTAGGCTACCTAGGCGTGCAAGCCGGACATTTTCCAAATCATAGATCAAACAAGACAAGAAAAAGGGAACAAACTAAAGTACATCAACACTTCATGAGGCTTAGGGCTTTTGCCCGGCGCACTAGCTCCCGCTTGCGATCCTTGCCCTGTAAAGATTTTAAGTAACGTGGGTCAGCAAACGCTGACCTCTACTATGTAACCAACACATCTCCTCCCGGCCGCCCCTAACGGACCCTACGGTACCCCTCCAACCTGCAAGTCTGCACTTCATATACCATATATTAAAATAAATAAAGCTTAAAAACAGTTTTGGATGTCTCAAGCAACAAACACGTCTCTATGTTGAGAATAGTGTAAAAGGGGCCTATTATGCAGCATGTATGCAATCCCAGGCTTCGTCCAAGGCACCCTAACTCGTATGTATAAAAACACAACATCAAACAAGTTGGGTACTTCCGTTTCTCCACTGGCATAAAGTCGCACAACAAAAGGGAACTACCATGTCCCTAACGGCCCAAGCGCTGTTACACGGAAATCTTGCAAAGGCCCCACCCGCGCATGGGTCTTAAACCCCGGGCTTGCCCGCACATTCTGACTTCACACGTCAGGATTCTGTCTCACACACAAACAGATTCTAAGAACCCTTGCTGGACCCCACATGCTCATGGCCTCATTGCCTTGGCTTGCCCTATGCTCAGCGTTCTCGTCAGTCTTACAGAAGGGGACTAGTCTCGCCGGGACACACTCCCCACATGACTTGCACGTCACGGGATAGCCAGCCGACCACAGAGATATAGCTAGTCCTTAGCATAGCACAACCAAATATTTTCCCACCCTAATCCACCATTTATACTGTAACTTCCCCATGCACCAAGGAAAACATCTACCGCCAATGCAGAGCAATCCTTATCTGGTTCCGGCTACGAGTACTTACTCTAGAAAATGGGGGGAAATGCATACATCAAAACGACATCTTACCGCAATGGATTTATATCGAATCCTAGTCTCGCTATGCAACATCACCGAGTCGGACAAATGGTCGCGACTACGGCTTCACCCACATTGCCTAATCCACTAACGGAGCGGATCTCTAATGCAAAAATATGCCGGGGACGGACTCAATCGACTCGGAAGTTCCTCTTTAACCATGGTAACCCGAACCCCTCTCTTTTTAGAGATCTGGAGCCCAAAGATGAAAAGAAAAGAAGCTAAGCATGCAACCTAAAACCAAGAGGAGAAGTGTCGTTACCTTAAGACCCCTCTTCCTAGACATGGACAAAGCTTGGTCGGATGAACACAACCGCAACGATCTTGCCTTCGCGGATCTGAACTTCGCTTGCGAAATGGGGCTCCGAAGCTTCACCGGCGACCGAAGTTGATCTCCTCCTTCCTCCTAGCTCTCCCCTCTCTCTATAGTTTTAGAAAGAGGAAGAAGATCAAAAATAAGGGTTTGAAAACCCTATTCCCGGCCTTAAACCTAGCAAAGACCAACCACAACCCTTGGATCCCAAAAGAAGGAAACGAACGGCCAAGATTCTCCCTAAAAATAAACTTCCTGGGCCGAACACGAGTTGTGAAATGCCCGTGTCCAATGCCGTGTTCTCTTACTCGCTGTCAAACCAGAAATCCCGAGCAGGACACGGCCTTTGACATGACATCGGCCACGCCAGTGTCTCAGGTGACATGCCCGTGTTAATGCCCGTGCCACGGCCCGTGTCCCCCCAAAAGAAACAGGACCAAAACGTCCAGAGAGGCACGCAACCATTGACACGCCAGTGTTTCTGGCCGTGTGCACTCACTCAACGCCACAAAAAAATTGTTGAGTTCTCGACATGCCCTGGGACACGCTCATGTCCCAGACCGTGTGCTCACTCAATGCCGCAAAATAATTGAGTGCTCGACACGCCCTAGGGAACGCCCGTATCTCGGGTGACACGCCCGTGTCATAGGCCGTGTTCTCACTCAACGCTCGTTGATCGAAAAAATCGTCGACCTCTCGGCAAAACGTCGAGCCTGAGCACGACACGCCCTGTGACATGCCCGTGTCACAGGCTGTGTCAGCCTACCCAGAAACAAACTTGGCCAAAAACAATGCCATCGGTTCCTCTTCCAAGTTTTGGGGCATTACAGCACACGTCCATGTAGTAGGCCGTGTGCCCGAACGACATGCCTCTCGAAGATCGTCGACTGCATTTCATCGAGTTCTCGCGACAACATAGTGAAGGACACGGCCTGGGACACGCCCGTGTCCCAGGCCATCTGCCTTACTCGAGACACACTCGAGGCCCCCTTGAGTCCTAGCCGAGACCCATTCGAGTATATAGAGCAGAACACGCCCTGGGACACGCGCATTTCCCAGGCCGTATTGCTTAGCCTGAACACCAATTTGGGATTTTTGAGTGTTACAATTCTCCCCCCTTACAAAAATTTCTTCCTGAAATTTAGCGCAACTGTAGACACCAACACAACCACGCCTTTGCTGTACCATTAACAAAAACAATCCGGGTTTAGAGCTCAGACGCCGTAGCTTGTCTCGCCCCACGACATCGTACAGACAAAGTCTTTACAAACAAACATATAATAGGTACTTTATTACATCATGACAATAATAAATTACACTCTTTACTTTATTTCTTCTCGTCCGCGTCCTTCATAATCCGCTTTACGGCCTCCTGTAACTCTATATTATACATGTGAGGCTATTGTACTTAATGATTAGAGCTTTGCAGCTCCTGCAATTCGAGAGTGTACATTCGAGGCTGTGCCCGGGATGCAGATGACTCTGTCACTACCTTGCCTTTTTCCTCATAAGACGCACCGGTCTTTTTCTCACCCTTTGAAGGGCCACTCCAACAATTTCAGGCGACATGTCCTTACTTCCAACAATTAAAACATATACGTGTCTCCACACGTCCTTGCCCATATGTTGCTCCCAAAGCAACATCTGAAGAAGTTTGTTCAGTAGGCCTGAACCTCTTCTTATCTCGTTTCCTCAATTCTGAAGGTTCTGACTGCTAAACTTTGAACTCTGCCTTTTCCACAACCAAGTTCTTGTTATGCAGCACCCGTTTCAAATCCTTCTCTAGCGCACAGGCTTTATCTAGTAATGCTTGGAAGCCTTGGTTCACCGAACTCGGGAGCGCCAACCTCAGCTCATCACGAACTCCCTCATAGAACCAATTCTTTTTCTGCTCCTCCTCAGTCCTGATTGCTGTCAGGATCCGCTTCACTCTAGCGAGCTAATCCTCGGCTTACATTGGGGAACTCGCCCCAAAAAACATAGGTGGATGAAACTCAATAAACCGCTTCAGTTGCTCATCAGCCGCTTGCTAGTCAATTAGAGCCTCAACATGCTCCTACCTCACACTAACCCGTATTAACTCCACTACAGGCCTTGTTTGCCAAATAAGATGTGCATGAAATATGGTAAATAGCGCCTCCTCAACTAAACGTACAGTTTCTGCAGAAGTAGGATGTGTGGGCACCTAAGCCGGTGCCGCACTCTCATCCAAACACTGGGATTCAGACTGCCCAGCTCCACTCCTCGTCACCTATACGTGAACAAGACATCATTAACGTCCATTCCAAAGCGGCAACCATGCCTAGTATATACGTGCACACATCTCAAACACATGTATTGAATTCCTAGTGGACATTTTTGAGTTCAATTATGTTATCCCTATCTTTTGACACCACTTTGTAACTCCTCATTCCGTCATATGGAATATAATAGAGGGTCCGGTCGGGGCCCCACGCCATATTTCACAGACAAATGGCGGAATCACGTGTGAATATCAAAATACTTTCTACTCACTTACGACCGAAACACATTTATATAGAACAGCATGAGTATATATAAGTACACAAACGCTTACAGCTTTATGGCCTTACATGTTTCTCTTTACAAGAGATGGTTTCATACATCGGCATGCAGGCCGGCCACACATGAAATCCAATTCTTCGCACGACCTTCAAGGGCCTACAAGCAGCAACACCAAGGGATTCAGCCCACTCAATCCAATTTAGACTGTAACACTTGCAAATGGGCGTCCACCCCACGGGTGATAAACAAAGCAATGATCAGCATTCAGCTGACAAATTATAATGACCCTAAACCTTACCCGAGGCAGTGTTTCCTTCCCTGCATGTATTGCAATCACAGCATATATATCACAACATGATGTGGACTCATGCACAATCAATACATCACAATCGTCGGCTAGGCGACCCGACGATCCGTGCAATCAGGGCACATTCTTGGTATACCGGCGAACAAGGGTCCCACCATCATTCACGGTCTGAAAACCAACAGTATTGAACATTTGTCTTAACGGTGCATAGGCCAAAAACTCTCATTATGCCCTCCAACGAGGCCAATAACAAGTTCTTCCAGTCGGTCACACATAACGCCGGTACAGATCAGCCCCCCCCCCCCCCCATTTCTCAAGTCGCTAGGCCATCATCGAATACCGAAGTAATCATGGCCAATTTACAGGCGTGGGTAGGTTTCAACTTTCCTGTTCGGTACGAAGCCTTTTTAAGAGAACACAGCTCACAATAACCACACTGTCCACCAAGGACTGGCTTCACAATCCAAAGAGGGGAGATAATGCCAGCGTTCCTTGCGGTTGCTTGGCGAGTTACGCAGAACTCACTTTCTGCACCCAAACTCACCAAAACATGGCATACAACCCAAGAATCATGCATGTATTTTCCTACAATTCCACTCCAGTACTTCCTGTTTCTTCCCTTCAAAGGAACAAACCAACGAATCCACAAACTACATGTTCATATGTGAAGTCTTCTCCGGTTCACAATATGCAACATCACCAATCCAAACTAACCGCCTGGATGGGCTTCACACAGTATGCCTATTCCGTACTACTGATTTCCGGATCTAGATGCAGACCCAATATGGGATATCAACTATCAACCCGCTAGAATCGCTTACGCTTTCCACCTCTTGGTGAAGGATTTCATGCACATGCATAAAGGAGGAATTCACTTGTCCAAGAAGGAGATCATTACCCTTGACGATCGCTTTGGAACCATGGAAATCAAACTAGATGGTAATCACTGCAACAACTTTGCCTCCATAACTCTAAACATGGCTCTCGATTCGGATCACTGAAGTTCCTCCAGGGGTCGGATCTCTTCTTCATCTTCCTTACTTGCTCTCCCCTCTCTCTATCTCTTTTAGAAAGAGAATGACAAAAAAAGATAAGAGCTGATCTTCAACTCTCGGCCTTATAATAGTTGGAAGGAGCTTGGACCAATGGATCCCAAATGAAGGAAATGAACGGCCACGATCTGCCCTGAAATAACATTTCCTGGGCTGACACAGATAGTGACACGCCCGTGTCATAGGCCGTGTACCTTAAGCGGCAAAGGAACCGACTCAAACAAGACAAGGACACGGCCATGGTACACAACCGAGTCCTAAGCCATTTTCCAGACACGGCACCGGACACGCCCATGTCCAACCCATGTTTAGCTATTCTACACAGCCTGGCCAAAACCTGAGAGGGACATGGCTAAGGCACACGCTCGTGTTATACGCCATGTGCCTGACCGAAATGCCTCTTGATGATCGTCGAGTGCATTCTGTCGAGTACTTGCGACAACATAGTGAAGTACACGGCTTGGGACACACCCGTATCCTAGGTCGTGTGCCTCACTCAAGACAAACTTAAGGCCCACTCGAGTCCTACTCGAGACCCACTCGAGTATACATGGAAGAACACGCCCTGGGACATGCCTGTATCGCAGGCCATATTGCTTAGCCTGAACTCCAATTTGGGATTTTTGGGTGTTTCACCAGGTAGGTTGTTCTCTTGTTCCCACTTAATATGGCCTATGAAGATAATGTTTCCCTAATAAAACCATCTGATTCCATGTTGAACATTAGGAAACTATTTACTTCCCCTGTAGTGGAGAAGATTAAGGCTTTGCTTACATAAATAAAGGCTAGCCAAGTAGAACCACCTCCCCCTAGGCAACCCCACACTTATCCAACTTATGACTGTTTACGGTGTCCCCACATATTTAGAGACTTGCTTAAGTGTGTTGGTACCCTAGTTTGATTTGAGTTTAGTCTTGTCTTTTTAGTCCCTTGACCCAAGAAATATCTATGGTCAATGGTTAGTGGTCTAGCTGTAGAGTCCTCACTTTTCCAGATGAAGAATTTGGTTAAGTAGTTTGTTCGTTCGACTATCGTCGAACGCCGCTCGACTATCGTCGACTAACTGTTCGACGATCGTCTATCAGTTGTTTGACTTTCAATCTGCGAGGATAGTTCGACTATCGGTTGATAGTTCGACTATCTGTGTGCTTTGATAGTTCGACTATCTGCTTGGATAGGTCGACTATCTGATAGCTCAACTATCTGTTGATAGTTCGACTATCTGTTCCGCGTTGATAGTTCGACTATCTGTTGATAGGTCGACTATCTGTTCTCGCTTGGTAGTTCGACTATCTGCTTTGATAGTTCGACTATCTGATAGTTCGACTATCTGTTGATAGGTCGACTATCTGTTTATTTTTGATAGTTCGACTATCTGTTGATAGGTCGACTATCTGATAGCTCGACTATCTGTTGATAGTTCGACTATCTGTTTTTCCTTGATAGTTCGACTATCTGTTGATAGGTCGACTATCTGATAGCTCGACTATCTTCTGATAGTTTGACTATTTGCTGTGATAGTTCGACTATCTCTTGTGATAGCTCGACTATCTGGATCGTTCGACTATCTGTCCGATAGTTCGACGATCTCCGTGCGTCGGTCGATGATCTCCGAAGGTCGTTCGACGTTTTCTGTCTGCCTTTATATTTTGTATCTATTTATTATATTTAATTAATTAATACATTATCTGGCATATCTTTTCAGTTGTTTTATGATAATATTTCCAGGCAATATTTGCTCCATCCCTTATGCCTGAGTAAAATCTTTTCAGATAAAGTTGTTTGTCTTATTAGCTGACTTTGTATTTTACTTTATCTGCTGTCAGTCCTTTATAGCCGTTAGACTGAAAACTCTTTCTTCTGCTGTAAAGAGTTTGTTTCTGATATGACTTTATTTAGTACTTTATTATCAGATTGCTTCCTGCAGCTTCCTAGAAAGAGGTTTATTCCTTTTATAGAAAGTTTCTGCTGCAGAGATTGTTTTGTCTTCTTGATATTTACAGCCCAGGTCTCAAGTTTCAGAAGAAGACAAGTAATTCAAATTGAAGAGAGCCGTTGCTTGTTGCTGATATAAAAGGACCCTTTGAAGAAGGATTCAAGCTAGCTAACTAGTTACCCAGTTCATTTGCTTTCAAGCCTTCATCAAGATCAAGTCTTCTGCTCTCAGCAATACTCATCCAACTGAGAAGTGTTAAGATCTTCTACTCTTCTTCAACCTGAGTTCTCATGCTTCCAAGAAGATTCAAACTCAGAGTTCTTTTGAAGAAGAAGAAGAAGATAGCTGCTTGAAGATCTTTAATTTTATTATTTATTATCTTCTTGTAGTTTTTCCTTCAGAGCTTTCTGAAGAGTTTTCTGTACTGAAGCAAGACTTCACCTGGACAACTTTGAGCCAGGGGGAGCCTTGATTCTTTAGAGCTTTCTAGCTCAGTGCAAGTTCTTGTGCTTCTCTAATCTATTGTAAAATAGAGAAGACATCTTAACCTTCTTCCCCCTCCTGTACAGGTTTATTACTCCCTTCAAAAGTATCCCTTGGTGGCAGGGCACCTGATCAAAAACATGTGCTGGGTTTTTAGACACCTGATCAAAAGTCTAAAGGGTTTTCTGGATCTACCTGAAGCAGATCGTGTTGGTGGCAGGGCACCTGATCAAAAACCTAAGTGGATTCCTACCTTGTTGGTAGAAGAGTGGACGTACCCAAGTTGTTTGGGGAACCACTATAAATTCCTTGTGTCGTCTGGATTGCCTTGTTTAATTCCTGCTTTGTGGCTGTGAATAGATATAACTAGGATTGCTAGTTGCTGATTAGGATTTCCAAGCCTTAACTGTAATTACAATTAGCTTGAGTTTGTGCACCTCACTTGTGTTAGGCTATAGGGTTAATTCTATATCTATAAACTTTTAATTCCGCAATTCACTCCAAGGGAGTTGGGTAGACCAATAAGTTTTGTCTAGTGCAAAATTTGATAACTCTATTCACCCCCCCTCTAGAGTAGTATCTATCCCTTCACTTTTAATTGGTATCAGAGGGAGGTTGCTCCAGCGACATCAGAGAGCACCAGGACTGATTCGGTCGCTCCTCACCCTGTAGAAGCTGGCTCAGCTCTTTCCCTTCCCTCATCTTCTTCTGCTATGCAGTCTGCTTCAGTTGAAGTTCCATCAACTTCAGCTGAAGTACGACTTTCCCCTTCTCCTGTTCGAGAAACAACCACGGTTGTTCTTCCTTCCCCTCCAGCATCTCCTCTTCCTTCTCATCAGGCTAGGATATCTGCTCCTAGTTTTGATCTGTTAGGATCTGAGAGGATTCCAACACCTCCTCAGTCTCCTATTCATTCTCCAGTTAACACTCCTGTTAACTCTCCAGCTCCATCTCCAATTCGATCTCCAGTCCACACCACTCCTCATCCTAACACTACAACCATCTCTGCTGCATCTCCATCCACTGCAATTCCATCATCTTTTGAGATCACCCCTCAATTCATTTCTAGCATTTTGGAGTTGATTACCCCTTCAATCAAAATTATGATTGAAGAGGCAATTGCTCCACTTGCCTCCTCCATTGCCACCTTGACTGCTTCCATTCAATCATTTTCCAAATCTGCTGAGCCCTCTTCTTCAAGGGGTCTGGTTTCAGTTTCCACTGAAATCAGGCAGGGGGAGATGTTCTGTGAAGATGCCTCAGAGCCTCCAGCCTCCCTACCAGCAGAAGCTCCAGCAGTTCAAGAAGAGGCTGATACAGTTCAAGTTCAAGATAAATCAGTTTCTGTGTTATCGGAAAAAGAAATATCTGATGCTATTATGTTATCTGAATTTGCGGTGAAGGTTTGCTTAGAAGATCTCACCACTCCCGTGGTTGCCCATTTCCTAGAAGGGATTATTACATCCTACCTAGATGAGTCTTGGGAGTTGGTAAAATATGAAGGTAATTCACTCATTCGCTTTATTGACGAGTCAATTAATTTGATAGCTTGTGAATACCTAGAAGGAATGATTTTAGCTTATTTAGCAGATTTGTATTCATAAATCTACAGATTATATTAAAGAAGATTTAGCTGCTCAGGTTATAGCAGTTGTTTCAGAAGCTGATCCAGGTGTTCCTGATGTTCAAGTAGATCTAGAATTGGATTCATTTTTAGATGACATGGAAGATGTATCTGAAAATCAAGAAGAGAAAGCAAGAGTTGCTTAGAATCAAAGAGTTCAATCTTTGTTAGAAAAAGAAAAAGATTTGCAAGTTGAAAAGTCAACTATTTGGGATGATTCACCAGGGTTGGATTTGGATTTCCTTCTGGCTCAGGATGCCATTGAAGAGGAAAAAGAGAAAGCTGCTTTAAAAGAAAAGGCTGTTTCTGAAGCATATGATCCTTATGACAATCCTCCTTCATCTCACTCTGAAGATGAAGAGGATTCTGATTTATCTGAAAATTCAAAGAAAAAGAAAGCTGCTCAGAAGAAAAGGAAAGCAATTGCTCCTCCTCCTCCCAGCCGTGATAATGACACTCCATACTATATTCTGAAAGGAATAGACCCCAAATCAAAAGAATTTCAACATTTGATGTGGTTCTCCAAGAACTAGCAGAAAGAGAGAAAAAGATCTAAGCGGTATAATAGTCCTGTTTCAAGATGGACTCCCAGAGGTCCTCCTCCTCCACCACCCAGTGCAGGAGCCTCTGGGAACCTTTCTGCTAATCCATCTGCCTCTTTTGGAAAATCTGCACCTTCTCAGCCTCAGTCAAGGAAAAGCTCTCAAAGTTCCCAAGGCAGATCTTATTCTAGTTCTCAAAGACATGTTACTGAAGTAAGAGAACAAGTGAAGGAGGTTGTGTATCAAAGACCAACCTTTTCCCCTCCTCCTTCTCCAAAGAAAAGAGTTTCTTCTCCAATACCAGTGCAGTCTGAAAAAAATTGTCTCAAAAGGTAAGTAGTTTATTTTGTTTAAATATTCTAGCAAGAACTTTGCTAAGTCTGCTCCAATGTCTTATCTAGTTAATCAAGATAAAGAGGTTGCTCCTTCTGAGACTGCTTATGAAAGTTCTGAGCTTGATCCTAACTTTAGGATGGCTCGTTTTCACGAATTAGTTGGAGCAGCTCAAATCAGAAAAGCAAAAGCTGAAGGGAAGGACACCACTGGACTAACCACTATGTCTTCATTCAGAAAGAAGGAATTCGAAAAGTTCCAGGTCAGCCCTGACGTATTTGACCCTTCAAAATATATGGAAAAGCACCCGGAAGCCATTGTTCCAAAGGCTGCAGAATTAAAGATCATTGGCGCGCAAGACTTGAAGATGTCAAAGAAAGAGGCTATTGATCCCCTGAGGAAAATTTCTTTTGTTCCAAGTTCTTCTGACTCTTTTCCAGATTCTGTAGACTCTTAATTTTTTGATTGACTGTTGTTTTATATCTATCTGTTTGATAATTGCTAGTTAATTGCTATCTATTTTCTTTATTGATTATAGTGTTCTATAGCTAGCTCTGTGTTTTAGTTTTTAAGAGACTTAACTCAAATAGGGGGAGATTGTTGGTACCCTAGTTTGATTTGAGTTTAGTCTTGTCTTTTTAGTCCCTTGACCTAAGAAATATCTATGGTCAATGGTTAGTAGTCTAGCTGTAGAGTCCTCACTTTTCCAGATGAAGAATTTGGTTAAGTAGTTTGTTCGTTCGACTATCGTCGAACGCCGCTCGACTATCGTCGACTAACTATTCGACGATCGTCTATCAGTTGTTCGACTTTCAGTCTGCGAGGATAGTTCGACTATCGATTGATAGTTCGACTATCTGTGTGCTTTGATAGTTCGACTATCTGCTTGGATAGGTCGACTATCTGATAGCTCGACTATCTGTTGATAGTTCGACTATCTGTTCTGCGTTGATAGTTCGACTATCTGTTGATAGGTCGACTATCTGTTCTCGCTTGGTAGTTCGACTATCTGCTTTGATAGTTCGACTATCTGATAGTTCGACTATCTGTTGATAGGTCGACTATCTGTTTGTTTTTGATAGTTCGACTATCTGTTGATAGGTCGACTATTTGATAGCTCGACTATCTGTTGATAGTTCGACTATCTGTTTTGCCTTGATAGTTCGACTATCTGTTGATAGGTCGACTATCTGATAGCTCGACTATCTTCTGATAGTTCGACTATCTGCTGTGATAGTTCGACTATCTCCTGTGATAGCTCGACTATCTGGATGGTTCGACTATCTGTCCGATAGTTCGACGATCTCCGTGTGTCGGTCGACGATCTCCGAAGGTCGTTCAACGTTTTCTGTCTGCCTTTATATTTTGTATCTATTTATTATATTTAATTAATTAATACATTATCTGGCATATCTTTTCAGTTGTTTTATGATAATATTTCCAGGCAATATTTGCTCCATCCCTTATGCCTGAGTAAAATCTTTTCAGATAAAGTTGTTTGTCTTATTAGCTGACTTTGTATTTTACTTTATCTGCTGTCAGTCCTTTATAGCCGTTAGACTGAAAAGTCTTTCTTCTGCTGTAAAGAGTTTGTTTCTGATATGACTTTATTTAGTACTTTATTATCAGATTGCTTCCTGCAGCTTCCTAGAAGACAAGTAATTCAAATTGAAGAGAGCCGTTGCTTGTTGCTGATATAAAAAGGACCCTTTGAAGAAGGATTCAAGCTAGCTAACTAGTTACCCAGTTCATCTGCTTTCAAGCCTTCATCAAGTTCAAGTCTTCTGCTCTCAGCAATACTCATCCAACTGAGAAGTGTTAAGATCTTCTACTCTTCTTCAACCTGAGTTCTCCTGCTTCCAGGAAGATTCAAACTCAGAGTTCTTTTGAAGAAGAAGAAGAAGAAGATAACTGCTTGAAGATCTTTAATTTTATTATTTATTATCTTCTTGTAGTTTTTCCTTCAAAGCTTTCTGAAGAGTTTTCTGCACTGAAGCAAGACTTCACCTGGACAACTTTGAGCCAGGGGGAGCCTTGATTCTTTAAAGCTTTCTAGCTCAGTGCAAGTTCTTGTGCTTCTCTAATCTATTGTAAAATAGAGAAGACATCTTAACCTTCTTCCCCCTCCTGTACAGGGTTATTACTCCCTTCAAAAGTATCCCTTGGTGGCAGGGCACCTGATCAAAAACCTGTGCTTGGTTTTTAGACACCTGATCAAAAGTCTAAAGGGTTTTCTGGATCTACCTGAAGCAGATCCTGTTGGTGGCAGGGAACCTGATCAAAAACCTGAGTGGATTCCTACCTTGTTGGTAGAAGAGTGGACGTACCCAAGTTGTTTGGGGAACCACTATAAATTCCTTGTGTCGTCTGGATTGCCTTGTTTAATTCCTGCTTTGTGGCTGTGAATAGATATAACTAGGATTGCTAGTTGCTGATTAGGATTTCCAAGCCTTAACTGTAATTACAGTTAGCTTGAGTTTGTGCACCTCACTTGTGTTAGGCTATAGGGTTAATTCTATATCTATAATCTTTTAATTCCGTAATTCACTCCAAGGGAGTTGGGTAGACCATTAAGTTTTGTCTAGTGAAAAATTTGATAACTCTATTCACCCCCCCTCTAGAGTAGTATCTATCCCTTCACTTTCAAAGTGATTAGAAAATTATTTTAATTTTCACTTATGGGATGACAACCAAAAGGTTAACATCACCCGAGATCGATTAGTATGTCAAGCCCGCGTGTTCTGGCTAAACAAAGATCATCGTGTAGGTAGCTATAGATATGCTTGGCCGCATATGCGAAGTTTACTCATGGATCAATTTGATCCAGACTACCATCGTACTAAAAGCACCACACCCGTTAGAAAGAATAGTTATGGAACTAGGTCCCCACTTGGCTATAGGAGTGACATATTCCCTTAAGACAGACCCTTTCACAGGTTAGTAGAGCTACCCAAATCATACCTACACCAACCTCTAGAGGAAAGGAAAAGGTGTGGTCCCCTATGCCGAGTTCTATACAAGTGACTGCTAGCACAGCAATGAGTCCGCGTGGTGAGTGTAGTCCTATTTGTAGGGGCAGACAGACGACTTCGACATGTAAGTCTAGTAGCAGATCTTATCTTGGCTCTATTGTGTGACCTATCCCGAATACGTCTGTAGTCCCTAATGAGTCTACCCCTAAGCTACATGATCTAGTCGTTGACTCTCCTGATGAGTATGAGGTCATGTCTAGGACTGAGCCCGCCACTGAGGGCAGGGGAAATTTTACTAACTATTTTGTGACGTTGAGGAGCTTGGATATCCTAGTGAATTAGAAGATGATTTTTGGGAAGATGATATTCTGATCTGTGGGAGTATCCCGTTGCCTATGACATGCCCTGCTAGCGTTGTGTCTAATCACCCTAGTATTTAGTGCCCTCTCCAGGCTACAATCCCCATCGTGTTAGATCCTATGATTAAACCCACTGAGAGTGTATCTGTAACACCCCACATCCTAAAATGGGTTCAGGCTGGGTCACACGGCCTGGGACACGGCCGTGTCCCAGGGCGTGTCTACTACACACGACTTGGGACACGGGCGTGTCCCAGGGAATGCCCTTTATGGTGTGCATCGAGTCGAGTTCTCGAGACAGAACGGTCGACGATCGTCGAGAGGTGATACGGTCTGGTACACGGGCGTGTCCCAGGGCTTGTCCTGCTCGGGTTAGTAACCGGGCAGCGTTGAGTGGTGTTGAGTGGAGTGGCGTTGAGTGTGGCATACGACCCGTGACATGGGCGTGTCACAAGGGTGTTTTGGGCACATGGCCAAGGAAACGGGCGTGTTCCTTAGCCGTGTTCTTCTCCGGTGATTTGATCCTGTATTGATGGGGTGACTCAGCAAGTCACACAGCCGTATACTGGTTGATACGGGCTTGTTAGGAAGTGACACAGGCGTGTCATAGCCCGTGTTCTGATCCAGATATAGTCGGTTATATAGCCGCTCAAGGAACACGGCATGTGACACGGGCAAGTCACAAGTCGTGTCAGCTCTGTAAACATTCTTTTCAAAGCAGATCGAGGGCGTTCGTTCTCTTCTATTTGGATCTTGTGGTCCAAGTTCCTCCCTGCTATTATAAGGCTGAGAATGGAGATGAATATCTCATTCTTATGTTGTCCATTCTTTTTCTAAAGAGAAGAGAGGGAGGAGGGCAAGGAAGGAAGAAGGAGAAGATTTCTTGCCGCCGGTGGAGCGCCAGCGGTCCGAATCGACAGCCGAGTTCAGCATTGCGGAGGCAAGGCCGCTGCGGTCATTTCCATCCAGCTAGTTCTTTCATGGCGCCGAAGCGATCGTCAAGGATAATGATCTTTATTCCTTTGGCAGGTGAAGGAAGCCCTTTGTTTATGCAAGTATATCTATGGAATCCTCAATCAAAAGATAGAAGAGCGTAAGTGATTCTAATGGTTAAGTTTGCATTTAGATCCGGAAGTGTGTAGTAATAGGCATGCTGTGTGAAGCCCATCTAGATTTATAGTCTGGATTGGTGATGCTGCGATTCGGAGAAGACTCCGTGTATATAACAAATAGCTTGCGGAGCGTGTGAGAACGATTGTTTATTATGAGAAGGATGCTTTGCATAGCTCCTTTGGTTGTATGCTCGACATGAGCTTTATTAATGGAATGGAAAGTGGCACTGTGGGCCTATTTTATGAGTTGGATTGTGAGAATCTATGAGTGGGTAGGCCACCCACCAAGTTCAATGATCGAATTATTGTAAGCGAGAACCTCTGAGTGGCTGGGTGCGAGAGGTCTCCAATAGGGATTTGGCGGTTGATGCCCATGTCCAACAAGTTAAGAACCTCTTAGTGGGTAGGCAACCCAACAAGTTAAGTGGTAGGATCGAGTGAGCAATCGATTGGTAGCATTGCAAGTGGAGGGTTTCGGACCTTCCCGACATGTTGCACTATGGGTATAGGTCGATGGATAGTGCTCACAGTTGCCGTGAGGTTACTACCTCTGAATTGGATGGGAGAGAGGGTCTCCAGTGTGCTTGATGTAGTAGACTATGCTCCATCACCAACAAGTTAATAACCTCTAGTCGGTGGTGTACAAAGGAAGTTCCGATACACTGTAAGCATGACCTGAGTGCACGGAGCGTCTGGAACGAAGGCCGGCGTTTTTGATGATATTGTGTATTGATATATGTGTGTTGAGACTAAAATGCTTGCAGGGAAGGAACCACTGCCCCGGGTAATGGGTAGGGTCATTATAATTGGTTAAGATGGAAGCGGACCATTGCTTTGTTTATCACCCGTGGGGTGGACGTCCTTATGCAGGTGTTGCGGGCTGATTGGATTGGGCGGGCTGAAGCCCTTACTGCTACTGCTGTTTGTAGGCCCTCGAAGCCCGTGCAAAGATTTTAATTTCTTGTGTGTCCGGTCTGCGTGCCGATGTATGAAATCATATTTTGTAAAGAGAAAATTGTAAGACCTTAAGGTCATGGAGGTATGTGTTTGTATACATTCCTTGTGTTGTATATATAAATGGGTATTTATATATTTAGTTGACATTCGTTGGATGAGTTCTTTTAAGTAATAACTTTTGCTAGAATGCTCTGAGTTAGGATGCGCATAGAATGTTTTTGATATTTATAAGTAATTTCATCGTTTGTCTGTGAAATATGGCATGGGGCCCCGACCGGACCCTCTATTATATTCCATGCGACGGATGGGGGCATTACAAAGTGGTATCAGAGGATAGGGTTGAGTTGTGATAACATCATTGAACTCATGAATGTCCACTAGGTATGTGTGCATGTCTATTCGGTCTGTTTGTCGTTTGAGATTGGAGGTTACTGATATCTTGTTCACATATATGTGACAAGGAGTGGTGCTGGGAAGTCTGAACCCTAGCATTCGGATAAGAGTGCGCCACCAGTGGAGGTGCCTATACCGCCTCTATCGGTAGAGAAGGTCTGGTTAATCTCGGATGTGGTTGTAGCGATGATAAGGGCCCACCATGAGGGATAGGTACACCTCTCTATTCCTAGGGTGTATCCCTTGCCAGTTGGTGGGCATGAGCAAGTGGCAAATGTATAAGCATCGATCCCACCGTTGAGTATGTGTCTGACCCAAGGACCTACGGTCTAGGAGTATTTTCATGCATTTGTTGAGTTGAGAAAACAAGTTGAGTTTGGGTTTAAACCGAGGAGATGAAGACCAACAGATTTTATGATGGTCTGCGCGATGAACTTCGCCGTTTATTAGTGGGTCCAAAGTCGCTTGGATTTTGTACCTTGGTCATGGCTGCCAAGTCCTTGGAAATGGACTTAAAGAACTTCAAAGCAAGGCACAGTATCAATTTTCCAATCTTTGTCAATGTGTCAAAAGCATTTGGTCGCACGTGGAAGAAGCAGATACATCTGTTGGAATCAACCACCTCCACTATCATGGGAACAAGGAAATGGTGTGGTCCACATATTTGTTTTTCTTTTTGTAAGGGAGGACATTGTGCCAACAAATGTTTGGCAAAGAAGGCGAAGACTTGGGAACCTTCAAACATTTGTTACTCGTATGGCAGAGAAGGACATAAAGCCCGAAATTATTATGAGAAAAAGGCTAGTGCGTCCTATGCAGAAAAGGTTAAAGAAGTTGCGGAATCATCTGACCCCCCGGGTACAACCGCGAGTGTGCACTCTCAAAGTGCAGGAGCCGCAAAGCTCAAATCATGAAGTTCAGCAGCCTTACGTATATACTCTACAAGTACAAGAGGCTGGTAAGAAGATTATGAAGTACGCGACTGAGAAGAAGTAAAGAATGTCTCGTACTTTTGTTGTTGTATGATGTTTGTAAAAAGACTTTGTGTGTGCGAGGCCGTGGGGCGAGTAATACCGGATCGTTTTGTTGATATTTGTAACAAAGGAATGGTTGTGTTGTTGGATATGTTGCGCTAAATTTCGGGACGAAATTTCTGTAAGGAGGGGAGGATTGTAACACCCCAAATCCCAAAATAGGGTCAAGTTGGGTGACACGGCCTGGGAAACAAGCGTGTCCCAGGGCGTGTCTAGTGCACACGGCCTAGGACACGGGCGTGTCCCAGGGCTTGTCCTTTATTATTTGTGTCGAGTCGAGTTCTCAAGATAGAATGGTTGACGATCGTCGAGAGGTGACACGGCCTTGGACACGGTCGTGTCCCAAGGCGTGTCCTGCTCGGGTTGGTAACCGGGGGGTGTTGAGTTGCGTTGAGTGGAGTGGCATTGAGTATGGCACACGGCCTGTGACACGGGCGTGCCACAGGGGCGTGTTGGGCACACGACTAAGGACACGGGCTTGTGCCTTAGCCGTGTTCTTCTCGGGTGATTTTATCCTGTGTGATGGGGTGACACGGCCAAACACATGGTCGTGTACTGGTTGACACGGGCATTTCAGGAAGTGACACGGGCATGTTATAGCCCATGTTCTGATCTAGATTGAGTCGGTTCTGTAGCCGCTCAAGGAACACGACCTTTGACACGGGCGTGTCACAAGCCGTGTCAGCTCTGTAAAGATGCTTTTCAAAGCAGATCGAGGCCGTTCGTTCCCTTTTATTTAGATCCTATGGTCCACGTTCCTCCCTGCTATTATAAGGCCGAGAATGGAGATGAATATCTCATTCTTATATTGTTCATTCTCTTTCTAAAGAGAAGAGAGAGAGGAGAGCAAGGAAGGAAGAAGGAGAAGCTTTCCTGCTGCCGGTGGAGCTTCAGCGGTCCGAATCAAGTGCCGAGTTCAGCGTTACGGAGGCAAGGCCGCTGTGTTGATTTCCATCCGGCTAGTTCTTTCATGGCGCCAAAGCGATCGTCAAGGGAAATGATCTTTCTTCCTTGGGGAAGTGAAGCCCTTTGTTTATTCATGTATATTTATGGAATCCTCTATAAAAAGATGGAAGAACGTAAGTGATTCCAGTGGTTAAGTCTGCATTTAGATCCAGAAGTGTGTAGTACAGAATAGGCATGCTGTGTGAAGCCCATCTGGACGTATAGTCTGGATTGGTGATGCTGCAATCCGGAGAAGACTCTGTATATATAACGAATAGCTTGTTGAGCGTGTGAGGACGATTGTGAATTGTGAGAAGGATGCTTTTCATAGCTTCTTTGGTTGTATGCTCGACACGAGCTGTATTGATCGAAAGGAAAATGGCATTGTGTGCCTGTTTTAAGAGTTGAATTCTAAATGGATTACGAGAACCTCTGAGTCGGTAGTTCACCCACCAAGTTCAATGATCGGATTGTTGTAAGCGAGCACCTCTGAGTGGATGGGTGCGAGAGGTCTCCAAAAAGGGATTTGCGGTTGATGCCCATGGCCAACAATTTAAGAACCTCTAAGTTGGTAGGCCACCTAACAAGTTTAGTGGTAGGATCGGGTGAGCATTCGATTAGTAGCATTGCAAATCGTGGGTTTCGGACCTTCCCGGCATGTTGCACTACACGTGTAGGTCGATGGATAGTGCTCACAATTGTCGTGAGGTTACTACCTCTGAATGGGATGGGAGAGAGAGTCTCCAGTCTGCGCGCTATAGTAGACTATGCTCTATCGCCAATAAGTTAATAACCTCTAGTCGGTGGTGTACGAAGGATGTTCCGATACACCGTAAGCGTGCCCTTAGTGCATGGAGCGTCTGGCACGACGGCCGTCATTTGAGATGATATTATGTAATGATATATGTGTGTTAAGACTAAAATGCATGCAGGGATGGAACCACTGCCCCGGGTAAGGGGGTAGGGTCATTATAATTGGTCAGCTGGAAGTTGACTGTTACTTTGTTTATCACTCGTGGGGTGGACGTCCTTATGCAGGTGCTGCGGGCATATTGGATTGGGCGGGCTGAAGCCCTTGCTGCTACTGTTGTTTGTGGCCCTCGAAGGCCGTGCGAAGATTTGGATTTCATGTGTGGCCGGCCTGCATGCCGATGTATGAAATCATATTTTCTAAAGAGAAACCTGTAAGACCTTAAGGTCATGGCGGTGTGTGTTTGTATATATTCCTGGTGTTGTATATATAAATGGGTATTTATATATTTAGTGGACATTTATTGGATGAGTTTTATTAAGTAATAACTTCTGCTAGAATGCTGTGAGTTTGGATGCACATATAATGTTATTTATATTCATAAGTAATTTCATTGTTTGTCTGTGAAATATGGCGTGGGGCCCCGGCCAGACCCTCTGTTATATTCCGTGCGACATATGGGGTGTAATAGTATCTGAGTTATTTGAGGAGCCTGAGAGTGAGGATGTCCCTAGTGTTATGGTCGATGATTTACCATTTGAGGGAAGGGTTCTTTTGGACGATAAATTTTTTGTACACTACAATGAGAGTTCTGTGATGATATCACCGTTGTGTGAAATTTATACCTATTTGGATGTTATCCCGGGTATGATTTTGCCGACCCTTCCTCCTAATTATAGGCCCACATTAGTTGACTTTTTAGGACGTGTAATCGGTAGTCCTAGTCTGAGTTTTGTGACACACCCACTTTATTAGTTCCTACATTGGCATTGTCTCAATGCTTAAATATTAGTAAATCAAGCGCGCTAGTATTTGGTCTTTTCACTATACCCCATAGATCTGACGACGTGTCATATTTGACTGTTCGTTTTTCTTCGAGTCCGTGTACAGTTCTGTCCTCAACTACAACTGATTTTGATTCTTTGGCAATTGTGCCCCTGGATGTTGTGTCCCCTATACATACTTATATACCACACCCAGTCGCACGCATTTACCGCCGCCTTTTGATGACCCTCATTTCCACACATTAGTGACTATAGAAAGGACCCTTTAGTTGTACCGCTCGCACATCCTTTCACATCCGGGACCGTCTAACTCCATTATTTATGATGAGCGGTTCACCTTGGCATATCTTCATGCCAAGCGTAAGAATATTAAAGTTAAAATTAAAACTGTAGACTTGAAGCCCATTAAAATCATCTTTGATTATAAGGCTCCCGTGGCACATGACTTAACCCCCTTATCCTCTGCTTTTGGGTAAATTCATGTAGTACATGGGTTCACTCCTCATGTATCTAGGACATTAGTGTTTCATTTTGAGTTATGTCGCACACACTTCCACTCATTTCCAAGACCGTCTGACGCTAGATTTAGTTATTTGGGTTTAGTTTGGTTAGTACCCGAGCGGATGACCTATGACTCCATTAATAAATTAATACGTAGGAACACCGACCCATACATGATTATGAAGAACGTCGTATTTCATGCTTTTACTTCATATTTTTTATATTTCATAAGGTGTTTCACTTTATTTCATGTTTCCGGACTTTTTACTGTACGTCTCTGTTCCACCTAAGTGGCTTTCTCTCTCGTTTCTTCCTCCCACTAAATGTTCTCTTAGGTTGGGGAGTGTTAGTGTTGCCGTATCTAATTTCCACATGGACTCCTTAGTTCTTAAACCGGATGGTAAGATTCAAGTATTATTTCTTTTGCTTGACACCATTTCTAGTTTCCTCAGAAGTATTGTTGTTTATTTGCCAGACAAGTTTTCAGTGCTCATGGATGTTCATGCTACTTCAACATGGAAAGCGGGGCCAGATTTTCCCCATGTTACGGCTTCTTTTAACTGTTCTCCCCTCACAGGCCACTCATCAGTGATGAGTAATTTTGAGTGGGGTAGGTTTGATGGCGACGATGCTGATGCGGCCGTGGATCCCCGTCATTGAGAGTTCGTGGATTGGGACGATAGATGCCGCAAGCTCAAAGATGAAATTATACCACGACATTTCTTCGCCAATGCCGCCGCCGCTACATGTTTTGCTCGACATCTACCGCCACCATTAAATAAAATATATAATTATAAATTAAATTATTATAATTATATATTTTATAAATTTTTATTTTTAGCAATTTCTATTTAATGAAATTTTAATTTAAGAATTTTTTATTTCCAAGCATTTCATTATTGTATTTTTTTATGTAAAGTAATGATGGGCGCATATAACTATTATAGGTTTTTTTTTCAATGGTGGAGATGAAGTGGTATAGGCTATATAAAACCATGTTATGAAGGATTTTAGTACCGTTGATGAAAAATTGAAACTTGAATTCAAAATTTAAATTTCCACCTTACCTCTCTCTTCCCCCTTAGGGAAAATTCGGCCCCTCACCTTCTCTTGCCCCCTCTTGGGCACCGTCCTCTTCCTCTCCCCCACTTGGTGGTTCGGCATGTAAGAACCTCCCCTCCCGGTCATTGTTATCGGCCGAGTGGAAGTTCTTAAGACAGGGGAAATCGACATATAGAGGTGTTAGCACTTAAGCTAAACACTACCATATGCCTTTGTCCCTTAAGGCGAGTAATAATTACAGCACAGTTTTCCAACCATAAAAAGGAGAAAAAAGAAATGAAAGTTAAACTAAATATATATATCCAAAAGATGACCAGAATCAGAGTAAGAGTACAACTAGGGGTCCTGGGGCCCAAAAATGCCCATCTGAGACTGTACAAAATGCCTCGGAAAATGGGGACCACCACAAAATGAGACTACGATGGCATAACACTTTAGACAAAAAGGATCTAAGCAAAAACCTACTAAGGCGACAGAGTGCCTCGGGCAAAAAGGGGCTACTAGGCACCCCAACTACTATACTATAAAGACTTATACCCAGAATAGGGCAATGTTGCACAAGCAACTACTTACTTCTCTTATGATCTCCTCCGCTACGGGAACTAGATCTGGGATAGGGTCCATGACTGCAGGTATCTCCATGTCCATTTCTGAGATTCCTTGCATGGGTTGGAACTAGGGCCTGATTGCGTATTGCGGGGCTTACTGCTGCTGGGGAACCTAGATGGTTTTATAGAAAACCATTTGTTATAAAGACTAAGTTGGATTAAATCTCTTTCCTCAGCACACCCACAATAAAAATATAGCATTAGTAGAAACATTTTAGATACAGTAGGTTTTTATAAGTTTAAAGACAAGTAAGAAAGAGGAGAGGGAAAACTAAAATAACTCAGCTTATAAGAATGCCCATGAAAGTATCTAGTGTCAACTAATTCCACCTATGGGGGGGGGGGGAATAGGTGTAGTGCAGTCTTTTTCGGAATTTAAAATTACCTTCACAATTAAACAAACACAACACAGAAAAGCACACACGCAATTATAGTGGTTCCCCGATTTGGGTACGTCCACTCTCCCCCTTCGACCAATCTCCCACCAAGGGACGACTTGGTCACTTCACCAAACGGATTGAAATCCAATCCTCACACTACGGAAGGCACCCTTCCAACCAAAGGAGTCACTACTCCTCCACCACGGGTTGCACCCAACCCTTACAACTAGGAATCACTATTCCTTTACAACAAAACAAAAATTAGAATGTACAAGAAATACAAACTACACGTGTGGAGAACCCAATGTCCCTCTTCATTTGTTGAAGCGTTATTGATGAAGACGGAGAGTCCATGACCGGAGTACTCACTTAGAGAGGATCTTCCAAAGATCAACGACGGCAAGTGAATGCGGCGGCGATGCTTTGTAGAACCAAACTTCTTGACGAAGCAAACAAGGTCTACCAACGATCTCAATCGGATCAGTCGTCTCAATCGATTCAGAATGAAGAACTATCCTCGTTCAACAAATCGAGCGACAAGAGATCTCGAGAGAGAAGCGTGAGACGCTAGACTTTCCTCGGCTCTGTCATCGGGAGATCAAAGATGATCTGAGATCTGCAGCCGCGACTATCTTGCGAGCGGCGATGGCGACGGAAGGAGTTCCGCGATCGACTAGGTTACGCTCGGCGGCCTTTTTATTCTTAATTAATCGCTGCTGTTGATGTTCGAAATAAGCGAGTATATATACTGTAGAACAACCCTAAATGACCGTTGTGGGGCCCATAAGAAGAAACCCTAGGCCCGATCAAAACAGCGCACAACATCTCGTTTCGGTCCAGCGAACAGAGCAAATTTGCCTAAGGCAAATTCGGCGATAATCATTGATGATTCTAGACGAAGTCGGCGGGAATCATTCATGATTCCCGTCAAATTTGCCTTAGCAGAATTCTAGTTGAAATACTTGTCATCGGGAGGAAATCGGCTAGAATCAAGATCATTCTCAACGAATTAGCGGGAATCAAGATCATTCTCGATGAATCAGCGAGAATCAGTCGTCGATTCTGCCTTAGAAGAATTCAAGGAGGACAGTCAGCCAGATGAAGTCGGCGGGAATCGGCGAGTGATTCTCGACGATTCGGGGAGAATCACTAGTGATTCCCGTCGAATCGGCGAGAATCACTTAGTGATTCCCGTCGATTTTTACTTAGAAGATTTCTTCTTCCTTCCTTTGAACTTGGTCTTTGACCCATCTTTGCTCCTCTTCTGCTCTTGATCTATCTTGACCCTGTACTTGAAAATAAGTACACTCCAATAGAGAGAGCACACATGAGTCAACACACAGATCTGCTCAACGAGGGATTACGTTCCGCAGACCCGTGTATATTAACCTACTGCACCCTGACATTGGTGTGTACTAAGCATGGAATAGCTGCAAGCACAACTTGATCAAAGATCGTCAAATACAACTTGTCAATTCAACTTAGCTTGTTCAGGGGCTTCTTCAAATAACGCACATTGTGGATACAATACCCAACAATCTCCTCCTATTTGAAGAAGCCTTAACCTTACAAGCTAAGATGAATAAGATAGATGGGAATGAAAATCATAAAATGAACAATCAGTTGAGAATGAAATTCATTACCATTCATTACCATTTTCCTTAGAGCATACTTAGCATTCTTAGCCATTGGCAGCAACTTTAGTACCTTAGCACCTTAGTCTTAGCCGAGAGGGTAATCTCCTCCTTTTCGGCTTCTGCAAATCTGGGACTTTACTTGGAGCCACATGCTCCCCCTCAGATCTTGCATCCATGCTCAATCTTGAGTTCCTTGCTGATGCTCCCCCTTGATCAAAGAGCCTTGAGCCCTTCAGTCTTCAATCTTCATAGTTCAGCATGCCGAGTTCAGTTTTTAAAAGACTAAACTTGGCCTCTTCTAGGGGCATCGTGAAGATATCTGCAACCTGCTTATCCGTGGGGACATAGTAGAGAGATATATCTTTGTTTTCCATATGCTCCCGAAAGAAGTGGTAGGGCATTATCTTTTTTGTTTTTTCAAATTTCTTGTTCTAGTGCAAGCCTGGAACATCTTTTTTCTAGGTCCCATCATGTTCCTGGGAACCTAGTCTATCCTGCAAAATAGAATTACCTTACCTTAGGAACCCAATAGGCATTGGGTCCTAGGTTCCTTGCTAGCACACTCCCCCTCGGCTGGTAAACCCTACGAGTGGTCGACCTCACATTGCTAACATGAGGAGTCTCATTGTTCCTTGGATTAAACCAGCAATCCACGGCAAAGTGACCAACTTTGCCACAGCACCAACAGTCAAATCTATTGTACCTTTTCCTAGGCTCCTGCTTCACCCTAGGAACGGTGGGTCTAGCCGGGGCCCTGGATCTAGAGGTGGAGGTATCTGATGACAGCAGTCACATGATTTCTTCACCTCCTGTTCCTTCAGTATAACAGGCTTTGCTTTTGGTTCCTGCTTCCTATTATGGCCGCTAGAGAAGTGGCCATAATCCTCCACTTGGATTTCCTTATAAGGTGCCTTGAAGTCAATCTCACCGTAGTTGCGGGGGAAGGCCCAACCATCATACCAACTCTTGGGCTTTTCAATCGAGGGCTGGAAGAAGTGGCCATAGGTTGACTCAAAGTCCTGCTCATTGCAAGGAAAGCTAGGCTTCTTTTATAAAATAGGATTGAGAGGGGCCTTTCCCTTTTCTACAGCAGCGGACTTCTTAGCAGCCTTATTTATCCTCTGTTTTTTGTTTCTCCTGGATGATTTACCAGGCACTCCCACATGCCTTAAGCCAGCCCCCTTAGCCTGATCAGAGAATTCATCAACCAGAGGAAGAACGGTCTTCGGCATGGAGAAGCTTTTGACAATCTTCCTTTCTGCCGTAAGCTGTTCTTCCAACTTGTTGATTTCTTCCTTTTTTAGGTCAAGGAGCCTTAAAGACTCTGAGTGCTCAGAAGTCAGGCCCAGGTGTTCCTGTCAGAGAGAGATCAAGCTTGTGATCTATTCTCTTAGAGACACTCTCTCAGAATTAAGAAATTTGACTTCTTTTTTCTTAGCCCTCAACCTCTTGCGGCATTCCTCAATGGTATTCAGCATAAGCTCATACTTTTCGAGGAGCTCAGCTTCACGAGCAGATGGGCTGTCCTCGAGATCATCATCATGAGACTCGGAGTCAGAGTCAGAAAGGGGGGTATGATCTTTTACCTTCCCAGTAAATGGGTGGCAGTCTCCATCTGAGTTAGAGCGACCCATTAGCCCGAAGTAGGCTTCCTCATCATCACTGGAGTCTGATGAATCAGACTCACTCAGTGTCTTTGTATGTTTGGCAATGTAGCTCCTCTCCTTCTTCTTATCTCTAGAGGACCTGCGCTCCTCTCCCTTCCCCTTGTCTTTCTTGCTTTGGTGGCAATCAACAACGACGTGACCTGGCTTATTGCATCCAAAACAAATAAATTCAGCAGAGCAAAGTTTTTTCTATTTAGGTTCATACCTGTCAGAAGAGTAATTCTTCTTCTGATGTCTGGAGGAGGAGCCGTCTCTCTTTCTTTGATTCCTCATCTTGAGGAACTTTTTGAATTCTTGAGTGATGAGGGAGAATTCTTCTTCAGATAGATCTGAGCCAGAAGAGCATGGCTCAGAGTCTTCTTCCTCATCCCTTTTCCAAGAGCGAGACAAGGATGTACCCTTGCCCTTCCTTGAGTGATTGGATTTCAGGGCTACAGAATTTTCTTTGGAAGCGGCTTTGTCGGCTTCTTCTTCAGCTTTTCTTGTGTTCAGCTGAAGCTCATAGGACATAAGCTTCCCAAACCGAATCTGGGGATCAGTTTCTGCTAGCTTGCCAAATTATTTGATGGCGCAAATCATGGTGTCCCAATCCTTAGTAAGGGATCTAAGGAATTTGTCATTTAATTCACCATCGGTGAATATTCTGCCATAGCCCTTTAGGGCATTGACGATCTTAAAAAAGTTCTCAAAAGTCACTCCGATCTCTTCCTTGGGACCTTGCCTGAAGGCCTCATACTTTTGGTTCAGAAGGGATCTTCGATCATCCCTTACTTTATCAGTGCCTTCCATCAGAACGATCAGGCCGTGTCATATGTCCTTGGCAGTCCTGCAGTTGCAGAAATTCTGCATCATGGAGTCATCGACGGTGCTGACAAGAATGTTCTGAGACTTCTTGTCTAGTCCGACAAGCAAAATCTCATCCTTGTCTATTTCAGAGAGCTTCTTGGGCACCATTTTGGTTGGATCAATGGTGGAGGCCTTAGTTGGAATATAAGGTCCCTCCTCCACTTTCATGAAAAGTCGGGGGTCGACTGCTTCCATGTAGTACCTGATCCTTTCCTTCTAGATAGGAAAGTTCAACTTGGTGCACACTGGGATCTTCCCTGAATTCTTGAGTCCTTCCATTTCAAAGATCTTCTTTCTTCTTGACAATAGACACGGGATCTTACTTAAGGTGTTAACCGTAATGACGAGTAACCTCCATCTGATATGACTTGAAAGTATCTAGTGTCAACTAATTCCACCTATGGGGGGAATATGTGTAGTGCAGTCTTTTGCAGAATTTAAAATTACCTGCACAATTAAACAAACACAGCACAAAAAAGTACACACACAATTATAGTGGTTCCCCGATTTGGGTACGTCCACTCTCCCCCTTTGACCTATCTCCCACCAAGGGATGACTCGGTCACTTAACAAAATGGATTGAAATCCAATCCTCACACTACGGAAGGCACCCTTCCAACCGAAGGAGTCACTACTCCTCCACCACGGGTTGCACCCAACCCTTACAACTAGGAATAACTATTCCTTTATAAAGAAAATAAAAAAATAGAATGTACAAGAAATACAAAGTACACGTGTGGAGAACCCGATGTCCCTCTTCGTTCGTTTAAGCGTTCTTGATGAAGACGAAGAGTCCAGGACCAGAGTACTCTCTTGGAGAGGATCTTCCCAAGATTGGCGACGACAAGTGAATACGGCAGTGATGCTTTGTAGATCCAAACTTCTTGACGAAGCAGGCAAGGTCTACCAACGAGCTCAATCGGATCAGTTGTCTCAATCGATTCGGAATGAAGAACTATCCTCGTTCAACAAATCGAGAGACAAGGGATCTCGAGAGAGAAGCGTGAGACGCTAAACTTTCCTCGGTTCTGTCGTCGGGAGATCAAAGATGATCTGAGATCTGCATTGGCGACTACCTTACGAGCGGCGACGGCGACGGAAGGAGTTCCATGATCGTCTAGGTTACGCTCGGCGACATTTTTATTCTTCATTAATCGATGTTGCTGATGTTCGAAATAAGCGAGTATATATACTTTAGAACAAACCTAAATGACCGTTGTGGGGCCCACAAGAAGAAACCCTAGGCCCGGTCAAAATAGCGCACAACATCTTGTTTCGGTCAAGCGAACAGAGAAAATTTGCCTAAGGTAAATTTGGCGAGAATCATTGATGATTGTCAACGAAGTCGGCGGGATTCACTCATGATTCCCATCGAATTTTCCTTAGCAAGAATTCCAGTTTAAATACTTGTCATCGGGAGGAAATCGGCGAGAATCAAGATCATTGTCGATGAATCAGTGGGAATCAAGATCATTCTCCATGAATCATCGAGAATCAGTCGTCGATTCTGCCTTAGCAGAATTCTTCAAGGAGGACAGTCAGCAAGATGAAGTCGGCAGGAATCGGCGAGTGATTCTCGACGATTCGGCGAGAATCACTAAGTGATTCCCGTCAATTTTGACTTAGAAGATTTCTTCTTCCTTCCAATGAACGTGGTCTTTGACCCATCTTTGCTCCTCTTCTGCTCTTGATCTATCTCGACCCTGTACTTGAAAATAAGTACACTCCAATAAAGAGAGCGCACATGAGTCAACACACTGATCTGCTCAAAGAGGGATTACGTTGCGCAGACCCGTGTATATTGACCCACTGCACACTGACATTGGTGTGTACTTAGCATGGAATAGCTGTAAGCACAACTTGATAGAAGATCGTCAAATACAACTTCTCAATTCAACATAGCTTGTTTAGGGGCTTATTCAAATCATGTACATTGTGGATACAATACCCAACAGCCCATACTTCCTTAAAAGTTTAGGATCTTTGTTTTTATTCATTTATAAAGTATAAGTACAAGGAAAATATAGTTTCAAAGCTATAAATTAACTTATATGAATTCCCATACAACATATAAGTTAAGGGTCTCGTGAATTTCTTATTTTATAAGAACGCCAATACAAACTTGTAATATAACTACTTTAAAGGTGCAATGTATGCTAAGTAAGACTGATATGTTTAATTAGATTATTTATTTCTAAGTCCTTACCCAGTCAACATGTTAGTGGGTAGCTAACCACCCATGCCTTATTATCATGGAAGATTATAACAGTGGATCGGAATTCTCCGCTCCTAGTTAGGTGCACACCACCACCCTAGGCCTCACATACACCACTGGACCGTGTTTTGTACTCCACACATTGTTCCTAAAAAACCATAGGGACAATGACACATACTAAGGGGATTTGTCCACCGTATTTTTACCACAAGACAGATTGCCCCGTCAAAATCCAAAGAATCTAACACGCCAGTCTCTCCGACAGTGTGTTGTACGGTAGAGTTGTTAGACCCGCCACATAGTTTATTAATTATTTTACTTAAGAAATCCTTGTACCGTGCTTACCACCCATACTTTACAACCTGTTATTGTGATAAAATGAACTTAAATGAAAACCACCCTTAACTGGAGGAAATCTAGAGTTTGCCTTATGGTACTTTCAGGGTGCTTGATTTAAATTACGTATTGGCCAGGTAAGAATAATTTTTGTGGTCGCACTGTGTACCGTTATACACCACCTTCCTTGCGGGGGATACTGGCTCACCCCTAACTCCTTTCGTAGACACCAATTAGGTAATTTAGGAACAAATCCCTTTAATGTATATAAGGTTGTAATCATAAGTTTTCCAGTTAAGATCTAATGTAATTAAACAAATAATGATGCAAAAAGAGTAAGGATCATGGTATACTACTTGCGTGCAGCCGCATAAGAAACATTTTATGTGATATCAAACGTATTACTCGTAGGCAAGAAGTGATCATGATTGAATATCCCAAACATTAAAGAAAGCATAAGCATGGAGTTATAAAAAGTTAAGAAAGACTTCACAAACAATTTCCAACTTCATTTGGTGACCTAAATAAGCATAATATTTAAAGGTGATGATTGTTGGGATGCAAGTAGATGTTCCCTACATTTACATGGATAATGGTTTTCATAAAAAAGTACGAGATTATAAATTCACACGACACTGCACCGTCCATCCAAAATTTTTTCCAAGGTAATTAATGAGTACAGGATATATAAAGAAAAGGGTGATGATATTTGGGGTATGAAAATAGGTCATTTGTTATTTTACGATTATAAGGGTTTAATAAGTAAATAAGTTGAAGCATGATGTTACCCGACCCACAAAAATGTTTTACTATTCACCTAAAACTTTTCCCAAGGTCTAGTGTGACCTAAATAGGTGTGTGATGAAGGGTGATAAGCTCTAGGGTGCAAATAGATATTTTTGGTAATTATGATAAAGGATGAGAGTTTAAGTAAATAAATAAGAGCAAGGGTCCAAATATTTTTCCAAGGTTGGTTATGACCTAATTAGTGCTCTGAAAAAGTTTGGTATTTATCGGAGTTTATTTAGGCATTATTATAAATTTTTCATAAGGAAACAATTATTTTATTAACAAAATATGTTAGGGTAATTAAATAAATTATATAAAAAAAGGAAGAGGATCCAAGGTGCTCCTCCTGAGTTAGGAATATTTAGAGAAACATGCCATAATTATTATAGGGGATTTGGAGGTCATGAGAGGGGTCTTCAACATTTTTCAATTTATAGGAATTAATAATAAAGAAGGAAACTTTGAAAGGAGATTCCTGGAGTTCTACACCACCCCTGAAAATGGGCCACCACTTTTTGAAAATCGCAGACCAACCCCTAAAACTTTCATGCTGGTTACATGGCTTGGGTCAGCCTCTATGGTGCTTATTTTGAGCAAACAAGTTCTGTTAATGGGCTGCAAATAACCATTTAATTGAATTAAATTAAATAAAAAAAAAGGCGGAGCACGGATATTGATGAAGATCCAATGCTCCAGAAATATGTCAGATGAGAAATTGACCTTCCCCCACAGCGGATCTGCTATTCAATACGATGTGGGGGTCAGCCAATCATTGCCGAGGTTAATCAACGACGCTGATTTCGTCTTCAACCACCAGCGACGGCTTATATTGATCCCGCTTGAGAAAAACATGCAGGGCTTTGCCACTGCTGCCCGGTGATCGCCGACCACTTCTGGTCCACTAGAAAGTTTCAAAGGGGCCAGTGCAATATTTTGGCGGTGGTGGGCTCGCCGGAAACCACCGGCGATGGCAGAACTCAAGTTGAGTTTTACATGAAATCGGCCTCTACAATAGCCCAAAACGATTCCCAATTGGTTTCGATTTCGGTTCGAAAACTTTCGCGAGGATGATGGGAAGAAGATGGAAGAGGAATCTCACCTCATAGGGGCGAGCTTTCCTGGTTCGAGGTCGGTTGTCCATGGCTTTTAACGTGTTGAGCAGGGTGGTGTTTGAAGAGTGCTTCCACTTAATTTCTCTGCACAGGGGGAAAGCTGGGGACTTGTGTGAGCTTTTCAATGGGCTTGGGGTCTCTTTTATATTTCAGGGGTGAGTTTTTGTTTGGAGCTCTTAAGCTCACTATGACCGATCATGGCTATGGTGTAGGGGTACTTCCAGCCACCTTGCAGTGTACAGGAGTTCAAGATAAGGTTGCTTAGGTGATGGGTCAGCATTCTAAAAGGGGAAAGTGTCTTAGGTTAGGAGAATTTTTGGTGTGCCTCTTTAGGCTAATTTTTCTCTAGTTATGGTTTGTCTAGGATTAGGCCTAAGCTCTTGTTGACTATTTGGGTTGACCGAAAAATAACATTTTTATGGTAGGGTTTGCCATGGTATATGATTGATGTGGGTCCAATCCTTGGGTAAAAAGAGTAAGGGAAGTGTGTTTTATGTCAAAAATACTAAGTGCTCACCACTTAGCCTTAAGGGCTTTCCAAGTGGTGTGGTCATTGGTTTGGTTTGCCATCGTGAGGGTTATGGTCCTAGAGTTATGTGGATGGTCAAGGGCTAAAGGGTGGCTATGTGCACACCTTCTCTCTTAAGAGTAGTGTAGTGCATCAACTTTGCTCTTAGGTGTACTAATGTTCAACTCAAGTCAAGGGGAGGGGTGGGGCCAAGGAACTTTGTTTTTTAGCAAAACTCCTAGGTTCCAAAGTAACATCGGGATGATATTAATCCAAAAAACAAAAGAAAAATTTCGTCCCGAAATTAATGTGAAGCTCATGGGTTTTTAAAGAATAGGTACATAAGTTATATAAGATTAATATATTAGTTTGAAGTTACCTGTTTGAAAAAGCTCTGGGTATTGGAGTTTAATTGCGTCATGCAGTTCCAATAAGAATTCTTCCCGCTCATGGTTAGACCATACGACTTTCACTAGTGGAATTTTCTTCTTCCGCAAGACCCGAGTTTTGGATTCTACAATCCATATTGGGTCGAGACAGACTGATCTATCGGCTTGTATAGGCCCTGAGGGAGTAGAGATGAGTTAATTACGATCCAGCAGGGCTCGTCGAAGTGATGATACGAGAAAGACATCATGTAAGTTGGCAATTTTCGAAGGGAGTTCTATCTTGTAAGCTAGTGGTCCGATTCGCTCTAATACAGAAAGGGCCCCATGTAACGAGGCCTGAGCTTCTGGTGAATACGGATACGGGAGACTCCTCGTACTGGCTTAATCTTCAAGAATACCTTGTCCCTGATTTTGAACTCGACCTTGTGGTACTTCCGATCATAGTACTTGGCTTGATGGCTCTGGGCTTCTAGCGCTCTTTTCCTGATTATTTTGATTGCAGCATTAGTGTCATCGATATAATGTACCCCTAACACCTGTTGGCCTTCTTTTTGTAACCAGGATAATGGGGTTCGACACCTTCTTCCATATAAGGCTTCATACGGGTCCATGCGTATACTTGATTGGAGGCTATTATTATAGGAGAAATCTTTCAGGGGTAAGAGCTTTTCCCACGGTTCGTTATAATCTATAATGCATTACCACAGTAGGCTGTCCATGGTCCTATTTGTTCGCTTTGTTTGGCCATCTGTTTGGGGGTGGATTGCGGTACTGAAGGCTAGCTTCGAGCCTAAGTGGGTTTGGACCATTTTCCATTCCTTGGAAGTGAATCGACCATCTCTATAAGATACGATTATTTTGGGGACTCCATCATAATGAATGAATTGCTCTACGAATGTCCTGATTAGTTAACTTACTGGGGATTCCTTGCGTATCGGGATGAACCGTGCTACTTTAGTAAGCCGGTCTACTAGCACACATATTAAGTCGTTCCCAACAGGGGAGCAAATGTTTGTCTTCTTTTGATCTCATGAAATGCACCTTCGCACTGAGTCATCCATTTGAAGGGAGTGTCTTTCTTAGTAAGGGAGGTGAGGGGGAGAGAAATTTTGGAAAATCCTTCTGCGAACTTACGGTAGTATCCAGCAAGTCCTAGGAAACTACAGATATTGGCAGCCGATCTTAGTGCGGGCCATTCTTTCACTACTTGAATCTTAGCAGGATCCAGCACTATCCCAACACTATTTTTCATGTGGCTAAATAATCCGACCTCCTTGAGCCAGAATTCGCACTTACAGAACTTGGCATACATGCATTGTTTTATTATCTTTTCTAGCACTAAACTTAAGTGCTTGTTATGGTCTTGTTCTGATTTTGATTGCACCTTTATGTCGTCTATGAAAATGATGACAAAGGTGTCTAAGTAGGGTCTAATGATATGGTTCATCAGTGTCATAAATGGCGAAGGGGAGTTGGTGAGCCCGAATGGCATAACTGTAAATTCATATAGGTAGTACATGGAACTAAAAGCTGTCTTTGGGATATCCTCATCCTTTATTCACAATTGGAAGTATCAAGATCTTAGATCTAGTTTAGAGAAGACACTAGCTCCTTGGATTTGGTCAAAGAGTTCATCTATACGAGGGAGGGGGTACGTGTTTCATACCATTAGTTTGTTAAGTTCTCTATAATCGATGAAAAGAGGAAGGGTTTCGTATTTCTTTTTGACGAATAAGACGGGTGCTCCCAATGGTGATGAACTTAGACGGACGAAACCATCCCTGATGAGTTTGTCTAGTTGCTGTCAAAACTCAGTCAACTCTTTTGGGGCCATTCAATAAGGGGTCTGAGATACTGGTCAGGCCCCTGAGACTATTTGCATTTTGAACTTGACCTCACGTGGTGGGGCAAGTTCGGGCAGTTTTTTGGGGAAAACTTCGGGGAATTCTTTTACTACGGCTACATTGAGAAGGTCATCGGTCTTACCTATCATTCTGATGTAAACTGCGTAGACCTCTTATCCCTTAATATATTCTTTTACCATTTATATGAACATTAAGTCGATGGGGGATAATATTTTGTACCTTGGGGAGTAGGTTTCGTAGTTGAATCCGTATGCAGGGTGACTTCTTTGGTTGAGAATTTTATCAATGCTTTGTGTCTTCCTAACCATTCCATCCCTAGAATGAGGTCGAAGTCCGGGAGGTTCAGAAATGTTGTGGCAGCCTCAAATAATCTGTTATGAAGGCAGAAAAAGAATGTTCATTGATCGGAAGAAAGCATCTCTGATCCGTCAGGGAGTCGCACTCTTAGACGTAGACCTGTAAAACGTTTAATGTTAGGCACATCCTGAATGAAACTTTTTGATACAAAGGAATGTGAGGCTCTTGTGTCGAACAAGGTACATTTGGGTTTCCCATTTATTGTGCATATACCTATTGATTAATGAAGAGGTGGTGAATAGAAATAGTTTTACTTAATATGTGAAGCTGAAATACTAAAAGAAGGAAATTACCCGTCACAATATCTTGGGGATATTGGTTTTGAGTGAGATCCATGGCATAGGCCTGTTGTGTCAGGGGAAAGGGATTTATTGGATTACTCCAAGTCCTACCATGGTACCCTCCTCCATGAACTCTCCCTCTTCCTTGGCCTGGTGCTGGATTTCCCTAGTATGGTGTTATTGCCTCCATCCTTGGCAAAAGATTCCTTTGTGGGAAGTTGCATTTCAAGTGGTGGTTGGTTGCAGTTAAAGAAGTTGAAGAAGTTTCATAAGAATGGTCCCGAGTTATTGTGTGATGGTTGTTGTGTTGGGGTTTAGGTTTGTTGTTGCATTTATTGGTCTGGCTTCGGGGATGGGTAAAATGGTTGTTTACCCCTTCGTCCCTCTCTGCTTCTGTCCCCCGAGGGAGGAGCATTTCTCCTATTGCTGTATTCTATTTTTGTTAATCTCTTCCGATGGTTTTGAACCATCTGGTGGTTTGCAACAAGAGTTTTTTTTATGCGATGATTTGAGCGAATGAGGAGTGTGCTGCGAAGATGTGTGGTTGTCGGATGGAGTCCTTGAGGCCGCCATAGAAGCATTTGGTGTAGTTGTGATCGCTAAGTGTGAATCCTCCCGCAAAATGAGATAAGTGAGAGTACTCCCTCTCGTAGTCTAGGACGGAATGGTTGTCCTGCTGAAGGTGTAGGAACCTTTCTTGGAGCTCATCCCAGGCTATCGTCGGGATGATGTGATCGGTGAAGTTGTCGGCGAATTCCGTCCAATCTATTTCCCCATAGGTTTTTCCCAAGAAGGTGCTATCCATGGTTGACTTCCACCATCGTCGGGCATAGTCGACGAAAAAACATACGGTGAGGGTGATGGTCATGCCCTTGGACACTTGATTCCTCAGTTTGTACTACCGATTCGGTGTCGTTGAAGTTTAGTGGAGATAAGACTTAGAAGATGCATAACCAATTTGTTGGTGGTTTAGTGGGACGACTCCTGTCTTGGTGGGACATAGTGTCTCAGAAGGTGGACAAGATATCTGATAATGTATGGTTCATTTCTTTTTGAACAGAGGTGTTGGTTGGCGGAAGAGTAGACGTTTGAGTATTTGCTCCGGGGTTCATTGGTATCTATATATGAAAAAAAATGAAGAGACTATAAACTGTTTGGATAAAAAGGAAGAGTTTGTAGATAGTATAGGTGTTCTAATCTAGAGTTGGGCTCACCAGCTTCTGCTGCGCTAGTTTGTCCTCTAACTAACTGACAAAGCAAGGTGTAGAAGGAGTTTAGTCTAAAGAAGGATCTTGTGGCCTCTGATACCATTTGTAAGAACCTCCCCCACTTTATCATTATTCATGGACGAGGGGAAGTTCTTATGGCAGGGGAAATTTCCATATATCGGTATCAGCACTTAAGCTAAACACTACCATATACCATTTGTCCCTTGAGGAGAGTAATCATTACAGCACAGTTTTTGTAACGCCCCCGATTTTTCTGCGACTATTTTATTCTCGTTTGGCGTTACGGTGATGCGTTTTTGTGGCTTGTGCCATTTGTGGATTGGGGTTTAGCTCCTTAGAACAGAGTGGCCTATTTTGTAGCCTATGGGCAAGGTCTCCCTAGGAATCCTAGTCATTTTGGATGACCCGGTGTTGCCTCTTTGGGGATGCTTGTGTTTTGGATTTAGGTTGGTATAACTCGAGTTCTGTTCGTCGAAAGTTTATTTCAACTTCGCCGATGTGTTTGTAGAGTGGGTATTTAGCTACGGTGCAAATTTCGTCGAATTCAGAGGTAATTCAGTTTTCGTGTCGTTTTGGGTGTGCCATTAGTAAAGACTATTAGAAAATTCTCTTATTTTATTAAGAGAACCGGCGGCTAGGCTTCAGTTATGCGAAACCGACGTGTTTAAAGCTTATATAAAAGCTTTACTTTGAGTGGTGGGCCAACTCTTTCCTCCATCTTCCCGAGACCTATAACCGCTGCTCGAGTTTGCGGAAAGCAGAGGTGGAAATGACGGACTGCCCTAGCCTTCGGCCGGCGATTTCGGGAGATTTCGTGGACGGAATTCGTTTCCGAAAGCTGCGTTGGCTTGCTCTCGCTGAGATTTACGTTTCGACGATAAGAGATTCGATTTTCGTGGAGTTTTAGGAGACTTGGATTTTCGGGTCTTGTGGATTTCCGCCATTTAAGTGCGGGTTGCTTGTTAGGTTCTTTTAGGTGCTGCTGCTGCTAGTGCCGAGTGAAGAGGAGGGAAAGTCGTCCAAGCTTTGCTAGAAATAGAGGCAATTTGTATTCTTGCCCTTGCCATTTTTATTCTCTTGTTGAATTGAAAAATCCCGATTAGCCGTAGGGTAGAGGCCAAGCTGTTCTTTTATCTTGCTGAATTTTAGGGCTTAGTTTCTCCTAATGAGCCCCCCTTCTTTGTGTTGTTGCTGCCCAACCCGCCGGCGTAATGCCGCTAATATAAACTCCAGATTTCCGTCTGTTTGCTTCTTGCGGGTGAAGCCGAGAGATAGAGTATGAGGGGGTGCCTGCTGTATGTCTAGGAAAGAGCCAGATTAGGACTCTCTGTCTGGCCGGTGTTGAGTGTGGTGCACACACTAAAAGACTTTGCGGTTTTGGCGTTGAGTGTGGTGCATACACTCAACGCCACAGTTGTAGCTAGTTTGAAATTTTGGCTAAGAACTGGGGCGTTGGGTGAGGTGGACTCACTATACGCTATATCCCCTGCTAACGGCAAAGTACTTTGGCGTTGAGTGAGTCGACCTCACTCAACGCCATTTCTGTTTTGGCGTTGAGTGAGGCAAGCTCACTCAACGCCGCGGTTTTTTTGAGAAGCTAAGTACTTTGGCGTTGAGTGAGGTGTGCTCACTCAATACCATAGCCTTTTTTGAGGCTAAGTGCGTTGGCATTTAGTGAGTCGACCTCACTCAACGCCATTTCGGTTTTGGCGTTGAGTGAGGTTGACTCACTCAACGTCGTCGCTTTCTGTGCAACCAAGTACTTTGGCATGTGAGGTGTGCTCACTCAACGCCACAGCCTTTTCTTAGGCTAAGTACTTTGGCGTTGAGTGAGTCGACCTCACTCAACGCCATTTCCGGTTTGGCGTTGAGTGAGGTGAATTCACTCACTGCCGTAAGCAAATTTAGCGGCCAAGTCCCGTGGCGTTGAGTGAGTGAACCTCACTCAATGCCATTTCTGCTTTGGCGTTGAATGAGGTAGACTCACTCAGCGCCACAACCCTTCTTCGTGGACAGAACTTCTGGCGTTGAGTGAAATGACGTCACTCAACGTCATTGATGTTTTGGCGTTGAGTGAGGTGTACTTACTCAATGCGGCAGTTTTCTTTTTCGGCTAAGTGTAAGGGCGTTGAGTGAGTTAGCTTCACTCAACGCCATTGCTGTTTTGGCGTTGAGTGAGGCCAACTCACTCAACGCCACTTTCTCTGATTGTGGTTAAGTACAAGGGCGTTGAGCGAGTGTGCCTAACTCAACGCCAAGGATGTTTTGACGTTGAGTGAGGTTAGCTCACTCAACGCTAGAGTATTCTTGCGAGAGGCGTTGAGTGAGTGAACCTCACTAAACGCCATGCCTGTTTTGGCGTTGAGTGAGGTTAGCTCACTCAATACCAGAGTTGTTCTTCTGGAGGGCGTTGAGTGAGTAAACTTCACTCAATGCCATGCTTGTTATGGTGCTGAGTGAGGCTAACTCACTCAACGCCAAGGTCTGGTTCGGCGTTGAGTGGGTCCCACTCAATGCCAAACCGTGTTGAGTCATTTAAACACTTTTTCCCTACATTGATTTTCGTTCCAGAGTGAATTCCTCTATTTTGATTTTTGAGTTTCCTTGTCGGCCATTTTTTTTTCCCTAAAGGCCGCTTCGTGGGTCGTTGTTAGTAGTGGTGGTTTGAAGCTCTTCATAGGGGAGGTGTTGTGTAATTTAGCTATGGCCACCCTTTTTCTTCTATCTTGCTCAAGGTACGGTCTGGGCAAGGGGGTGGAAGATCCCTAGTACTTTCATATGTAGACCCTTGAGCTTGTTGGCTTAGAAATGGTGGTTGGGGGACTGAGTTTGCCTCCAACCCGGATCCATGTTGTTTATTTTGCTACGACCAACTCCCACAGCTTAGGGTATTAGACGTTTCTTCCTTGGTAGATTGTAGCATTTTGGGCTCTTGGTAGCTTAGTGGACTCTGCAGGAGGTAGTTTCTGGGCAGGGTTGATGTTATTTCCTCGCACCTAGTGCATTTCTTTTTGTCTTGCCTTGGGGCAGTTGTTACTTTTACTGCTGTGTTTTTCCTCTTTCATTTATCATCTGGTAGACACATTCGTGCAGTTTTTCCTTATTTTGATTGCTGAGGTATTATTTTTTTTTCTTTTGAATGCCTCAGGTTCTGAGTAGTAGCCAATTTGGTGGCTAGGTTGTTATGGTGTTGCAGGTGGTCTCTTGGACTTTTGAGATCCTTCGAGATTGGTTTAGAGAGGTAGTTTTCTGTAGTTTTCTTACAGGCATACATATTTGCCAGTGGGTTCGTGTTAGGTTGTTGGCGCTGTAACACCCCGAAACTCAAAAGAGAGACGGGTGGCATTTTTAAGCCAAGACGGGGTTTTGAAGCAGGTGACACGGGTCTCGACACGGGCGTGTCGGAGGCCGTGTCATGGCGTGTTTGACCACGGGTCGTGCGGTCGACGCTTTGGCAGTCGATGATCGTAGAAGGCTGGAACACGGCCTGGGACACGGCCTGGGACACGGGCGTGTCCCAGGGCATGTCAGGCACACGGCATGTGACACGGGCGTGTCACATGGTCGTGTCCTCCTCGGTACATTTCTGGTCCTATGCCATTTTTGGCACACGGGTAGTGACACGGGTGTCGACACGGGTCTGTCATCCGACACGGGTAGTGACACGGGCGTGTCATCCGACACGGGTAGTGACACGGGTGTCGACACGGGTGTGTCATCCGACACGGGTAGTGACACGGGTGTCGACACAGGCGTGTCAGTGGCCGTGTCCTTCTTGGGTTGGGAAAGCTGGCCGATTGCACACGGGGGGGCGTTACACGGGTCCCGACACGGGCGTGTCACCGGTGACACGGGCATGTCGGAGGCCGTGTCGAATGCCGTGTGCTGGTTTTTGAGTCGGTCGAGACGACGAATGGGTGACACGGCCAGGCACACGGCCGTGTTGCAACCCGTGTTCGGCGCAGATTTGGTATTTTCAGGCCCGATCATGGCCGTTCATTTCTTTGATTTGAGATCCGACGGCTGGGGGTTGTTTCCCCAGGGTTATACCCGGGAATAGGGTTTAGAAACCCTCATTTCTCTTGAGTGGTTCTCTTTCTAAAAGCTAGAGAGAGGAGAGAGCAAGGAGGAGGAAGAAGGTCTAGATCCGGTCGCCGGAGGAGATTCGGAGCTCCAAATCGCGAACCGTCTTCGGATTCGCAGAGGCAAGGAGATTGTGGTGCTTTTCATCCGAATAGATTTTCATGGCGCCGCGGAAGAACGCAAGGGTAACGATTCTCATCCTAGGGCATGTGAAGCCCTCTTTTCCTTTGCATAGGAAGCCCTCTCTCGCGAGTGAGCGAAGAGTTGGAGCATTCCTTGGGGTAGATATGTAAAGTCCCCCTTGTACAGAGTCCGTATGCGAAAACGGATATAGGCATTGTGTGTGAAGCCTATTAGGACATGTAGGTCCAGATCGGTGATGTTGCATTGCATTTGAACCGGGCAAGACTCCGAATGTTTGGGTGTTTACGGGTTTTCTACGTGGTAGATTGCAACAGGGAGCCTTAGAGATTAACTCTAAGGTGCACCCGGAAAACTGGGCAAAAACGAGTTTTGCCAACACGATGGCCGGGGAGCCAACGTGAACATAACCGGGTTATGTGATTGTTGTGGTGGAAGCGGGACTCGGTGAGTCTTGACCTGCGCATATGGCTTAAATTGTCGTTGCGGTGTGAGCACGGGTCAGGCGGAACCGTACCCGGTCTATGTCGTTCGGTAGGACCGTTGGCATGGATGAGGGTCTTCGGTGGTCTATGGCTTAAATTGTCGTGACCAAGGCCGGGAAGGCAAAATGCTCATATGGTTGGCCGTCCAAGAGGCGGTGGTGGAACGGGAATGTCTATGGCTTGAATTGACGTGACGTTGGCCGGTTCGCCGTGAATGTGCCCTGTGTGCACGAGGTGTGTGGCCGTGCGAGCCTACGCCTTTGATGATGTGTGTTTATGCTAATAAATTGCCTATACAAATAAAGTGCAGGGAAAGAGCATCGCCGCCCCGATTTTGGGGCGGGATCGTTATAATTTGGTCACCATAGCTGACCGTTGCTTTTGTTTGCCACCGGGCGGTGGTTTGTGCTTGCAGGTGCTGCGGAGCCGAGCGGAAAATAGCGGGCTAAAGCCCAAGTTGCTGAGCCGGCCCTCGAAGGCCTAATTTTGACTGTTTCATTGTGACCATGTGTGGCCGGCCTGCGAGCCGATGTATGAAAACACTTTTGTATCAAGCAAACTATGTAAGGCCTTAAGGCCATTTCTGTTTTATGTGTATTGGAACATTCCTGCGGGTGTTTTTGTAGTGGACATTCATGCTGTTGGTAGGGTTCTTAATTGTGCAACTTAATAATTGCTTCCGCTAGGTGTTGTGTAGGACGTTATGATTGATTGATTGGTTTCAACGCGTAACCAACCGGTCTGTCCGTAGTATATGGCGTCGGGCCCCGGTCGGACCTACTGCTATATGCTATACGAAGGATAGGGGTGTTACAAATTGGTATCAGACTACTGGTTTCGGTCAAACTTAAATGAATTCGTGGGCGAATGCACTTTAAGGGGTGGTGAGCACATGTGTGCGTCATCATTATAACATGAAAAGAACCCATGAATGTCCACTTAGGAATGAAAATACACATGTTTGAGGAACCTGCATGTTCCTATAATTGCTGTTTGCAATAGTATTTGGTCGCTTATCTGTGTTTTGCACGTTTATAGGTGACTAGAAGTGGTTCTGGGCCGTCAGAACGGCCAGGTTCTGAGGAAAGCAGTGCGCCAAGTGAGGCGCCTGCAACACCTCCGTCTGCCGAGACCATTAGGTTGGTGGCAGAAGCTGTCATGGCGATGATTAATGCGCAACCTACAAGACAGGTGCAGCGGCCTGCTCCTGCGGAGGAGCAAGTGCCGCTCGAAGCGGCGAAGCCTAGAAGGGTTGAGCAGGTGGCGGTGGAGTCAGAGTTACCTCGGAGAGCAACTGAAAGACAGTTAAAGCATGTGATGGGCTTCCACCCACCGGTGTTCTCGGGAACGGGAACCCCGACCCAGGCTGAAGATTGGCTCTCAAGAGTCAATAGGGTGATGACAGCTACTGAAACGGAAGAGTGGCAGAAGACAATGATAGCGACATTCCTTTTGGATGGGGACGCAAGGTTATGGTGGGAAGGCCTAGAGCTACACCAGTTGAGGGGAAGGCCGTTGGTAGAAGTTCCTATGGCGGAGTTTGCAAGATTGTTCATGGCTCGATACCTCCCCTCAGTGCAGAGGATCGCATTGGAGAACGAGTTCCAAAAGTTGGTGCAAGGAGATAGCACTGTAGACGAGTACCTCCACGAGTTTACTCGGTTGGGGAGATATTCTAGCGCTACCTTTGCCGACGAGGAGCGAAAGACTAACCGCTTCTACGAAGGGTTAAGAGATGAGCTGAGGTTGCTACTGTCAGGGCCAATGATGCAGGGTTTCCTAACCTTGGTCAACTCGGCCCGGTCCTTGGAGAAGGACATGAGAAATGTGCAAGCTAAGAAGGAATCTGGCGGGAAGAAATCGGAGTTCAAAGCGCCGACTACGTCGAAGTCGGGCTATCGAAAATTCTTCAAGAAGACTAGGACGTCAGGTCCAGCTTCTTCTACAGGTGCCTCGGGGGCAACTACCAACCGAACCCCGGGCGCTTGTTTCACGTGTGGAAAGACGGGGCATATTGCCCGCGATTGCTGGAGTAGACGCCCGAAATCCGAGAGGAAGCAAGGAGCTACTTACGAAGAGAAGGGCAAGGCGGTGGAGTCAACCGCGTCTCACTATGCTCCGACTCTGCCTAGAGTTTACAACTTGGGGCAGCAAGAGGCCATTAAACAAGCGGATGTGGTGACAGGTATGAGTTAATTTATAGAATGTTAACTTAGATACTATTGTTTATTGCTTGTTAGCCTAATATGGTTTGCATAGGCTTTGTTTTGATTAGCGATAGTCCGGCACGGGCACTGTTCGATACGGGAGCTTCACACTCCTTCTTGTCCGAAAATTTTATATCGCGCATCGGAGTCCCTTCTTCGATGGCGAAGGACAAGTTGGATGTGCTGCTACCGAATGGGTCCTCGATGCGTGCAGATAGAGTGTGCGCCGTAAAGGTTCATATTGGGAGCCAAGAGTTTGACTTGCTAGCGTCATTGCTGCCGCTAGTAGAGTTCGACGTTATCTTTGGGATGGATTGGCTTTCGGAGCAGAAAGCTTGGATTGACTGTGACCGGAAGGAGGTCAAGCTGGGTGTTGGGTTGGGGACAACATTCGGGGGACTCAAGGGGTCGAGCAAGACGTTGATGTCTGCTCTTCAGGTGGTAAAGGCAGTTCGTGCTGGTGCAGAGCTGTTCTTCGCAATAGTGGGGGCTGTGGAGCCAAAGTCCACGTTGGATAGCATCTCCGTGGTTTGTGAATACCCCGATGTGTTCCCGGATAGTCTTACCGGGGCCCCACCGCGGCGAGAGATTGATTTCACCATCGAGATTGTACCGGGGGCCAAACCGGTGTCACGTGCTCCGTATAGGTTGGTGCCTAAGGAGATGGCAGAGTTGAAAGTTCAGCTAGAGGAGCTGATGGAACAAGGTTATGTGCGTCCAAGCTCGTCGCCTTGGAGCGCACCAGTCCTCTTTGTTTAGAAGAAGGATGGTAGTATGCGGTTGTGTATCGACTACAGAGAGTTGAACAAGCTGACGGAAAAGAACAAGTACCCGATCCCGAGGATTGATGATCTCTTTGATCAGTTAGTCGGATCGTCGATATATTCTAAGTTGGACTTGAAGTCGGGGTACTATTAGTTGAGGATAAGGGAATGTGATATCCCGAAGACGGCGTTCAGCACAAGGTATGGGCATTTCGAGTTCAAGGTCATGCCGTTTGGACTGACGAATGCGCCATCAGTGTTTATGGACTTGATGAACACGACGTTCCGAGATTTCCTGGATCGCTTTGTTATCGTCTTTATTGACGATATATTGGTGTACTCGCAGTGCGAAGAAGATCACTTCAAGCACTTGCATCTAGTGTTGGAGACTTTGAGGAGGAATGAGCTTTATGCGAAATTCTCCAAGTGCGAGTTCTGGATACCCTCAGTAGCGTTCCTTGGTCATATTGTTAATGGGGAAGGTATAGCGGTGGATCCGGCGAATATCGTTGCGATACGGGAGTGGCCTGCGGTGTCTTTTGTCGCGGAAGTCCGTTGTTTCCTCGGGCTTGCCGGATATTACAGGCGCTTCGTAGAGAAATTCTCACGGATAGCGCTACCTCTCTCGAAGTTGACAAGGAAAGATAAGAGATTCTTGTGGACGCAGGAGTGCGTGCAAGCGTTTGAGGAGCTGAAGAGACGGTTGACCACAGCGCCAGTGCTTAGTTCGCCGAGTGGGACCGAGGGCTTCGAGGTGTATAGTGACGCCTCGGGTAGTGGTTTGGGCTGCGTGTTATTGCAGCATGGGAGCGTTGTAGCTTATGGATCGCGTCAGCTGAAAGTGCATGAAAGGAACTATCCAGTCCACGACTTGGAGTTGGCGGCCGTGATATTTGCACTTAAGCTGTGGAGGCACTACCTATACGGCGTAAGGGTCGATATATATACCGATCACAAGAGCCTGAAGTACTTATTGGATCAGAAGGATCTTAACATGAGGCAGAGGTGGTGGATGGAGTTCCTGGGGGACTACACCTTCAAGATTCATTATGTACCCGGGAAGGGCAATGCGATTGCTGATGCGTTGAGTCACAGGGCTCCCGCCCAAGCCAACTGGTTGTCGGTGCATGATGAGCGGCTGATATGGGTGTTGGAGGAGCTTGAGATCTGTTGTGTTGACAAGCAGACGAGCGCCAAAGCAATGTTGAACTGGACAGAGGTACAGTATGACCTGGCTGATCGGGTTCGGCAGGCATTAGAGTTAGATGACTCCATGAAGGAGCTTATGGAGGCAGTGTTGGATGGGTCAAATTCCCAGTTTTCAGTGGAAGATGGGTTACTAAGGAAGGATCGTCGGTTGTGCGTCCCAAGCGGGAGTAACCTACGGGAGGAGTTGATGTACGAGGCTCATCATACCAAGTACTTGATCCACCCAGGGAGCAAAAAGATGTACCGTGACCTCAAGAAGCTGTTTAGGTGGCCGGGGCTTAAGAAAGATGTGGCGTTGTTTGTGGCTAAGTGCCAAACATGCGCCTTGGTGAAGGTGGAGTGCCAAAAGCCGGGAGGATTTCTGAAGTCCTTGCCTATACCGGAGTGGAAGTTCGACGACATATCTATGGACTTTGTGCATCGGTTGCCAAGGTCGCAGAAAGGGAACGACGCCATCTGGGTGATCGTAGATCGGTTAACTAAAGTGTCGCATTTCATTCTGCATAGGAAAGACGACTCGGTGGAGAAGTTGGCAAAGCTATATGTGGACAATATAGTTAGACTGCATGATGTGCCTCGCAGCATTGTGAGTGATCGCGATGGGCATTTCACGTCCAATGATTGGAGGTTGGTGCAGCAGATGCTGGGGAAAAATTTGAAGTTCAGCACAGCCTTCCATCCGCAGACAGATGGGCAGACCGAGAGAGTCAATAGAACGATAGAGGACATGCTCCGCGTGTGTGTCCTAGACTTCGGGAAGCATTGGGAGGACCACCTGTATTTGGTGGAGTTTGCGTACAACAATGGCTACCAAGCGAGTATACAAATGGCACCCTTCGAGGCCCTGTATGGTAGGAAGTGTCGCACGCCGTTATCGTGGCTTGAAACGTGTGAGGCAAGGTTGTACAAGAAGTAGGAGGTGGAAAATGCTACTTCTTTGGTGCGGGTCATTCGAGAGCGTTTGCTGATCGCTCAGGATAGGCAAGCTAAGTACTACAATGCCAAGCATCGGAATGTGGAGTTCGCGGTGGGCGATTGGGTGTACTTGAAAGTAAAGCCGTTCAAGGGTGTTTCGCGGGTGAGACGTTTGAAGAAGCTGAGCCCAAGATACCTTGGACCCTTTGAGATTCTGGAGCGGGTCGGCGAAGCGGCTTATCGTTTGAAGTTATCGGTAGAGTTGAGTGGACTACACGATGTGTTCCACATATCTATATTGCGGAAGGCGGTGCAAGAGCCTTCGCAGGTGATCGCAGTTGATCAAGTACCGGTGGACGAAGAGTTGACGACTAGGGTCAAGCCCGTTCGTATTGAAGACTCCGAAGTTAAGTGACTTCGTAACAAGGAGATCCGAATGGTCAAGGTCCGTTGGGACAATTGCGGTCGTGAGGAGCTCTCTTGGGAACTGGAGCAGACCATTATGGAGGAGTACCCAGAGTTATTTCGCTCAGGTACCGCTCTTGGTTTTATGTTTACTTTCCTTTAGTAATTTAGTGGGCGAAATTCTTTTAAGGGGGGAGAGAGTTGTAACACCCCGAAACTCAAAAGAGAGACGGGTGGCATTTTTAAGCCAAGATGGGGTTTTGAAGCAGGTGACACGGGTCTCGACACGGGGGTGTTGGAGGCCGTGTCAGGGCGTGTTCGACCACGGGTCGTGCGGTCGACGCTTTGGCAGTCGACGATCGTAGAAGGATGGAACATGGCCTGGGACACGGGCGTGTCCCAGGGCGTGTCAGGCACACGGTATGTGACACGGGCGTGTCACATGGTCGTGTCCTCCTCGGTACATTTCTGGTCCTGTGCCATTTTTGGCACACGGGTAGTGACACGGGTGTTGACACAGGTGTGTCATCCGACACGGGTAGTGACACGGGTGTGTCATCCGACACGGGTAGTGACACGGTGTCGACACGAGTGTGTCATCCGACACGGGTAGTGACACGGGTGTCGACACGGGCGTGTCGGTGGCCGTGTCCTTCTTGGTGGGGAAAGCTGGCCGATTGCACACGGGGGGGGGGGGGGGGAGGGGGGGTGGGGGGGGGGGGGGGGGGGGGGGGGGGGGGGGGTGGCGTGACACGTGTCCCGACACGTGCGTGTCACAGGTGACACGGGCGTGTCGGAGGCCCTGTCGATTACCGTTTGCTGGTTTTTGAGTCGGTCGAGACGGCGAATGGGTGACACGGCCAGGCACACGGCCGTGTTGCAACCCGTGTTCGGCGCAGATTTGGTATTTTCAGGCCCGATCAAGGCCGTTCGTTTCTTTGATTTGAGATCCGACGGCTGGGGGTTGTTTCCCCAGGGTTATACCCGGGAATAGGGTTTAGAAACCCTCATTTCTCTTGAGTGATTCTCTTTCTAAAAGCTAGAGAGAGGAGAGAGCAAGGAAGAGGAAGAAGGGCTAGATCCGGTCGCCGGAGGAGATTCAGAGCTCCAAATCACGAACCATCTTCGGATCCGCGGATGCAAGGAGATTGCGGTGCTTTTCATCCGCATAGATTTTCATGGCGCCGCGGAAGAACGCAAGGGTAACGATTCTCATCCTAGGGCATGTGAAGCCCTCTTTTCCTTTGCATAGGAAGCCCTCTCTCAAGAGTGAGCGAAGAGTTGGAGCATTCCTTGGGGTAGATATGTAAAGTCCCCCTTTTATAGAGTCCGCATGCGAAAACGGATATAGGCATTGTGTGTGAAGACTATTCGGACATGTTGGTCCGGATTGGTGATGTTGCATTGCATTTGAAACCGGGCAAGACTCCGGATGTTTCAGTGTTTGCGGGTTTTCTACGAGGTAGATTGCAATAGGGAGCCTTAGAGATTAACTATAAGGTGCACCCGAAAAATTGGGCAAAAACGAGTTTTGCCAACACGATGGCCGGGGAGCCAACGTGATCATAACCGGGTTATGTGATTGTTGTGGTGGAAGCGGGACTCGGTGAGTCTTGACCTGCGCATATGGCTTAAATTGTCGTTGCGGTGTGAGCACAGGTCAGGCGAAACCGTACCCGATCTATGTCGTTCGGTAGGACCGTTGGCATGGATGAGGGTCTTCGGCGGTCTATGGCTTAAATTGTCGTGACTAAGGCCAGGAAGGCAAAATGCTCATATGGTTGGCCGTCCAAGAGGCGGTGGTGGAACGGGAACGTCTATGGCTTGAATTGACGTGACGTTGGCCGGTTCGCCGTGAATGTGCCCTGTGTGCACGAGGTGTGTGGTCGTGCGATCCTACGCCTGTGATGATATGTGTTTATGCTAATAAATTGCCTATACTAATAAAGTGCAGGGAAAGAGCATCGCCGCCCCGATTTTGGGGCGGGATCGTTATAATTTGGTCAGCATAGCTGACCGTTGCTTTTGTTTGCCACCGGGCGGTGGTTTGTGCTTGTAGGTGCTGCGGAGCCGAGCAAAAAATAGCGGGCTAAAGCCCATGTTGCTGAGCCGGCCCTCGAAGGCCTAATTTTGAGTGTTTCATTGTGACCATGTGTGGCCGGCCTGCGAGCCGATGTGTGAAAACACTTTTGTATCAAGCAAACTATGTAAGGCCTTAAGGCCATTTCTTTTTTATGTGTATTGGAACATTCCTGCGGGTGTTTTTGTAGTGTACATTCATGCTGTTGGCAGGGTTCTTAATTGTGCAACTTAATAATTACTTCTGATAGGTGTTGTGTTGGACGTTATGATTGGTTGATTGGTTTCAACGCACAACCAACCGGTCTGTTCGTAGTATATGGCGTCGGGCCCCGACCGGACATACTGCTATATGCTATACGACGGATAGGGGTTTTACAGGCGCCCACTGGTAGTTTTTACCTTTGTACTAGATATATTACTTTTGATGCTACCATTTTCTAGAGATAGTCTACTTGCTCTGAGGAGGATTTATGCTAGGTTGCTAGTTATTGTTAAAACTATAATTATTATTATAAGTATAGCTCATGATCAACATGTTTTATAAAACTCAATCAGTATTTTCCAAAGAACGTGTAAAGATCGTTTTCTTATATATAATATAATTTAAATGTAGTCTTGCATAGCATAAGTGGTCCTCATGGGACACTTATGCACTCCTTAGGATGTTAATCCTGAATAAAGTATTTTCCGGAGCGTATAAGTATAGTTTTTAACTGTGGAAAAGGTGATCCACCGAGACGAGGGATACAGCCTCTAAAATATAACTAATTTTCTAATCATCAAACTTATGAAATTCTTTCATAAAGTAAAGTAGTTGGTTTTGCCTGAGCGTTAGCAGTTCTCCCCTGCTCGACATGGCATCATGACGCGTGTTTTCTCATACTCTGATAATTCCTAAATTCAGAGAAAATACGGGTTGTGACAGTTTTCCAACCATAAATAGATGAAAAAAGAAATGAAAGTCATACTATATATATATCCAAAAGATTAGTAGAATCAGAGTAAGATTATAACCAGGGGTCCTGGGGCCCAAAAATGCCTAGCTGAGACTGTACAAAATTCCTCAGATAATAGGGTCCACCACAAAAGGGTACTAAAGTAGCATATTGATTTAGACAAAAAAGAGCTAAGTAAAAACATACTAAGGCGACAGAGTGTCTCACGCAAAAAGGGGATACTAGGAACCCAAACTACTATACTATAAAGACTTATATAAAGGAGAGCGCTTTGTTGCACAAGAAACTACTTACTTCTCTTACAATCTCCTCCGCTACGGGCACTAGATGAGGGATATCATCCATGACTGCAGGTATCTCCATGTCCACTTTCGGGATTCCTTGCAAGGGTTGGAACTGGGGCTGGATGTGGTATTGCGAGGCTTGCTGCTGCTAGGGAACCTGCATGGTTTTATAGAAAACCTTTAGTAATAAAGACTAACTCAAATTACCTTTCTTTCCTCAACATACCCACGATAAAAATATAGCATTAGTAGAAACATTTTAGATACAATAGGTTTTTATAAGTTAAAAGAAAAGTAAGAAAGAGGAGAGGGAAAACAGAAATAACTTAGCTTATAAGAATGCCCAAACATCCTTATAAGTTGAGGATCTTTGTTTTAATTCATTTATAAAGTATAAGTACAAGGCAGATATAGTTGCAAAGCTATAACTTAACTTATATGAATACCCATTCAAACATATATGTTAAGGGTCTCATGAATTTCTTATTTTACAAGACTGCCCATACATACTGGTATTATAAGTAATTTAAAGATGCAATGTATTCTAAGTAAGACTGATATGTTTAATTAGATTATTTATGTCTAAGTCCTTACCCAGTCCACTTTTTAAGTGGGTAGCTAACCACACAGGCCTTATCATCATGACGGTTGATAATATTGGATTGGACTTCTCCGCTCCTAGTTAGGTCCACACCACCACCCTAGGCCTCACGTATAACACTGTACCTTGTTTTGTACTCCACCCATTGTTCCTAAAAAACCATAGGGACAAGGACACAAACTGAGGGGATTTGTCCACCGGATTTTAACCACAAGACAGATTGCCCCTTCAAAATCCAAAGAATCTAACACGCTAGTCTCTCCGACAGTGTGGTGTACGGTAGAGTGGTTAGACCAGCCATAGAGTTTTTTAAATATTTTATTTAAGAAAGCCCTGTACCGGGCTTACCACCAAGACTTTACAACCTGTTATTATGATGAAATAAACTTAAATGAAAACAAACCTTAACTGGAAGAAATCTAGAGTTTGCCTTAAGATACTTTCAGGGTGCTTGATTTAAATTACGTATTGGCCAGGTAAGAATACGGTTGGTGGTCGCACTGTGTACCGTTATACACCACCATCCTTGCGGGGGATACTGGCTCACCCCTAACTCCTTTCCTAGACACCAATTAGTTAATTTAGAAACAAATCCCTTTAATGTATATAAGGTTGTACTTATAGTTTTACCAGGTAAAATCTACTATAATTAAGCGAATAATGATACAAAAAGAGTAAGGATCATGGTATACAACTTACGAGCAGTTGCATAAGAAATATTATATGTTATATCAAAATTATTACTCAGAGGAGAGAAGTGATCAGGATTGAATTTCCCAAACATTCAAGAAAGCATAAGCATGGAGTTATAACAAGTTAAGAAAGACTTCACAAACATTTTCGAACTCCATTTGGTGACCTAAATAAGCATAATATTTAAAGGTGATGATTGTTGGGATGAAAATAGATGTTTCCTACGTTTACTAGGATAAGGGTTTTCTTATAAAAGTACGAGATTATAAAATCACACGACACTCCACCGTCAATCCAAAATATTTTCCAAGGTCATTAGTGAGTAAAGGATATATATAAAGAAAAGGGTGATGATATTTGGAGTGTGAAAATAGGTAATTTCTATTTTATTAGTACAAGGGTTTAATAATGTAAATAAGATGAAGCATGAAGTTACCCGACCCACAAAAAGGTTTCACAATTCACCTAAAACTTTTCCCAAGGTCTAGAGTGACCTAAATAGGTGTGTGATTAATGGTGATTAGCTCTGGGGTGTAAATAGATATTTTTGGTAATTATGATAAAGGATGAGAGTTTAAGTAAATAAATAAGAGTAAGGGTCCAAATGTTTTTCCAAGGTTTTTTATGACCAAGTAGTGCTCATAAAAAGTTTGTTATTTATTGGAGTTCATTTAGGCATTATTATAAATTTTTCATAAGGAAGAAATTTTTTTATTAAGGAAATATGTTAGGGTAAATAAATAAATTACATAAAAAAAGAAAGAGGATCCAAGGTTCTGCTCCTGTGTTAGGAATACTTAGAGAAACATGCCATAATTATTTTAGGGGATTTGGAGGTCATGAGAGGGGTCTTCAACATTTTTCAATTTATAGGAATTAATAATAAAGAAGGATTCTTTGAAAGAAGATTCTAGGAGTTCTACACCACCCCTGAAAATGGGCCACCCATTTTTGAAAATCTCAGACCAAGCCCTAAAACTTACATGTCGGTCACTTGGCCTGGGTAAGCCTCTATGGTGCTTATTTTGAGCAAAAAAGTTCTGTTAATGGACTGCAAATAGCAATATAATTGAATTAAATTAAATAAAAGAAAAGGCGGAGCATGGATCTTAGCGCAGATCCAACGCTCCAGAAATACGGCAGATTAGAAAATGACCTTCTCCCATAGCGGATCCGCTATTCAATCCACTGTGGGGTCAACCAATCATTGCCAAGGTTAATCAACAGTACTGATTTCTTCTTCAACCTCCAGCAATGGCTGAGATTGATCCCGCTAGAGAAAAACTTGCAGGGCTTTTCCACCGTAGCCCATTGATTGTCGGCCACTTCTAGTTCACTAGAAATTTTCCAAGGGGCTAGGGCAATATTTTGGCGGTGGTGGAGTCACCGGAAACTGCTGGCGGCGGCAGAACTCAAGTTGAGTTTTACTTGAAATCCGCTGCTGCAACAGGCGAAAACAATGACAAATTTTGCTCGATTTCGGTTCGAAGAATTTCACAAGGATGAGGGGAAGAAGAAGGAAGAGGAATCTAACATCATATGGGCGAGCTCACCAAGTTCTGGGGTCGGTTTTCTATATCTTTTCACGTATTGAGCAGGGGAAGTGTTTTTAGAGGGCTTCCACTCGATTTCTTTGCACGGGGGGAAATCTGGGGACTGATGTGTGCTTTTTAATGACCTTGGGGTCTCTTTTATAGGCCGGGGGTGAGTTTTGGTTTTGAGCTCTTTTGCTCACCATGGTCGGTCATGGATATGGTATAGGGGTACTTCCAGCCACCTTGCAGTCAAAATAGTTCGAGATAAGGTTGCTTAGGTGATGGGTCTGCATTCTAAAAGGGGAAAGGGCCTTAGGTTAGGAGAATTTTGGGTTTGCCTCTTTAGCCTAATTTTTCTAAAGTTAAGGTTTAGTCTAGGTTTAGGTCTAATCTCTTGTTGACTTTTTGGGTTGAACAAAAATATCATTTTTATAGTACGGTTGGCCATGGTCTTGGATTTATGTGGGTTCAATCCTTGGGTAAAAAGAGTAAGGGAAGGGTGTTTTGTGTCAAAAATACTATGTGCAGACCACTTAGCCTTAAGGGCTTTCCAAGGGGTTCGATGCACGTTTTGGAGTACCATCATGAGGGTTATGGTCTTAGAGTTATGTGGGAAGGTTTGGGTTGAGTCAAGGGCTCAAGGGTTTCTATGTGCACACCTTCTCTCTTAAGAGTAGGGTAGTGCAACAACTTGGCTCTTAGTTGTACTAATGGGTCCCTGAAGTCAAAGGGAGGGGTGGGGCAAAGGTACTTTGTTTGTTAGCAAAACTCCTATGTCCCCCAAGTAACATGGGGATGTTACACGACCACCCTCTCCTTCTCCTCTTCTTCCTCCTCTTTGTGAGAATACCCACCTCTACCTCTCTTTCCTTCTACTCCAAGAATTTCGGCAAACCTCCTAGCCACCACCCTCTCTTTTCCCTTCCAAAATTTCGGCCACCAAGTTTCCCTCTCTGCAAGGGTTTTGCAAAAAGAAGAACGGCTTGCGATTTCATCGTCCGACGCGAAACCGTGGACTTTGCGTGGAGATAGATTCAACCACCGTCGTGTGCGCTTCCTCAACAGATCTTGTGGATGGATTTTCTTGGGATTGGGCAACGATTTTCTCAACAAACATTTCATGTGTTTCTTTTAAATTATTGAGAGAATTGGTGGAATAGAAGGCTAGTTGAATGTCCTGATTTATATTTAAATCGTGATAATTAAAATTTGAATTTTAAGCATTAATTGTCCGAATATTTTTTGTATAACTTGGAGCGGGTAGATCTCATAAACACCGTAAGAAATCGGGTTCATTACCCTTTTTATCCCCTTGAGTTCAAGTGCTTTGGTATACCCTCATATTAATTAATTATTTGTGATTGGTTTGTACTTTATTTTAAATCACTATTTTAGTACTGATCTTCTCTTATTAGAATTGTGAATGTTTGCATATATTTTTATATTGAATTGCTAATTGTCCAGATAGGGTATGTCCTTTTCGCTTGAGCGAACATTGTCCTTTAGCCCTTGTTCAATCTCAAAAGGGGTAGCGTCCCTTTTTGTTGTTTAATGTAGAAAATTGAGCCATTAATTGCTTGAGTAAGCGATAGTGTTAATTAGAAGAACCGCACACGACGTATTTATTTTAATTATCGAAAACAAGAGCACGTAATTTTATCCATTGAAACATTGGGCCTGCATCAGGAGGAAACTGTCGAGTAGCCAGTTACTAGCAGTTAGAGGAAAGAAGCAAAGCAAGTTGCAGGAAGCTTTGACACCAGACTTTGCCCGCCGTGGCTAAAGCCTCTCTTTTGGTTGCCTTTCCCTTAATTTAAAATGAATGGTTACAATCAGAAGGGAAATGAGTGAAAAAAAGAGAAGCCAGATGGACAGCAGGTCGCAAGGCACAAAATTGAGACCATAACTCTTAACAAATGAGCTCCTGGATTCAAGTTAGTGTGCTTTGGGGAGTGCCACCACCTATTTATAGGCTCGGGGGCCTGCCCAAACTGGTATGGCTAAAATTACTGGTTTCCCGAGATACATGAGTGTTAGACAGAGATGACGAGAATCAAATAAAAAGAGAATAATAGGGAAGTCACGCGGCTTGGCGGATTTCCCCTAGCAAGCTGAGTGACTTTTCCTCCGGGACTTGGTGCTGATCTGGACCTTCCCTGAGAACGACCTGATGGAGATGGATGCGCGGTTTGTGTGAGGACTAGCCAGCTTGCTGTCACAGGTGGATAGAATTAACAAGCAACTCAGCTTAGAGAGAACATGCAACTAGACGCGGATTTTGGGTGAACATTATCACCGCACATTTTTAAATTTTGTGGAATTTTGAAAATATTCAACTTAACCGGAGACCGTGACTGCCTTAAATGTTGCGATGTCTATAAACTGCACTGAAGTCTGTCATTTTTTAGGAATCCTTTGAAGCCTGGAGTTGTTACGCGCCACTAGCGGTCAACATCTTCCAAGTTGGAGCGACTTTATTCGAAATGGACATCATTTCTTCTATTTTAGATCGCGAACAAAGGTTGGTTTAAAATAAGAAGAGCAAAAGAAGAAAATCGAAGGGCTCTATCCACCGGCCTGAGGTGAATCCTGAGAAGTCGGTTACTCCAGCAACTTTTGATACCACAAAGAGGCCGATAGAGACTGTCGCCGAGTCCTACCACGCCGCGACAAAAATTATTGCAACTTTTTAAATAACTATCCCACATGTCGCAATCAAAACGTCCTTCGACATTACCTTCTCGTCTTTGGGAGAACCACTCTTGATAATCTCTGTGTAAGAAGAGAAAAGTGTTCACACTCCTAAACCATGCAAGTTATCCATCCTGGCTGAAGTAATCGTCGTTGAGGAGAATGAATAGGAGAAGCCACATTATGTTGCTCGGTCTTCCGTGGAAAAGGATAAGAGGGTAGTGATAATAGTCGCCTCCTTGAAGAGGCAGAGGAAGAAGTGTGAGACCTTGGAGGAAGGGATGAGGAGGAAGGTGAGGAAGATGCAGGCTGGTAATAAGACCATTTCCATAAAGACCGGAGCGACAAGTCTTCAGAATAGGCCGCATGAAAGAGAAGTGTCTGATAGTCCGTCGACACCATCTTCCAAGCTGAACGAGCCTAAAAACACTACTATGCCTTGTGAGACTTTGAGCTACATCTTCAAGGACATGGAGACACTCCAGCAATAGGATAAGCTTTTTACAACACCAAACGACTTAACAAGAGGTCTCCCTCCTCGATATCGAAGTGATTGGGGAGAAGACTGGCAAGCCGGCTTCTGCGGTCTCTAAAAGAGACCGAAAGCAAAAACTTATTGAGAAAATGGAGGAGATAAAAAGAATTGTAGCTGCGAAAAAGAAAAATACCACACTTTCCCTCCGGCAAGGTAAACATGGAGATTTTAAGCGAACCGTAAACTTCCATAAGTCGCGGTCATGGTAGAAGGGGGAAGATATAATCTTAATCCGCCGTCCAGCTTTTTCCTGACCAAGCCTCAACTGAAAATCAATGGTCATGAGACCTCATGTCTATGAAGAGAACAACTTTTGTGGATGGATTTCGAATGATCCAGGCAACCAGATATTAGATTTGTTCTGCGGATATTTAAGGAGAAAAAAACCCAGATCGGTAGTCCCGTTCTTCGAAGACTCCTCAAAATAATTCGCCATTATCTAACCTATTTTGACCTCGTATATTTCCCCGTTGTCCGCGAACCAGAAGCTGTAATGAAACCATGTGATCTGACCAACTTCCTGCCTCCGCTACCACCACTGCCGCCAAGTATCCACAATGACAGGCTGGTCGAGTTCAAGCTAGAAGTCGATGCCTTGAAGGCGAGGCTAAGGGAGCATGATGATGTTCTGCGGGCAAGGGAGGAGGAGAGGCGGGTTGAAAGAGAAGAGCAACAGTCTGCCTTGGAAGCCATTGAGAAAAAGATGTAGGAGGTATAGACCACTCTAGAGCTGGAGAGGAAAGATAAGATGGAGCTGTAGAAGTCGCTACAAGATCATGTCTCTGAGATAGCCACCCGACTTGAGAAGGAGAAAGTGACCAATCACTGATTTGATGACGACTTATGATACTTCAAAGGGAAGTACCGAGATCTGCCATGAGTGGCCAGCAGAAGCGAGTAGCTGGTTTCACCGACTATTGGGAGGCTACAACAACAAGCCTCCCTACTACTAGAAATACCTTAAACCCTCTAGAGGTCGCAGTGGCTAGGCAGGTCAGAACTTCTAGCGAACTGGAGGATCGAGCTCTGTAGGTTATCCTGTTGATCTATGTGGAGCGCGATGCCTTGCGGGTTCATTGGTCTCTACACTCCATCCACCATCACATTAGCCATATTTATGCTATCCTCTACAAACTAGAGATCAGGTCGCGCAAATAGGATGGGAGGCATCAGAGCGCGACAAGCATACTTGAGCGATACAAATTGGCTTTTTAATAAAACATTATTTTTTGATGCTGGACAATTATTTGTTGCATTTAATTTCTAAGTATTTGTTTGATTCTACTGCAAACTGTTTGAAGATTAGGCAGTTTATAATTTTTAGTCGCCATATCTGTTTTGTTTTAAGAATGTTTTCCAAGTGCAAGAACTTAGTAACGGAAACTGGTGAACTGCGAACAGAATAATGGCTTGATAATATCAAAATAACTTTATACTTTTTAGGTTGAGGTTGCATGGCTTGCATGCCTAGCCATTATTTGACATTGACCGTTGTAGTTTCACTGGAATTCTATAAATAGAGACAATTGCAGAGATTTTAGCACGAAATTTCAAGATGCGAGCTACGACCAAATCGATGCGGTCTGATAGGGCATTTGTGGTTCGGACTAATGCGACTTTGGCCTTTCATAATGCGGACCATAAAGAATTCAGACTTACACAAGCCGAGCTCGACGACATCACAAAGAAGTATATGTAGGGGAGCCAACTTCTTGCCCAACTTCCACTACCGTATGAGAGGATTAATTCGTCGGACGCCCACCAGATCACCATCCATGTGGATCATTTTGATTGCGGCTTCCGATTTTTTGGTTCTACTGGAAGCTGTAGCCATCTTTGATCACTACGTGGTAGTGCCCGGACAGCTTTCACCGGACTAGATAGCCGCCATCTACAACTTCATCTCTTACTTGTTGTCTGAGAGTGTCTGCTTCTCAATAAATTTAATCAGAAAGTGCTTCTCCGTGCGGTCTATCCCTGTCTCTGGGATGAAGATCTTCTGGAGGAATCTCTACTTCGGGTGAAGAGGGTTGAAGGTTGTCAACCTAGCAAACAAGATACCGAGTTGGTTAGAGCTGTATCTTATCTTCGAAGAGCATCTCAAACTACTATCGGTTAACCCTCAAGTCCGCGATGTAGCCCCCTTCACCAATAACAAGCTGGAAGGCCTAGAGAAGGACATATACAAGTTCTTCAAAGTAGTGCGGCTTGATGTTAATCATTACATCCCACTGCACCCATCTCTGGAAGGTGTCTAAGTTGAGGACAATAAGTATTAACCCAGACCGACTTGAATATGTTAGTTGCACAACATACAAACTGACTTTTTTCTTCTATTTTGCAGATGTCGTGGCGGTCCCACTGAAAAAATAGCTTACCCTTGGCAGCCTAATCCTTACTAAAATTGTAAGATGGAAAAGAGAGTTAGGCCGTAGTGGGTTGAGGATGAGGAATATTTAGCCTCCTATAGTGAGTTCATGCTGCAAGGAATGGGCAGCGACCTAAAGGATCACCAAGGCAACCCGACAATGTAGTTGAATTGAGAAAGCGACTTAATCCAAGTCTCCACTGTCCGCCCTAACTCTGGGAGGGACAAAATTATCTGTCACGCAACTGCCGCCGACACGGCTTTGTATGGAAAGTGCAACCTGAAGTCGCTGGTGAAAGTTCCCGAGGAGGACTTATCGTTGCTTGCTGCACAAGTTAGCGCAAGGAGATTTTTAACTAACCACTTTATAAGCCTAGCCTATAAAAGTTTAGTTAAGAACAAAACCGAGCTACCACAACAATTTTACTGAGAAGGAAGAAGAGAACGCACAGCTTAAAGAGAAAAAATTGGTAAGCTATCACCTAATGATCTTGCGGTTACTTTCATCAAACCGCATGCCCTAACCTTTCATTTCCTTTACATAAGATGTGTAATCCGACAAACCAAATAATCCAAGATACCATTTTCCTGCACTTTGTCAAAGGGATTGATGGATCGCTTAACCACCTCCGAGATCTTTGCGGCATTGCGTAGGGATTTTGCGACGTCACCTTCCTCGACCTGTATCCTACCTTGAAAAAGAATGTGGATGCTATAAACCGTGTGGCTAAAGGCAAGGATAAGGTTGGTAAAAAGGAACAATAAGAAGATGTGGAAGATAAAGATGACATGGATAGTTTGGAAAGTAGGAGAGAAGGAGCCACTTCAGAGACCCGTGGCCAAGCCCGGGAGACAACGCGGGTGGATGTTGATATGTCGGAGACCAATGAGATGGTTGGTTCGAGCAATCCTTCATCGGACAGTGGTTATTATTCGCCATCTGAAGTTGATGTTGATAGTGGTGATAGCTTTCCGCTTAATAAAAGAGAGACGAACTAGCAATCCAATTAGGCAAGTATACCTATCGATCTGTAGCTATGGGACACAAGTGTCATATTAAAATTCGGGAACTGTTGTGATCACTTACTCACACGAAGACTATTATTTTATTGACGAAAAATATTTAGGGATAAAGAGAAAATTAAATGCACTAAATAGAAGGCATGAGTGAAGCAATTATAGTAAAGAATTAGAACGATGAAATCGAAATGAACTCGATCGAGAATCACCTCGGCTAAAGTCAATTAAAAACACGATAAATAAACCTAAACTTAATAGGGTGAAAGGTCCTTGACCATGGAGGTTCCTAAAGCCTGAACATGCTTCTCTCGAAGTCGCGCCCAACTGAGTTTAGGATTGTCCGACCGACTCTTGTCTAAATAAGAGGCCTAAAGCTCGCTTTATGTGGTGAACCCCACTATTGGATTTTAAACCAATCTGGGATATTTTGACGTCTGCCCCTATCGAGGGGTGCGTACAAATCTCTTTACTCTTGAAGGCTCACAAAGAACTATCGGCCTCTCAGCTAGCCAAGAATGAAAGCTATATTGTAATTTATATATTGACAATATAATTCTAAATGAGAAAAATCAAGAGTAATTCGAAGGCATAAACCCTAAAAAGAAAAGGTAAATTCAAAGCATCATAACTTAATCACTCGAATCTCGGATCATCAAGCTCGAGTACAAGGAAGATTAGTTAATCATAGCGAAGTGGTGGAGGAGGGATGAGTATAAATGTATAATAACACAAAGGTTAAAACAAACACTTTATTAATATTAAAGAGAGGAACAATAAGTAGAAATGGAAATTACAATTGCATGGAATGTAAATCCTATTCTAGCCCTATAATTATCAACTAGATCAAGAGCCAAGATTACTACAAAAGCTATTAGAATAACTAAAACTAAATAAGGGTTAAGAAAAGCAAAAATGAGAAAGAAAGAGAGAGGGAGAAAAGGCATAAAAACACTAGTAAACAAAAGGGCAGCACCTCCCCTCTCAACCCAAACTTGTCTGAAATGGAAGGTGGTGAGTCCATATTTTATAATTAATTCCGGACTTATCTAGGCTTATTTTCTTGTCTTTGCACACCGTTTAGCATCATTTGCAATCCTTTTGGTTCGCTACGGTTTTCCATGTCTTGTGCACCCTTTTTAGCCTATTTCTGTGTGTGTGTGTATTTCATTCTCGCTATTATTATTATTGTTTGTTGTGGCTACCACGATCGATGTACCATTCAGTTTTCCTGCAGGTTTGGGGATCATGAGGGCATTCGGGATAGGCGTTTCACTATTTTTTAGCGAAGGAGTCAGTGGTCGTGCGTTTTTACCCACGCACGACCATCGACCTCTTGGCTCACGATCACTGATCGTGCGTAACCCGACCTCATTTGTGAAAACTCTGTCTTGAACCTTCCGCATGATCACTTGTCATACCACGCACGATCACTGCTCGTGCGCTGCCGGTCGTGCGCAGTCATGGACCTTTTTACAAAGTTCTGCCTGGCTATTTCTGCACGATCATCAGCATTGCCTCGCACGATCACTGATCGTGCGCTGCTGATCGTGCGCGACCATTGATTTTCTGATGCAGGTCTACTGGTTGCTAGAGCATGGGCGCTGACCTTTGTCGCGCACGACCACTAGTCGTGCGCCAGTGGTCGTGCGCCCTATTTATTCTGCAATCTATAAATACGCAGGTTCCGCCCTAATTTCGGGAGATCGCCAAAGTCCACCGTTTTTCTGCCATTTTCGTCTCCAAGGAGGGTTTCCACCGCCCTCCATCATCCTCCACCATAGGGAGTTTCTCCGGGCAAGCCTTCAATGCCGAATCAAAGCCGGAGCATCCCCTCGGCCTCCTCCTTCATCCTCGAGGTTCAAGTGAGATTTGACCTAGCTTCCTCCATCAAGCTAGGAGGAGCATGTGTCCATCTTCCACAGCGTGATATGAAGAAGACGGTCCATTGGGAGTGAGTGACTGCCTTCTCTACCCCGGACGCAGTTGAGGACTGAGCTTGGACTCGGATTGACAACCCGGGATTCCAACCGTGAACCCTCAATAAGGCTTCGGACCCGGTCGATTTCGCACACTTCTCTTAATTTGTTGTTGTTAGTTTAGTTTAATTTCCATGTATTGATGAAGTATTATTACATTTGATTAACAACTTTCACTTATTCATGTCTATGTGAGTTAGTGTAATTTTGTTATATTTTCTTGAGGTGCACCATATTCCATCCACCATCCATTCTTGTCGTTCTTGCAATTGCTAGAAGCGTGCGTAGCAAAGAGGTGCTTACGACCCTCATTCAGTCATTCTCTCCACCTCATCCGCTAGCCTACTCGCACATCCGCCTAGTGATTCGGTGCATAGCGGCCCGACTAGTCTTCATCCCGCCTAGCGAAGCTTTGCATAGCGGCATTGCATAGGAGTAGTTGATAGATTTTTACTCTATTTTCTGTAACAATCAAAACACCCTTCGTTACTTCCGACCCGAGGACTTCAATCTCAAGTCCTCCTCGACATTAACTCATCCCTTACTGTGTTCCTCAAGAGACCGACACTCGGGGATTTATTCCCAAACTTTATTACTTGTGCGACCGGTGCGCTTGTCGTATTTTCCACGCATCAAGTTTTTGGCGCCGTTGCCGGGGAACACAGTCGTTTGAGTTTTTGGAGAGGAAGATTTGAGATAGTTGCCCTTTCCATTTGTATATTTCATGTTTTATTTTTGTTTTGGTTTTTAGTTGTTGTTTTTTTTATTTATTTTATTCACTTTCTAGTTTTTATTTTGCTATAGCAGGCTGTTCCACTCTTTATTTGCTTGCGAGTATTTAATTTCTGCTTAGAAAATTTCTTGTGGTGAATTCTTTTCTATTGCACCATGTATTCAAATTGGTATATCAAGTGCCATTGGTGCGGGTATTATGGGCATGGTAGTGATGAGTGACCCACTGACGGTACTGGGTATAATTCTCATGGTCCCGTGTATGCAGCGCCGCTGTCTCACGGTACTCCATACACGGTACCACAGTCTTATGGTCACTACTCGTCTCCGCCTCCACCTTTTTCATATTCCTCCCCGGTCCCTTCTGGACCAAGGAGTAATGGAAAACGATGTTTGTGTTGTCATAGCACCGACCATGTGTTGAAAGATTGCGCAGAATTTCAGTGCCAGATGGAGGCGGATGATGAACCGGATATCCGGATCGTCTCATCCACCTCTCAAATGGCCGCTCCTTCTGATTCTGATGATGTATCCGCAGTACCACCTTGTTTATGGGGGACTGCTGTGGATACACCCATCAGACCTTCCACTAGTCAGTGCGACGACATTGCGGCACCTTCTCTCCTTGTGCCTTCTTCCCCTATTTTTGATTCACCCCCAGAGGAACCTCCGCATATTATCTCTGATGATGGTGCTCCTCCGCTTTCTTTGCATGAATTACCTACTCCCCTTTCTAGTGAGTCGGTCGATGATGTTGTGCCCTATGGGAATCGGGAACATGTGGATACGCCATGGTGTGACGAGGACATTATTCTCATCAATGGTGAGTACTATGTCTTGGAACACCGTGACGTACCGAGGTGTGATGAGGAAATCCTTGCCGGTGAGGAGGTTTCTACTTCATTGTTGGATGAGGAGGTCCAAACCACCACCGAGGACCTCGTGGTCTCAGTTTCCCCTCGCCATGACTCACATGACACCGACAGTGATCTATGTTTGGATCCTACTGAGAGTGATTCCGGGATCACTCTCCCTATTTCCGCTTCTTTTAGTTTTTCTTCTCCTTTATTCCTTGACCCCCCTTCTCCTTTTGCGCCTGTGCGGGTTGACTCCCTGCAGGTGAGTTGGGTTGACATTGAGCCTTGCGCTCAGGTTCTCGGCGAGTGCCTCAGCTTGCATGAGGAGTTTCCTACTCCTTTTGCAGTTGAAGCCTCTACCTTCACCTTCGCCCCCAACGAGCTTGTGGTGGACGATACCTTGCTAGGCAAGGATTTGTTTTGTGGTGAGATGAGTGAGGACCAGTGCTCCTCCTCATCTTACTTCCTATTTCCTCTACCTGTGCGTCGCAGGTATTATTACTCAGGTAGATGGGTAACTGTTCTATCACCATATTTGTACCCGTTACCGACACGGATATTAGGACAGTTGCCTGTTCATTTTTTATTTCATAGGCCCATTAGCTAAGGATTTTCTGCTTCGAATAAGTCGTGCTGGGATGACAGTAACCCCAGTAGTTATCTTAAATTTCTGCATTTTACTTTTTATGTCTAGATTAGTTTAGTATTTATTGTTTTTTTTGTCTTTTCTTTTCTTTTGTTTTTGCGGAGCTCACCCCTGCAGGTTTCCATTGCGAATTCATTCTGGCGGGGTTGTGATTCTTCGTTTGGCGGGCCTACTGCTACTTTCCACGCATCTTCTGGTATGCTCACTAGCTGAGCATTGGGTAACCTCTTCCCTTAGCTCATTCTGATTTTAATTTCTCTATCATTTGATGTGTTGTTTAGTCTAAGTCTGGGGGAGAGCATGTTTACCTTTTGCACGTGCACATTTCTTTTGCATACTAGAAGCTTTTCGTATTTTATTTAGTTTATGTTCATTCCATCGCACACCACTGCACCCACATAAGCGCGAGCTTACCTGTTAGCGTGCCACGAGTTGAACTTGTATCTTTGTTAGATTTGGAAAATTTCTGTGCTAGTTTAGGATTGTGCGACGGAGTAAAATGTTGGCCTTGCTATGTTTCTAGTCAACTGCTCTCGTTTTGTATAGAAATTTGTGTAGATTTAATTTTTTCGTATGCTTATAGTTCTATATTTTTCAATTTGCGTAAATATTTATTATTCTACTCAAAAGTTGGTGAATCCGGTGTAAATCAAACGGTAGTGTAGGATTGTGTGTAGCCACTACTAGACTCGTTTTGCTTGAGTCGGGGGGAAGGATTATCTTTCTCGGTGGCTAAGAACTTGCCCCAAGCAATTCTTGAAGCATTGGTACACGGTTAGTATAGCGTGAGAGTGATGTAGGCCACCTTTTGGCCCGGTTGAGCATTATACCCATTCCTAACATCGCCCTGGCTAGCCCTGTTGTGCCTACCCTTCTTTTGATTCAGCTCCACCATTATTTCACCAAAACCTCATAGCCGATCCAAGTCGCACACCCAAGTCGAGCTTAGTGTTTTATATTCTCATGTTGGGTTGTGATGTGGTGTTATTATTTGTGAAAATGTGGAAGTGCTTTCAAGCTATATCTGCTGAAATTATGAAAATAAAAAGATGAAAAAGAAAAGAAAATGATTAAAAAAAAGGGGTGAAAATGAAAAGTGAAAAGAAAAAGTTTGATTGAAAATCTTAATTTGAGATGATTTGGATTTGGACTAGGCGGTGCACACACCCATTTAGTAAAAGTTATGTCTGGGGGTGTGGTGCACCCGTGTTTATTTTGTGGGCAGCGGGTACTAGTTTTGTACGTTAGCTCATTTGGGTTAGGTGCATACCTTTCATGATTATCCTTGTTTTCCTCACCGTAACCCAACCCCCATTATTACCTGAAGTCCTACGGACTTGCGCTTGAGTTGACTAGTGCGGTGGAGAGAGTGCGAACGGGCAAGCGTATGGTTTCCGACATTGGTGGATTCCTTTGGGGGTAATCTTGAGCCCCGGTCTTCGGCAATGCTCACGTTAGTGGCCTGCCTACTTTCTTCCTGCGTAGGACCAGATGATTCACCGTGATTCCACTTTTGAGTAATAATAAATTTTTGATACGCATTGTGAAAAATATAAAATATTTTGTATACTTAAAAATTTCCTCTACTTTATTTTTATGCACGCGAGCATGCGACTTCGCATGGTACTCCGTTTTGCAATTTCTTTGTTAGCTAGTTCATTTTCCCCATCTTCTTAGGTTTTGTATGCTCAGGACGCGCAAACGGTTAAGTCTGGGGGTGTGATGAGTCCATATTTTATACTTAATTCCGGACTCATCTAGGCTTATTTTCTTGTCTTTGCACACCGTTTAGCGTCATTTGCACTCCTTTTGGTTCGCTACGGTTTTCCATGTCTTGTGCACCCTTTTTAGCCTATTTCTGTGTGTGTGTGTATTCCATTATCGCTATGATTATTATTGTTTGCTGTGGCTACCACGATCGATGTCCCATGCAGTTTTCCTGCAGGTTTGGGGATCGTGAGGGCATTCGGGATAGGCGTTTCACTCTTTTTTGGCGAAGGAGTCAGTGGTCGTGCATTTTTACCCACGCACGACCATCGACCTCTTGGCGCACGATCACTGATCGTGCGCAGCCCGGCCTCATTTGTGAAAACTCTGTCTTGAACCTTCCGCACGATCACATGCCATACCGCACACGATCACTGCTCGTGCGCTGCCGATCGTGCGCTGTCATGGCCCTTTTTACAAAGTTCTGCCTGGCTATTTCCGCACGATCATCATCATTGCCTCGCACGATCACTGATCGTGCGCTGCTGATCGTGTGCGACCATTGATTTTATGATGCAGGTCTACTGGTTGCTGGCGCACGGGCGCTGACCTTGGTCGTGCATGACCACTGGTCGTGCGCTAGTGGTCGTGCGCCCTATTTATTCTGCAATCTATAAATACGCAGGTTCCGCCCTAATTTCGAGAGATCGCCAAAGTCCGCCGTTTTTCCGCCATTTTCGTCTCCAAGGATGGTTTCCACCACCCTCCATCATCCTCCACCATAGGGAGTTGCTTCGGGCAAGCCTTCAAAGCCAAATCAAAGCTGGAGCATCCCCTCGGCCTCCTCCTTCATCCTCGAGCTCCAAGTGAGATTTGACCTAGCTTCCTCCATAAAGCTAGGAGGAGCATGTGTCCATCTTCCGTAGCGTGATACGAAGAAGACGGGCCATTGGGAGTGAGTGACAGGCTCCTCTACCCCGGACGCAGTTGAGGACTGAGCTTGGACTCGGATTGACAACCCGGGATTCCAACCGTGAACCCTCAATAAGGCTTCGGACTCGGTCAATTTCGCACACTTCTATTAATTTGTTGTTGTTAGTTTAGTTTAATTTCCATGTATTGATTAAGTATTATTACATTTGATTAACAACTTTCACTTATTCATGTCTATGTGAGTTAGTGTAATTTTGTTATATTTGCTTGAGGTGCGCCATATTCCATCCACCATCCATTCTTGCTGTTCTAGCAATTGCTAGAAGCGTGCGTTGCGAAGAGGTGATTACGACCCTCATTCCGTCGTTCTCTCCGCCTCATCCGCTAGCCTACTCGCCCATCCGCCTAGTGATTCGGTGCATAGCGGCCCGACTAGTCTTCATCCCTCCTAGCGAAGCATTGCATAGCGGCATTGCATAGGAGTAGTTGATAGATTTTTACTCTATTTTCTGCAACAATCAAAACCCCCTTCGTTACTTCCGACCCGAGGACTTCAATCTCAAGTCCTCCTCGACATTAACTCATCCCTTACTGTGTTCCTCAAGAGACCGACACTCGGGGATTTATTCCCAAACTTTATTACTTGTGCGACCGGTGCGCTTGCCGTATTTTCCACGCATCAGTAGGGGGACATCTTAATTTATACATTTGTTTCTCGAGTTGGTCACGCGTAGGTCATGCCCGGGGAGGACTTATCGGGGGGGCGTGACATGGACGGGGTTGACCCTGGGTTCTGGATTCTATTGGGAAGGATTATTACTTCTATACAAAGGCCGACACATCTTGAGTCACGCCCGTATAGGGGGGCGTGACACGTACGTCAAGTCTCAATCATTGGTCGGAAATTAGTTTGTCATTAAAAAGGGGGCGAACACGCCCTTGGTCACGCTCGTGATGGGGGGCGTGATAGTACTATTGGTGTGCTGAGGTGAAAATGTATTTAATGCGGCGGCAGACTTCGGGCAGAGGGCGACATGCCCCGTGTCACTCCCTGGGACATGCCTGAGGAGGGCGTGTTAGGGGGGCGAGACAACAGTTTTTCCTGTTATTTGTTCTCTATCAACAAGCTTCCTATGGATTGGCTGACATGCCCAGGGAGGGCGGGACAGGGCGGCGTGTCAAGTCATTTTTGGCAAAAATTTAGGAAACCTGCAAAAAGACAAGAAAATATTAGTGGCAATAATATTTACGTTAGAAAGATAAATATTAAGCTAATAAGACACGATTAGCGCCTTCAAAACTAGAAAATACGATAAAAGTTTCGGCTACAAAACGTATTATCATTCCCCCAAGCATAAGCTTTGCTTGCCCCAAACAAAGATATAAAAACTAGAATATCATAAAATGTCACTAATAAAAAGATTCAAATTATGCTAACACAAGCACTATGCAAAATTCTAAGTAGGAAAAAGGTAAAACGTAAAAATAAAATAATTATTTTGATATGGTTTAACTTTTATAAATTTTACTCAATGAAAATAAATCATCCAAAATTTTTTCAAATTTTTAAATAGATTTAAGCAAAGCAACGAAAATGAAAAAATGCATTGAGTTATTGCTATATCCAAGCAACACATTATAATTATATCAATTAAATAACAAAAATCTAAGTTTAAATCCAAAACTAATACTGATTTACTTTTTTCTTTTCTTAGTTATTAAATAAAATTCAAAAACATGAATCAAAAGGACTTACAAGGAGCAAAGCATTTGGTTTAAGATTTTGATTTGGATTGGAATTCAAAGATAAATAGAGAGGCTTAAAATCACACTAAACAATAACAAAAAGTTTCAAAAAATTTCATTTTAAACAAAATATTTTTCTTTCTTTTTTTTCCATTATTTTTCTTTTTCAAAACAAATGCCATAAATATTTTTATTTTCATTTTTAATTGGCCAAACAAAAGTAAAAATTTCTTTTGAGCATACTTTTTTCAAAAACTTCTCCAAAAATATCACAAAATAACCTATCATAATCATGAAAATTCTTTATGAAACTCAAAAAGGCTAGTGTGATTTGATAGGTTGGAAATTTTGGCTTTGGTGAAAAATGATATGAAAAGAGTAGTTATCAAATGAAATTGGAAAAAGTGTCAAAAGCGGCTAACTAGTGGTGAAAGTTTTTAGGTTGGCAGGAAAGCTCAAACGAAAACAAAAATGGCCTAAATCATTTTCATGCTTTTAAATTTATTTATAACATAGTTTCGAAAATTTTCAAAAAGCAAGTCCTAGATAAAAAAAGAAGATTGATGAAATTATCTTGAAATTAGAAATAATAGATGACTTTGATCATTCACATCTACTACGCTATTGAAAAGTTTATCTTACAAAAATTATCCAAAAACGAAAAAGGAGGATGATAAATTTTTGAGAAAGTAAAGAAAATAAAGAATGAAAAACCATAATGGAAATGCGAGTTTTAGAAAAAAACGTTTTACATTAACATGCTACCGCGCATTAGAAACACAGCATGGCCAATATTTTACTTGTGAAACATAATTAAAAAGGGCGATTAGAAATATTATAATTAATTAAGTTGTTTATATGAGATTTTGAGAAAAAAAAACTAGGGGTACTAATTAAATACCAAAATGTCTAAACTATTAAAGTTATGAAAAAACATATATATATTTTTAATTTTGAAATATTTTCTATTTTTTGGATTTTTAAGATATTCATTTGTTTTGGAGTTTTGAAAAATATTCACAAAAAACAAAATATTCACACATAGAAAAAAGAAGGATGAAGGCCTCCCTCAAGCTTAAAATGGACATTGTCCTCAATGGAGAAAGGAGGTTAGAGAAGGAGAGAAAATGAAATTACAGAATTGAAGGTACAGAATTTAAAAATAGGTACTTCCCTGGATTTATTCGCTGCGAATGCTTATTGATGTCGTTCCCCCGTGCTTGCGCTTTGGATCTTCATGAAATATCTTCTTTGGACTTCGTGATGGATTCAGCAACGTTAGAGCAGGCGATCGCAGAAGAATCAGCTTGTCGGAGCTGTCCGGGGCAAAAATTGGAAAATTAAGAAAACATAAAATGATAACTTGGGTTGCCTCCCAAGAGCACCCTTTGTTTAAAATATCGTTTGAGCTCGACGCAACAAAATTATAATGTCCAAAAATATTTTGTCCAAAATAATAATTATTAAAGTTTTTAACAAAAAATAAAAGTTCGAAATTAGAGTTCGTACAACAGAATTTTAACAATGTTTGGACTGACATCGTCATCACCAGAGAAATATAGTTTAAGACGCTGACCATTTACTTTGAAATTACCCTTATTAGGGTGGGAAATTAAAATGACACCATAAGGAAAAACTTTTAAAACAGAAAACGGCCCAGACCACCGCGAATTTAACTTCCCCAGAAATAGACGTAAATGAGAGTTATACAAAAGAACTTGGTCGCCCAGCTTAAAGGTTTTTGGGTGCCTTAAGTGTTTATCGTGAAAAAATTTCGTCCGCTCTTTATAATTTTTTTTGTTATCGTACGCGTAAGAGCGCCACTCGTCGAGTTCGTTAAGTTGAAATTTATTAAAGTAGTTGACAGAGTTCAAATTGAAATTTTAAAACCTTAAGGCCTAAAAAGCGCGGTGTTCTAATTCTACGGATAAGTGGGACGATTTTCCATATACCAATCGATACGACGTACATTTGAGGGCGGTTTTGTACGCTGTTCGGTAGGCCCATAGAGCGTCATCTAATTTGGCTGACCAGTCTTTCCTAGATGTTGAAATAGTCATTTCTAAAATTCTTTTAATTTCTTTATTCACTACTTCGACTTGTCCGTTTGTTTGGTGGTGGTAGGCAGTAGTCATCTCCATAATTTTTTTGCTTAATATTTCAACTTGTGGAGCAAGCTGGGAAACGTTGTCCACTTCAAAGATACCTGCAGGTTTGTTTGGGTGGGACCTAGGCACATTCCATTGATAAGTGTTCATGGCCATGTCCTCAAAAAGATCAAGAGCGTATTCTGGGGTCTTATGGTTTAAAGTACTGCCAGAAGCCGCGTCTATCTTTTGCTTTATATTTTGATTTAGCCCGTTATAAAACGTCTGCACTTATAACCATACATGTAGCGCGTGATGTGCACATCATCTTAATAATTCTTTAAATCTTTCGCAAGTTTCATATAAGGTTTCAGAGTGTATTTGTCCAAAAGCAGAAATATCATTCCTAAGTTATGCAGTTTTAGCTGGCGGAAAATACTTTGCAAAATTTTTTTCAGTTAATTGATCTCAGGTTGTGATGTTGTTTTTAGATAGAGTGTTCAGCCACTGCTTAGCCTTAGTTCTAAGAGAAAAAGGAAATAATCTTAGCCTAATAGCATCATTTGTAACAACATTTATCTTGAAGGTGTCACAAATCTCAAGAGAGCATGCTATATGTGTGTTTAGATCTTCATCTTGAAGTCCGTCATACTGCACATACTGTTGCACCATTTGAATTATGCTAGGCTTCAGTTCAAAGTTATTATTAGCTATAGCAGGGGGCACTATACTAGGTTGTGTTCCCTCTAGATTCTATGGTGCATAATAGGACATAGGCCTATGCACGACCTCCTTCAAGTGGGGTTCTTCCATTCATAAAGTAGAATGTGACCTGGAGTTCTCAACCGGTATTTGGAGAGTAGGGCCCTGAAATCGTGATTTTCTCTGATGAGTACGCTCAATTTCGTGGTCCAAGTCCAAAATAACTGTCGGAATCCCGCGGGTCATGCACTAAAAAAAGAGAAGAGAAGAAAGAGAAATAAATAAACTAGAAAAAAGAAAAGAGAAACTTTTTTTTTTGAAATAGATTTTTTTAATAGCTTAACTCCCGAACTTCCCAAGGGCTACCCAATGAAGGGTTCACAAGTTACTAGACCAGATAGTGGCACTTAAAGCCCTTTTCCCTTTTCGAGAGAATTAGGTGGCGTAGAAAAATTATGGAGTGGGTTTCTATTAAGAGCGATAATAAAAAAAATTTTGAATTTTAAAATTTTTTAGAAGGAGGATGAGAAATAGAAATGATAAAAGTAATAGGTTCGTGTTTTTGATATATTTATGAAAGTTGATCTCCGGAAAGGGCGCAAAAAACTTTGTGATCACTTTTCGCTTAAGAAAAGAGAGCCGAACTAGCAATCCAATTAGGCAAGTATCCCTATCAAACTATAGCTCAGGGACACAAGTGTCGTATTAAAATCCGGGAACTGTTCAGTACACTTACTCACACGACGACTATTAATTTATCGACGAAAATTATTTAGGTATAAATATATAATTAAACACACTAAATAGAAAGCATGAGAGAAGAAATTACAACGAAGGATTAGAACGATGAAATGGAAATGCACTCGATCGAAAATCACCTCGGCTAAAGTCGATTAAAACACGATAAATAAACCTCAACTTAATAGGGTGAAAGCTCCTTGATCGTGGAGGTTCCTAAAGCTTGAACACGCTTCTATCTAAATCGTGCCCAATTGAGTTTAGGAAGGTCCGACCGACTCTCGTCTAAATCGGAGGCCTAAAACTCGCTTTACGCAGTGAACCCCACCATTGGATTTTACTCCAATCCAAGAGATTTGGACGTCTGCCTCTCTCAAGGGGTGTGTATAACTCTCTTTACTCTTGAAGTCGCACTTCAATCTATCGGTGTCTCGACTAGCCAAGAATGAAAGCTATATTTGAAATTATATATCGACAATATAATTCCAAACGAGAAAAATCAAGAGTAATTCGAAGGACTAAACCGTAAAAAGAAAAGGTAAATTCAAAGCAACATAACTTAATCACTCGAACCTCGGATCATCAAGGTCGAGTACAAGGAGGATTAGTTAATTATTGTGAAGTGCAGGAGGAGGGATGAGTAGAAATGCATAATAACTCAAAGATAAAAAGAGCACTTTATTATTATTAAAGTGAGCGACGACAACTTGAAATTGAAATTACAATTGCATGGATTGAAATTCCAATTCTAGCCCTACAATTATCAACTAGATCAAGAGCCAAGATTACAACAAAAGTAATTACAAAAGCTAAAACTAAACTAGGGTTAAGAAAAACTAAAATGAGAAATAGAGAGAGAGGAGAAAAAGCATAAAAGCACTAGTAAACAAAAGGGCAGCACCTCCCCTCTAAACCCAAACTTGTCGTAAATGGAAGGGGGGACATCTAAATTTATAGATTTTTTCTCGGGTTGGTCACGCCCTAGGTAACGCCCGGGGAGGGCGTGTCGGGGGGCGTGACACGTACGGGGTTGAAATTAGGTTCTGGATTTTGGCGGGAAGGATGATTGCTTCTGTGCGATGGCTGGCACACCTTAGGTCATGCCTATATAGGGGGGCGGGGCGTGATACGTATGTCAAGTGTCAATCATTGGTCGGAAATCCGTCAGTCTTGGAATAGGCGGCGAACACGTCCTGGGTCACGTCTATGATGGGGGTCATGACAGTACTATTAGCGTGCTGAGGAGAAAATGTATTTAATGTGGCGACAGACTTTGTCCAGAGGGAGACCCGCCCCGTGTCATGCCCTGGGATATGTCCGGGGAGGGCATGTCAGGGCGGCATGACACTTATTTTTCCTATTATTTGTTCTCTTTCAGAAAGCTTCCTCGAGATCGGTTGATACGCCCTCTAACACGCCCAGGGAGGGCATGACAGGGGGCGTGTCATGTAATTTTTGGACAAAATTCTGGAAACCTAAAAAAAGATAAGAAAATGTTAGTGGCAATAATATTTACATTAGAAAGATAAAAATTAAGCTAATAAGAAACAATTAACGCCTTCAAAACTAGAAAATACGATAATAGTTTAGATTACAAAACGTATTATCAGATAGCAAGACTAATTCCAGAACTCCTGCGGCTAAGAACTCAAGCCGGGTTATTAGATATAAATACAACTAATGTGTATTTTTGTTTCTGAAGAATCCGACGATTTGTTTTTGTTAATCGCGAGGTTATAATATTGTAATTTTTTGAGGAAGAATTGAAAAAATCTCGCCTGGCCGGAGCGCTGAGCTCGACGTTTCTTCCTTAGAAACTCATTGAAGACTTAGCGCGGCATGGTAGAGCTAGCCCTGAAACCATCAAGAGCTCTAGGTCCAAATAAATCATCGCGCTAGCGCCTGTGGTAGTACTACTGCCTGGCGGTAGCATCCATATGAGCCTTCTCTATTTCTAACACGTGACAACCAACACACTCTATCAATATACAACATGATCAAATACAATGGGGAATTTGATATTCTAAAACACAGGGAATGTGAAACATCGGTTCAAACATGTGAGTGTATGAGATTAAGTTTCATTTTGATCTTTCAACTTCATGTAGAGTGTGTGAGTGTATGAGATAATTTTTCGTGCTTTCTTTTTTTGCTTTCTCAATTATGTAGTGTGTGTGTGTGAGAGAGAGATAATTTCCATTGTTTTCTTTCAATTATGTAGAGTGTGTGTGCGTGTGTGCATTTAATTTCCTCCTACTCATTCGAGAAGGACTCGCTTACATTTCCCACCTACTTTTTGAGTAGGACTTTTCATTTCCCGCCTACTCATTTGAGTAGGACTCGTTATTTCCCTCCTACTCTTTTGAGTATGACTCGTTATTTATGACCTACTCATTTGAGTAGGAATTGTTATTTCCCGCCTACTCGTTTGAGTAGGACTTGTCATTTCAATTATGTTTTCCTTTTGTGTAACTTAGTTTCTTTTTATTATCGGTTCGATGTGAGCATAAGTTCTTTGTTAGCGATTAATTTTTTTTCCTTTTGTTCCTAACGTTACGTTATTTTTATGTCTTCTTTTCATAACCATTTAGCGTTTAGTTTCGAACTCACGCCTCATCAATCTCATAAGCCGTCCCCATACTAACGAGTGGCTAATCGTTCTTAGCCCTCGGCATGAAATAGCATTTGGACATATGAAATCACTCTAAATAATTAAAGGATCTTTTTCTCATTTTAATTAAAGGGCTTAAGGTTTACCTCGGGTATACGATGCATAGAACCACATATCGATGTGTGGGCTCTATTTTCGTTATCCATACGCAGGATAGCCTAGAGGCTGTGGGTATGGACCGATCACCCTTGGGCAAAAACAGATGCGTACATGTAATATCCAAAAAATTAAAAATTTGATCATATGGCCTTGGACCCGGGCGTGTCCATACCCGTGTTCTTCTCTATGTTAGCCTCGCTGTGTCAAGTGTGGCACACGGGTGGAAACACGTGTTTGAACAGTAAAGACATGGGTGGTGACACGGGCGTGTCAAGTACCTGTATTCTGCTCGGACTGTGTCGACCGGTGTCGATTGAAGTACACAGCCTGTAGCCAGGGTTGTTCGGTGTGATACAGTCATATCACATATGACACCGGAGTGTTCTGAACCAGTGTACTCCTCGGGATTTTGTTAATCCTGTGTAGATAGAGGGACACGCCTATGAACACGGGCGTGTACTGGCTGATATAGGCGTGTCAGAAGAGTGACACGGGCGTGTCTGAACCCGTGTTCTAGTCTGACTTGAGTCAGTTGTGTGCCGCTTAACGGACACGGCCTATGACACGGCTATTTCACAAGCCGTGTTCAGTCCAGGAAATGTATTTTGAGACCGATTCTGAGCCGTTCTTTTTCTTGGATGGAGATCAATTGGCCCTGGTTTCTACCTGGCTTGATAAGGTCAGGAATGGAGGATTTATTTCTCATTCTCCACTCATCATTCTCTTTCTAAAAGTAAGAGAGATGGGAGAGCAAGAGGAGTAAGAAGAGGATTCCGGACGCCGGTGGTGTTACGGTGGTTCAAATCGCGAGCCGAGTTCGAATTTTCGAAGACAAGGCTGCTGCGAAAACATTCATCTGTTTACTTTTCTCCCCGTGGCTCCAAAGCGTCTTCCAAGGGTAATAATTTCCTTCTTGTACAAGTGAAGTCCTTCTTTCCTGCATTTGCATAGGAATCCTTCACCAAAATGTAGATGGCAAAGTAATTCCCTTGGAATTGTTGGTTCATCCCTTGTTAATTTGCATGAGAACCGGAATTATTTAGTACGGTTAGGCATATTGTGTGAAGCCCATCCGGACATGTTGGTCTAGATTGGTGATGCTTTGTTTGCAAATCGGAGAAGTCTTCGTGTACATTGGTTGTTTGTATGGAGTCCTTCGTGGATACCTGCAGCTTGGTGCAGCGGGAAGTACTGGAAGAAGTCCAAGAAAATGTTAGAGTTGGTACTTGGTGTTCAACTCTTATGACTGTGAGTGCCATGTTTTGTGATGTTGAGTCGTGGGGCTGCAACTGTGAAAAAGGGCTTAGTGCCTAACAGGAAAGGTGAAACTGACAAGCGCCTGTAAGTTGACCATGAGTACTTCGGTATTCCTGTATGGCAAGGCGATTTGAGCAACGGTGGGGGGGGGGTGGCTGATCTTTACACGCGTTATGCCAGCTATACAAGAGAGCATCAAGGCATTGGGCTTTCGTCAGGGGCATAATGAGAGTCTTTGGTCTGCGCGCCATAAAGACTAGGAATGCATATAATGAACCGTAGGTCTGAGACCTCTGAACGGTGCTGTGACCTTGTAATCAGAACACCGATAATGTGCCCCGAGTGCACGGAATGTTGGGCCATTGTGCCGACGTTTGTGATATGTATTGGCTTGTGCAGTTGTGCATATACTTTAGGATTATTATACGTATATGCTATGCGAATACATGCTATGCATGGAAGGAATTCCCCTGCCCTATGCCAGGTGCAGGGTAATTATAATTGGTCAGCTGAATGCTAACCATTGCCCTGTTTTCCACCGCTTGGTGGAATGCATCTTTGTAGGTGGTGCTGCCCCGAGCGGGAAATAGTAGGTTGAATCCCGTATTGCGTTGCTGCCCTTGATGGCTTATTTTGTTTACTCTTGTTCATGTGTGGCCGGCCTTCGTGCCGATGTTTGTAAACCACACCTTATGTTAAGAGAAACTTGTAAAATCCATAAGGCTATGTATCTTGTGTATTTGGTTGTATAATTCCAAATTAGTAGAAGTGGACATTTCTGTTATTGTTGAGTTCAAGTTTTCAAGCCCTAAGCTTCCGCTAGAATGCTCTGTGTTAGGGTGCAATGGTTCTTGATATTATTTAGTGACCTCTCCACCTGTTTGTGGAATATGGTGTGGGGCCCCGACCGTACCCTCTATTATATTATACGTGACGTGTAGAGGTGTTACATTTTTGCATCAGCTTGTTAGTCGATCTCTTCCGAATTTGCGAACGAATTCTTTTTATGGGTGGCGAGCACGTGTAAGTGCAGCCATTATAACACATAAATTGAACTCAAGAATGTCCACTTAGGAATGAAAATACACTTGTTTGTTGAACCCGTGTGTTCATTTTTGTATGTTTGCTATTTGTTTAGTCATTAAATTGTGTTTCTAGACATATAGGTGACTAGAAGTGTTGCGGGTTAGTCAGAACCTCAACATTCTGTTGAAAGTGCGGCACCGGCTGAGGTGCCCACACCTCCTCTATCTACTGAAACTTTTCAATTGATTTCGGATATAGTGATTGTAGTAATGAATACTCAGCAAGCATGGAAGGCTCGGCCTGCAGTGGTGCCAATGCATGTTGAGATAAGGCAAGAACCAGTTGAAGTTGTAGTTTATCTACGAGCGGCAGATCAACAATTGAAGCTATTAATGAGCTTTAATCCTCCTCAATTTACTGGGGTGGGTTCCCCAGCCCAAGTGGAGGATGGGCTTTCAAGGATTAAGAGACTCTTGATAACTATCAGAGTAGAGGAGGAACATAAAGTCACACTAACCACTATCCTGCTTGAGGGACAGGCTGGGTTGTGGTGGGACGAGGTAGAACTGCATCACTTGGCGGGCAGGCGTTTGAAGGGAATCTCAATTGAAGAGTTATCTCGATTGTTTTTAGCAAAGCATCTCCCGATGTAGCAAATAATTTCCATGTAGTTGGAGTTCCAATGTTTAACTCAAGGGGAGCAGTGTCTAGATTAGTATCTGCATGAGTTTACACGTTTGGGACGGTATGCGGGCAATATCATCGCCGAAGAGGAGCGTAAGACCAGTCAGTTCTATGGGGGACTACGAGATGAGCTGTGGTATTTGCTCTCGAGTTCTGTGAATCAGGGATTCCAAGCATTGGTCTGTACGGCTCGGTCTTTTGAAAAGGATATGAAAAGAGGGCAAAGCAAAGGGAACATGGCTGTACAAAAGCCATAGTTCAAGCCACCGCATCCAGAGAAGTCTCGATACCAAAATAGATGGGGAAGGAAGTCCAAGTCTGCTGCACAAGCTCCTTCAACGGTTGTGACAGAGACACCTTTTGGTTATGGTTCTCACGCTTGTTACACGTGTGGAAAGATGGTGCACTATGCATATGACTGCTGAGTTGGTCCTCTAAAGGGTGAGAATAAGACAGGAGCGTCTTATGCGGAGAAAGGGAAGGCTGTGGTGGAGTCTTCCGCATCGCATGGGAAGCCCCGGGTCATCAATCATGGACAATAGGAGGCCATCAAGCATGCTGACGTTGTTACAGGTGCGATTAGTTTATAAATTTACTTTGTGCCATGTGTTGTGCTTATTTTAATTTTGGTGTTTTAGGTTTTGTACTCATACGAGACTATCTTTTACGAGCACTGTTTGATACAGGTGCTTCACATTTGTTTTTGTCGGAAAATTTCATCTTGCGAATCGGGGTGCCTATACGGACCACGATAGACAGTCAGAAGGTGTTACTACCTAATGGATGTTTTATGTGTACAGATAAGTCTTGTTGTGTTGAGGTCAAGATAGAGACTCGGGATTTCAAAGTGGAAACATTAGTATTACCGATATCGTAGTTTGATATAATCTTTGGTATGGACTAGCTTAAAAAGCAACATGCTCTTATAGATTGGACTTCAAAAGAGGTTACACTGGGGAAAAATACTGAACAAGAGGCCAAGTTCAGTGGCATGCGAGGGACGAGTAAGGTATTAATATCTGCTTTCTATGTCATTAAGGCAGTTCAGAGGGGTGCGGAGTTATTTTTCATGCTCATTGAGGCGGTGGAGCCAAAGGCCAGTCTGAGTGAGGTGCCGATTGTATCGGAATACACTAATGTGTTTCAAAAAGACCTTCCGGGGTTACCACCCCAAAGGGAAATCGACTTCGATATCGAGTTGGGGCCAGGTGCGAAATCTGTGGCCCGCTCGCTTTATCGAGTAGCGCCAAAGGAGATGGCGGAACTAAAGGTTCAGTTACAAGAATTGCTAGAGCAAGGCTATATAATCCCAAGTCAAGCGCCTTGGTGCGCGCCAGTTCTCTTTGTGAAAAAGAACGACAACAGCTTGCGTCTATGCATTGACTATAGAGAACGTAACAAACTAACAGAAAAGAACAAGTTTCCAATTCCACGGATTGACGACTTGTTTGACTAGTTAGTTGGCTCGACTATATACTCCAAGTTGGATTTAATGTTAGGCTACTATCAGTTGAGAGTTCGTGAAAGTGACATACCCAAAACAGCGTTTGGAACAATGTATGGTCACTATGAGTTCACGGTAATGTCATTTGGGCTATCTAATGTGCCATCAGTATTCATGGACTTGATGCATCAAACATTTAGGGAATACTTGGATCTCTTTTTAATCGTCTTTATTGGCGATATCCTTGTATACTCCCAATCCGAAGAAGATCATGCAAATCACTTGCGGATGGTGTTGCACACCATGAAGAAGAATAAGCTCTATGCCAAGTTCTCAAAGTGTGAGTTTTCGTTGTAATAAGTGGCTTTCCTTGGCCATGTGGTTAGTGGAGAGGGCATTGCGGTGGATCCTTCCAAGATAGTTGCTATACGGGAGTGTCCTGTTCTTTCTTCAGTAGCAAAAGTCAGGAGTTTTCTTTGGCAAGCGGGCTACTACAGGTGCTTCGTATAGAATTTCTCGAGGATAGCTTTGCCTCTCACCACACTAACGAGGAATGATTAGAAGTTCGTTTGGACGCCGGAGTGCGTACGAGATTTTGAAGAGCTAAAGAGTCATTTTACCGCGACGCCAATCTTAACATCGCCATGTGGTCAAGACAGCTTTGAGGTATATAGTGATGCATCAGGGAGCGGCTTAGGCTGCGTTATTTTACAATTCTGAAAAGTGATATCTTATGGCTCACGCTAATTGAAGGTGCATGAATAGAATTACCACGTCCATGATTTGGAATTGGCGGCGGTGATATTTGCACTTAAACTGTGGTATCATTATTTATATGGCATGAAAGTTGATATATTCACGGACCATAAGTGCCTGAAATATCTGTTGGATCAGAAAGATCTTAATATGCGACAGAGAAGGTGGATGGACTTTCTTGGTGAGTACACCTTCCAGATTCATTATACTCCCGGTAAAGGGAATGTAGTCGTTGATGCCTTGAGTCGTCGGACTCTAGTAAGGGCAAGTTGGCTTCTAAAGCATGATGAAAGCCTAATTCGAGAACTGGAGGCATTAAATATTTCTTGTGTTGAAAGGAATGCCACTGCAGATGCGTGATTAAACTGGACGGAGGTACAGTGTGACCTGGCGGACAGAGTTCGGCAAGCAACAGAACTTGATGAAAGTTTAAGACGCTATGCAGCGGAAAGTGCGGACTCTAGATTTTCATTTAATGACTGTCTTTTTCAAAAGGACGGTCTTTTGTGTGTCCCAAATAGGGATAAGCTTCATGAAGAGGTGATGTATGAAGGCCACTTCACCGAATATTTTGTTCACCCCGGGAGCACGAAGATGTATAAAGATATGAATAAGTTGTTCTGGTGTCCTGGAATGAAGAAGGACATAACTCACTATGTTTTTAAGTGTCAAACATGTGCTTTGGTAAAGGCGGAATGCCAAAAACAGGGTGGTTTACTAAAGTCGTTGCCTATTCTTGTATGGAAATTTGATGATATTTCCATGGATTTCGTGCATGGGTTTCCATGATCACAGCATGGAAATGATGCGGTATGCATGATTGTGGACCGGTTAACCAAGGTGTCGCACTTCATTCTGAACCGTAAGGACGATTCAGTTGACAATTTGGCAAAACTGTACGTGGATACTATTGTACAATTGCACGGTGTGCCCTGTAGCATCGTTAGTGATCGAGATGTGTGTTTCACTTCGGGTGATTGTAGATTAGTACATGAACTGTTGGGTACGAAGTTACATTTCAGCACGGCCTTCCATCCTAATACGGATGGTCAAACCGAGAGGACCAACAGGACATTGGAAGATATTCTCCGAATGTGTGTGCTGGATTTCGGGAAGAATTGGGAAGATCATCTCGGTATGGTTGAGTTCGCCTACAACAACAACTACCAAGCTAGTATCCAGATGGCGCCCTTTGAGGCTTTATATGGTAGGAAATGTCGTATACCTCTGCCTTGTGAGGAGACTGGTGAAACGAAGTTGTACAGGCAAAAAGAGTTAGATGATGCAAACTCAATTATACGGTTAATACGCGAAAGACTGATGGTGGCACAAGACAGGCTAGCTAAGTATTACAATTCCAAGCACATAAATGTGGAGTTTGTGGTGGATGATTGGGTGTACTTGAAAATCAAACCATTCAAATGGGTGTCTAGGATATGCTATCTGAAAAAGTTGAGCCCGAGGTATCTGGGACCGTTTGAAGTGGTAGAGCGTATTGGTTAAGTTTCCTATTGGTTAGCACTTTTGCAAGAGCTGAGCGGTTTACATGATGTGTTTCATGTCTCGGTGTTGCGGAAACCGGTAAGAGAGCTAACTCAAGTGGTTGTTGCAGATTAAGTATCAGTCTACAGTGGGCTAACGACGAAGGTTAGGCCTATTCGGATCGAGGATACGGCGGTTAAACAACTACGAAACAAAACGGTCGGGATGGTCAAGGTCCGGTGGGACAACTATGGTCGTGAGGATTTGTCATGGGAGCGAGAGCAAACCATGCGTACGGAGTTTCCCAAGCTATTTTTTTGAGGCTGTTGTAACCTTATGTCTTTAATAAAGAGAGTATTTTGTAAAATATCTTGGGTGTCTGCGGCTAACTACCTGCTATAGCAATTTCGGGACGAAATTCTCTAAAGGGGGGAGAGTTGTAATGACCCAAAAATAAAAAAATATGATCACACGGCCTTGCCCATGGGCGTGTCCATACCCGTGTTCTTCTCTAAGTTAGCCTGGTTATGTCAAGTGTGGACTACGGGCGGAAACACGTGTTTTAACAGTAATGATACGGGTGGTGACACAAGCGTGTCAAGTACCCGTGTTCTGCTCGGGATGTGTCGACCAGTGTCGACTGAAGTACACGGCCTGGAGCCAGTCATGTTTGGTGTGAAACAGCTGTGTCACATCTGACACGGGCGTGTTCTTAACTCGTTTACTCCTCGGGATTTTGTGAATCCTGTGTCGATAGAGAGATATGCCTATGAACACGGGCGTGTACTGGCTGACACGGGCGTGTCGGAAGAGTGACACGAGCATGTCTGAACCCGTGTTCTTGTCTGACTTGAGTCGGTTTTGTGCCGCTTAAGGGACACGGACAGTGACACGGCCGTGTCACAAGTCGTGTTTATTCCAAGAAATGTATTTTGAGAGCGATTCAAAGCAGTTCATTTTCTTTGATGGAGATCCAATGGCCCTGGTTTCTACCTGGCTTGATAAGGTCGGGAATGGATGATTTATTTCTCATTCTCAACTCATCATTCTCTTTCTAAAAGTAAGAGAGAGGGGAGAGTAAGAGGAGGAAGAAGAAGAGGATTTCGGACGCCAGTGGTGCTACGGTGGTTCAAATCGCGAGCCGAGTTCGGATTTGTGAAGGCAAGGCTGCTGCGAGAACTTTTATCCGTTTATTTTTTCTCCCCATGGATCTGAAGCGTCTTCCAAGGGTAATGATTTCTTTCTTGGACAAGTGAAGTCCTTCTTTCCTGCATTTGCATAGGAATCGTCCACCAAAAGGTCGATGGCGAAGTGATTCCCTTGGGATTGGTTTTTCATCCCTTGTTAATTTGCATTAGAACGGGAATTGTGTAGTACAGTTAGGTGATGGTTAAAATGCCGGCTCTTATTTAGGTGTGAAAGTGGAGGTTTTTATTTATAAAAATAAGAGCGTTTTGTTTTGTTAGAAACCGAGTTTTAACGAGAGGGAGGCAAGTGCACCTATCGCGTGTAGTATAGGATATTCGGGTGTGGAATATCGGGGTCGTATTGTTCTCGGGGCCGGCTTAGCTATATCTACTCTTTCCCTGAAAGCCTATTATTCTACCGATAATATTTTAGGTGGATTATATAAAAAAAATGAAATGGCGAACATAAAAATAAATATAATACAGAAAATGAAAGCAGGAAATAAAGTGCAGAAAATAAGTGCGGAAGGCCGACGAAGAACTCGGCGCGACGATATCAAAAAGAGAATTGAACTAAAGTAAACTTTTAATAAAAAGAGATCCTAAATTTCAAATTAATTAAGGCGGAGACTCGGCCGTGGAGGTTCCTTAGATATGAGCTCACCTTGGTCTAGGGATATCACTCACCTGAACGCTAAGACTATTCGACCGATCGCTAGACCGACGAAGGATTCCTCTTAATGCCCGCATTACGCTGAGAACCCCGCTATTGGGTGTGGAACCCAATCTGGTAGAGTCACGCGCCTCCTCTCTTGAGGGTTAGCGCGGAGCTCTCTTTACCCAAGGGTGATCGGTCCATACGTGCGGCCTCTCGACGTTGCGTATGGATAACGGAAATAGAGCCCGCACATCGATTATGCGGTCCTACGCGTCGTTAACCCGGGGCAAACCTTAAGAAATTTAATTAAATAGAAAACAGGACCTTTAATTATTTAAAGCTACTTTATCTGTCCCAATGCTCTTCGATATCGACGGCTAAGGGCGGTTAGCCACTCATCGGAATGGGGACACTTACGCTAGGAAGCGATAAAGAAAGCAGTAAGAAAGCAGTAAAGAAAGCTGAAAATTGCAAGTCCTACTCAAACGAGTAGGACTGAAGAAAGCAGTAAATGCGAATCCCGGCTCAAATGAGTGGGCGGGGGTAAATTTATCTCATACACGCACGCACTCTACAGAAAAGTAAAATCACACACACGCACTCTACAATAAATGAAAACACATGCACGCACTCTAAGTTTTCCTACTCAAGTGAGTAGGAAGAAAATGAAAGCAATAAAAGACAAGTCTCACTCAAACGAGTGGGCGGGAAATGAAAGCTGAGTGCCATTTAACTCTTAACGAGTAGGCGGAAATAGATGCATACGCACACACTCTACAGAAATTGAAATAAAGCTATAAAATCTAACTCATACACGCACACACACTTGCAAAAATAAGAAAAAGCAAAGTGACTGAAAAATTAAAACAACTACATTTCTACCGCTAGAATGCGGTAGAAATGCATAAAAAGTTAAAATAAAAATTAACCGGACAAAAAGTTTTGAAAATTAAAACGAAAAGCTAAGTGCTCGAAAAATTAAAACGACTGCATTTCTACCGCTAGAATGCGGTAGAAATGCATAAAAAGAGAAAATAAAAATTAAACGGAGCGAAAAGTTTTGCAAATAAACGCAAAATGGAACTTGGCGAAAAATTAGAACAACTGCATTTCTACCGCTAGAATGCGGTAGAAATGCATAAAAAGTGAAAATAAAAATAAACTAAAGCTAAACGGGTGTGAAAAATGAAAATAAAATGGGCATTATAACGGCTAGAAAGTGCAATAAAATCTTAAACTAAACTATGTTAAAAGGCTTATAAATGAAGAAAACATAAAACATAAAAGAAAAGAAATAAGATTGCTAAAGGGAGAGTTGCTTAGATCCATTCCAAACACGTATAAAGAGAAGAAAAACACATTTTATTATTTAAAAGAACAAGTTACAAGACACAAAAAATAATAAAAACTAAGGAGAGAGGGAGAAATTTCCCATACATAGCATTTGGAATATATTTGGGCAGCATAACACCTTAGCAAAATGGACCAAAAAGTGGACAGAAATCTCATACAGCAGCTGCCCTTTTATAGGCAAAATTTCGGGTTGGTCATGCCCTAGGTCACGGGCGTGACAGGGGGGCGTGTCAGTACTGTTCATGAGCTAATTGGTGATTTGACTGGAGCTTTGACTTCGGCTGAAAACGTGGCGGTCACGCCCCAGGTCACGGGCGTGACAGGTGTCAGTCACGGGCGTGACTAGGGCGTGACGGGGAGCTGGCTCTGTGGATTTGACGCGCGCTATGACTTCGGGGCCGCCCACGTGGCGGTCACGGTCGTGACAGAATTTTCATGGGCGTGACAGTGGGGCGTGACCCGGACAGCTGGCATCCTGATGTCGGCAGCGTTGACTATTGGACTAAGCGTTACGTGTCGGCCTCGACACGGGCGTGACTGGCTTTGACACGGGCGTGACGTTGGGCGTGTCGGGCTCGGAAGAGTGAAATTGTTGATTTTGACTGGCTGATTGCGTTGAGAGCCTGACACGCCCGTGTCGGGGGGTGACACGGGCGTGACAAGGCCGAAAATTATTTTTCTGGACAAATTCAGAAAAACAAAAAAAGCTAAGTTAGAAATAAAAATTTATAAAAAAGAAACAATGTATTGAACAAAACAAACTAAAAAAGAAGAAAATAAAGTAAAAAAACAAAATAAATACACTATAAAATGGGTATATTTACAACTCATCATTAGGCATGTTGTATGAAGCCCATCCGAACATGTTGGTCTGGATTGGTGATGCTTTCTTTGCAAATCGGAGAAGTCTCCATGTACATTTGTTATTTGTATGGAGTCCTTCGTGGATACCTGCAGCTTGGTACAGTAGGAAGTACTGGAAGAAGTCTAGGAAAATGTGAGAGTTGGTATATGGTGTTCAACTCTTGTGGCCGTGAGTGCCATGTTGTGTGAAGTTGAGCCATGGGGCTGCAACTGTGTCAAAAAGGGCTTAGTGGTGAACAGGAAAGGTGAAACAAACCTGCGCCTGTATGTTGACCATGAATACTTTGGTATTCCTTTGTGGCAAGGCATTTTTAGCAAGGGGGGTGGCTTATCTGTACCTGCGTTATGCAAGTTGTACCAGAGAGCTTCAAGGCATTGGGATTTCATCAGGGGCATAATGAGAGTCTTTGGCATGCGCGATATAAAGACTACGAATGCTCATAATGAACCGTAGGTCTGAGACCTCTGAACAGTGGTGTGAGCTGGTATTCGGTACACTGAAAATGTGCCCTGAGTGCACAGAACGTTGGGCCGTCGTTCCAACGTTTGTGATTGGTATTGGCTTGTGCGGTTGTGCACAGCCTTTGTGGATTATTATACGTATATGCTTTGCGAATACATGCTATGCAGGGAAGGAATTCCGCTGCCCCATGCTATGGCAAGGGTCGTTATAATATGTCAACTTAATGTTGACCGTTGCCCTGTTTGCCACTGCATGGTGGATTGCTTCTTTGCAGGTTGTGCTGGCCCGAGCGAGAAATAGCAGGTTGAAGCACTTATTGCATTGCTGCCCTTGAAGGCTTGTTTTTTTTTAATCTTGTTCATGTGTGGCCCGCCTGCGTGTCGATGTTTGTAAACCACACCTTATGTTAAGAGAAACTTGTAAAAGCCATATGGCGATGTACCTTGTGTATTTGGTTGTTTACATTCCTAGTTAGTAGAAGTGGACATTTCTGTTATTGTTGAGTTCAAGTTTTCAACGCCGAAGCTTTACCTAGAATGCTCCGTGTTAGGGTGCGATGATTCTTGATATTATTTAGTGACGTCTCCGCCTGTTTGTGTAATATGGTGTGGGGCCCCGACCGAACCCTCTATTATATTGCACGTGACGGGTAGAGGTGCTACAGTACATTCCCTCGAGAGTGGGGAAACGTAACTCTACTGGATTGGGTTCCCCACCCTATATTGGGGTTCTTTTCGTAAAGCAGGCATTAAGAGGAATCCTTCGTCGGATGAGAGTTCGGTCAAATATTCTTAATGTTTAGGTGAGTGATATCCCTATAGCTAGGTGAGGTCATGTTTGTGGAACCTCCACGGCCAAGTTGCATTTAAATAATTTGAAAACTAAATTCTATAATTATTAAGAGTCGTTTTAGTTTTGATCTAATTCGATGCCGAGCGTTAACCCTTTATCGATTTTTACTAAGTCTTTTTACAACTATCTTTTATAACTTCTTTAATTCACTAAAAACCGACAAGTTATTTTCTGTAAAATAAGTGTTCCTCCGGAAGGAGTAGAAATAGTTAACAGGCCCCTAGAAATATATGACCTCAATATTCCTAACAGGAATATCTTGTATTACTTTCGACATGTACACTTGCCTCCTATCTCGTCGCACGGAACACTTTCTCTCCATGCCCATCAGTTATGATATCATGTTCAAGAGTATTTCATGAGTATAAGTCACGGGTTAGGATAGGTCACATGTAGGGGGGTCACGTTAACAATGTGTGCACATTGATAAGGGGAGCAAGTCGAACGTGTAGATAGTGGGAGCGTGCGTGTAGGGGAGCCATAAAGAAGTTGCAACCTGATTGCTCACTTATCACTCTTATTTTCTATCTGCACTTTATCTCATGTATTACTTGTCATGAACAGGATTTGATATTATCAAAAGGTGGAGTTTGTTGGAACCGATGTTTCACATTCCCTATGTTTTAGAATATCAACTCCCAGGATGTATTTGATCATATCGTTTGTTGATAGAGTGTGCAGGTTGACAGATGCAAGAAAAGGAAAAAGTCTCCTATGGATGATAGCGCTAAGCTCGATCACTTATCGTGCCGCTTTAGCCTCTCGACAAACCTCGAGAAAGATTTCACGAGACACTGGCCTACCTCTTAGCGCTAGTTCTACCGCAGGCTCTACAACAATGAATTTGTTGGACTTAGCGCTCGGGAAGAAATTTGCATTAGTCTTACCATGCCGCGCTAGACCTTCGACGAACGTCGAGCCTGATTCGTCGAGGCACTGGCCTACCGCCTGACGCTAGTATTACCGCAGGTGCTACTGAAATGAATTATTTGGACTTAGCACTATGGAAGATATCGACGCTATCCCTACCGCATCGAGCTTACCGATCGCCCAATATCGACGCGCTGTTCTTGAATCGTTGCGTCCAACATTACCGCGCGGCGGTAGCATAATTGAAATTGCAAATATTCATTGAATATTTCTTTCTCGATTTTGAGTACAGCTGGCACAACAAACGCGCGAACCTTCCGCCGGGCGCTAGTCTTACCGCTCGAGGTAACCAATTTTCATGAAGACGTATAAATGGCCGCCTTGGTTTCTGTGCCTTTTTAAGGACTCTGATTGAAGGACTGAAGAACGACTGGAGTACGTGAATTCTAGGGTTCGGCCGCCTTCTTGTGCACTGTTCCAAAAGTCTCTGTCGTAGAAGAAGGAAAGTTGTCTCCCTATAATTAGTGAACGAAGAACTTCGGCGATCCAAGATCTACGTCGACTACGAAGAATTTACAAGTGGCGAGAAAACGAAGATCTCAAGCTGCGGTCGTAGATCGCTCAATGGATAAGTCGTCAAGTGGGAGAACTTCTTCCTTTAGAATATTTACACTTTTACTCTTGTTATATTTCATTTGTCTTTAAACCGTGAGGAGAGGAAAATCGACTGATAAGGGTCGTCGGAATCCAGTTACGATTCCGCGGTAAATCATCCTGGAGATAAATCGTCCTGGGGGACGTCTAGATCAGAGGATCTAGCGGGGCTCTAAGACCCTTCCTTATGAGGAGGTGAAGAGCCGACTCAAAGACTTTTCTTGGAGGAAAAAGGAGAGAGCCAAACGTTCCATGGAGCATGTCGGTATAGAAAACAAAAGAGTTTTCATTTTCACCGCCTTCGATCCCCGACGTCACATGGATCACATTTTTTTAATTGTAAAACCATCTACTGTTAGTTTATGCAATGAAATATATTTTCTGTATTATTGCTTCTACGATTCTACTGTGAACGTTAGGTTAATTTCTTGTGTATAGTGTACTAAAAAATTCACAGAAGAAATCGGGTTTATAGACTTACCGACGCGCATTAGCTACCTAACGCGTCGCGGTAGCATCCAGAACTCGAATTTGTAGGACGAAATTTGTTAAATTCCATTTAATGCATACAACCTTAGTCACCCCCCTTCTAAGGTTGGCCACTAGATCCAACATTAGGTGCTTAGCGTACTTCGGCATCTGGGAAATCGCTTCATGGAAGGGTAGATTTATCTAGATTTGCTTAAACATTTCTAAAAAGCGGGTATACTGATCATCAAGACGTTGTTTGTTAAGTTGGGAAGGGTATGGTAGTGTTGGATCATTTTTAAAATTGGGTGGTTGAGTGAGATCTTTTTCTAAAGTAAAGAGCAGAGTGATAACTTCTTTTTCAGCAAATGGTGGAATATTCAAAACGGGGGCGGAGCTTACCTTATGCTCTTCGCTAACCATACCAGAAACTTGCTTCCCACTCCGAAGAGTTATACCTTTTTCTTGCTCTTTAGGTTTGGGCTCGGTATTGGTGGGAAGAGACCCGGCGGGTCGCTCAGATATATTTTTAGCTAGTTGTCCAACTTGATTCTCTAGACTTTTAATGATTCCGGATTGGCATCTTATAGCATCGTTATTAACATTCATATATTTTGAAAACATTTCCTACATGCTTGGAGGTTTTTGATAATTTTTAAGAGGTGGAGGTGGTGCAGAAAAATCATTTTGTGGTGGCGATCGCATCGCGTTCGAAGGGTTACTCCACGAGAAGTTTGGGTGGTTTCGAAAAGCAAGATTATAACTATTCAGAAAAGCACAGCTCGGCGCAGGAAAATTCGTAGTACAAAAATTATTCAAAGCATTATGAGGCATATTGTTAACATAATCTATTTGTTCAGGGGCAGCAGTTGTAGATTAACGTACCTTTGGGGCGGAGGCAGCAGACATCTCCGTTATCTTTTTGCTTAGTATTTCCACCCGTAGGGCAAGTTGGGAGACGTTGTCTACTTCAAATATACCTGAAGGTTTTTTTGGTCAGGATCTATGCATATTCCACTGATATGTGTTCATTTCCATGTCCCTCGAAAATCTTAAGAGCTGCTTCCGAGGTTTTTTTGTTTAAGCTACCACCTAAAGCTGCGTCTATCATTTACTTTGTGCTTTGATTTAGACCATTGTAAAACGTCTGTACTTACAACCATACAGGCTGTGCGTGATGGGGGCATCATATTAAGAGTTCTTTAAATCTTTTCTAGGTTTCATATAAATTTTCAGAATCTATTTATCCAAAGGTAGAAAAATCGTTCCTAAGTTCTGCAGTTTTAGCTGGCGGAAAATACTTCGTCAGAAATTTTTCGGTTAGTTGATCCCAAGTGGTGATGCTGTTTTTTGGTAAAGTGTTCATCCATTGCTTAGCTTTGCTTCTAATGGAGAAGGGAAGAGTCTTAGCCAAGTAGCATCATTTGTAACACCATTGATTTTAAAGGTGTCACAAATCTCAAAAAAGCTAGCGATGTGCGCATTCGAGTCTTCATCTTGAAGTCCGTCAAATTGCACATACTGCTGCACCATTTGAATTATGCTAGGCTTTAATTCGAAGTTATTATTAGCTACAATAGGGCGAACTATGCTTGATTCTTTACGCTCTATATTCGCCATGCATAATAGGACATAGACCTATGCAGGGCTTCCTCTACGTTGGGCTCTTCCATTCTTAGGGTAGAAAATGACACGAAATCCTCAACCGGTATTTGGAGAGTATGGCTTTGAAATCACGATCATCTCCGAGAGTACGCTCAATTTTGTGGTCCAAGTAAATAATATTCGACGGATTTCACGGTTCTTGCGCTAATAGAAGAGAAGATAAAGAAATAGAAAAAAATTAAACTAGAAAAAGAGTTACTATTTTTTGAAATAGATTCTTTAATGTTTTAACTCCCAAACTTCCCAAGGGCTACCCGACAAAGGGTTTGCAAGGTACTAGACAATATCGAAAGATTGTTTTAGGATTTGTTAAGAGAAAACTAATTGCAATTAAAGAAAGAAATGTTTGTGCTAAAAAGAGAACTACTTGCAGTTAAATAGAGAGCTACTAAAAGCGATTACAACGAGGGGTTTAAACGATGAAATAGAAAAGCACTCGATCAAGAATCACCTCGGCAAAAGCTGATTAAAAATTCGATAATAAACCCTATCTTAATAGGGTGAAGCTCCTTGACCGTGGAGGTTCCTATAGGTTGAACACGCTTCTCTCGAAGTCGTGCCTAACTGAGTTGAGGAAGGTCCGACCGAACTGTCATACAAATTGGAGTCCTAAAGCTCGCTTTACGCTGTGAACCCCGCTATTAGATTTAACTCCAATCCAGGAGATTTACGTCTGCCTCTCTCGAGGTGTGCGTGCAACTCTCTTAACTCTTGAGTGTTCACTTCAAATAACAAGCCTCTTGGCTAGCTAAGAGTGAAAACAAAGATGAAAATTATATATCGATGATATAACTCCAAACATGAATAATCAAGAGTAAATCAAAGACCTAAACCTTAAAAAGAAAAAGTAAACTTAAAACATCATAACTTTATCAACTCGAACCTATGATCATCAAGATTGATTACAAGGAGGATTATTTAATCATGGAGAAGTGGAGGAAGAGAGATGGGTAGAAGAACATTAAGAAAACAAAGAAAAAGGGGACTTAATATTAATGTTAAAAGAGAGCAATAACGTGAAATAAAAGATTACAAGTGCATGGAAATTAAAAACCTGGGCTAGCATTATCATTAAGCTACTAAAAAAATTACAAAAGATAATGCAAAAGGGGTACACAAAGCTTAGGATTAGGAAAAGCTTAAAATGAGAAAGAGAGAGAGAGGAAGAACACTAAAAAAACAAGAAATAAAAAAGACAGCATCTCGCCACTCATCCTACTTCATCTGGACACAATGGGGAGCCACTGAATTTATAAAATTTTTCTCTGGGTCAGTCAAGCCCCCTGTCACGCACGGGAAGGGCGTGTCAGGGGGGCATGTCAGGAACGGGGTTGACCTCGGGCTCTTGATTCTGGCTGGAATGATGATTACTTCTGTAAAATAGTGTACATGCCCGTGTAGGGGGGCATGCAAGGAATGTCACATCACAATCATTGGTCGGAAATCCATCAATCGTCGAAAATTATGGTACACACCCGATGACACGCCCGTGTAGGGGGCGTGTCAGTACTGTTGACGTGCAACAACGCAAAATCTTTAATGATGGCTTGCAGGCTTTCGGATGAGGGTGACACGCCTAGAGACACACATAGGGGGGCATGTATGGGGGGTGTGTCAGGTGGTTTTCTCGATATCTCGCTTCTAGCAGCAAATTTCCTCGAGATTGGGTTACATACTCTGTGACTCGCCCTGGGACGGCGTGTCAGGGGGCATGTTAGGTCATTTTGGCCTAAAACTTTGAATACCTACAATAAGAGAAGAAAACAATAGTGGCAATAATATATTCAAAAGAAGGTCAACATATAAGCTTACAAGACATGATTTGTGTATTAAAAACCTAAAAATACCCTAATAGTTTAGACTACAAAACGTACTATCAAATTCAAGATGTGAGCTCACAAACACCTACTAATCTCTACAAAAGAGAGGTCAAAAGTATAACACCTTCGTCCGTCATATGAAATATAAAAGAGGGTCCGGTCGGGGCCCCACACCATATTCCACAAACATGAAGCGAAATTACATATGAATATCACAAGTCTACACGCACCCTAACTCATATCTTTCTAACAAAAGCTTCAAGGGAGAAAAATTGAACTCATGTACACATTAATGTCCACTATATATATATATATATCTCATGATTTATTTATAGAAATACACAAAAGTCTATACGGCCTTAAGACCTTACAACTATTTCATTTATACAAGGTGTTTTCATATATCGGCATGTAGGTCGACCATACATTTCTCCAACACCTGCACAGGGACAATCCTCAAAAAGGGCAGTAAATAATTAAACGGTCAGCATTCAGCTGACCAATTTATAATGAACCTACCCCTTTCCTTGGGCAGAGGAATTCCTTCCCTGCAAGCATAGAATTTTCACAAGCAGATATATCACAAGAACGTACACTCACACACTGTTCAATATATCATAAATGCTGGCCTTAACTGCCTACGCTCTGTGCACTCAGGGCATATTTTTGGTGTTCCAAATTCACGAATTACACAACCGTTCAGAAGTTCAACACTTGATGGTCAAATTTGAACATTTATATTCTTGACGGCCCACGACCCGAGACATTAGTCTAAACGGCATACAACCTAAGACTCTCATTATGCAATCCTAACGAACGCCAAAAACTTAGGCACTCATGATAGAAAACCATAACGTGGATACAGTTAAGCCATTGCCCGTTACTCAAATCGTTAATTCAAAGTCTAGTCTGACGCGTGTCTGTTTCCCCTTGTCAGTTTGGCACACTGGCCTTCAAGAGCTCATAATAGCCACACGGCCTCCGAGAGGCTGGCCACGCAATCAAAAAGGTTACGTAATCAAGAGTCATTACTAGAACATCAGTCCAGAAAGAAAACCTACAACATCCTGTTGTGCCAGAAACATAGCACATAGCACATAACCCAAATATCTCACCAAAAGTTATCGCTATACGCGATACCCACACTCGCCCGACAATATACAACAGTTATGCAAACTGTGGTATTTTCTGGATATTTTCCTGGAGTGTGTCTCAAGTAGTTCCTAGTACTCCCTTTCACAGGCATAACCCATCAGACTCCAAAAACTCCTCATTTATACTCGGAGTCTTCTCCGACACGCAAAATAAACATCACCAATCCAGACTAACCTGTCTGGATGGGATTCACACAGAATGCCTATTTTGTACTGCGATTTCTGGATCTATATGAAAAACTACCCGTTGATATCACGTATCAAACCAACAGAATTCCATTGATCCTTCCACCTTTTGGTGGGGTATTCTGTGTCTATGCATAAATGAGGACTTCACATGTCCAAGAAATAAGATCGCTACCCTTGTAGTCCATTTCAGAGACATGAACGAGCTTTTCTGAGTTGGAAAGGAACCCAACACTTTCCTCCTCACGGATCCTCTTTTCAGAGACATGAACGAGCTTAAGCCCTCAATTTCTTCTTTCTTAGCCGTTTTCTCTCAAGAGCATGAATGAAAAGGATGAGAGAGTGTGAGAAGAAGAGAATGACTTCTCTTGTGTCCTCTCCCTTCCTTAAGTGGTCTCAGGTTTAACCCAAACCACATGATCCTCTCTTCAACAGGAATGAATGGCTGCGATCTAGGATGACAAGTCAATTAAATCGATATCGCCGCGCGATATAGGCTATTGCATGATGATAGCTCCAGTAGCTGCTTTGACGGCAGTCAACCACCGCTCATCAGCCGCTTACCGGTCATATGACACGTGTCTAATTTTATGTGGCACTAGCGCCTGGAGATATTCAATATCGTCGTTCTGATAGTTAACTCAATGCTTTACAGTGTTGACTGCATTGAGTTCACTCAATGTTTTAAGGCGTCGAGAGCATTAAGAGCTGGGGATATCGACGGGCGATAACAACTATCTCCACGTGATAGTCTCTTACTCAAAAATTCATTGAAAGGCCTCGAGTGTGTTGAGATCACTTAATACTTCATCGCATCGAGTGCCATCACTATCGCTTTCAGCAATATTCATTATCGCACGACGAGAGCCACAAAAAATCTGTTTTCCATTTTTGGGGTGTTACAAACCTCACCTCCTTACAGAAATTTCATCCCGAAATTTTATTCAGCTATGTTTAAAAACAACAATGAATAGATTACATCATCTATTTCCAAATAACTCGGGAAACTCATTATGCATAGTTTGCTCACGCTCCCATGTGAGTTCTTCTGGGCCATAATTGTCCCAACAGACTTTGATCATCCTGATTGTCTTATTATGCAGCTTCTTGATCTCTGTATCATCGATCATAATGGGGCTAACCTTCGCCGTCCGCCCATAATCGACCGGTACTCGATCGTCAGTAATTACTTGAGTTGGCTCTGTCACAGCTTTACTCAAGACTGATATGTAAAACACATTGTGCAAGACAATTAGCTCCGCTGAAATTGTTAATCGATAGACACTTCTTATAATCCTCTCAACCCCTTCAAACGGACCAAGATACCTCGAACCCAAATTTTTCAAGCGTCGAATCCTGCCCATGCCTCTGAAGAGTTTTATTTTCAAATCTATCCAATCCGTATAAAGGTGTACGACACTTCCTACTGTATAAAGCTTTAAAGGCGCCGACTGAACGCTAGCTTAATCGCTATTATTATCAGCGAACTCAGTTATATAGAGATGGTCCTCCCACCTCTTTCCGAAATCCAGGGCGCACATACAGAACATATCCTCAATTGTTCTTTTAGTCCTCTCGGTCTGACCATCCATTTGAGGATGAAAGGCCATACTGAATGTTAACTTGGTACCCAACAGTTGGTGGATTAGCCTCAAATCACCCGAATTAAAGCGTCCATATCGGTAACTGACGTTGCTACGGGGCACACCGTGCAATCGTACTACATTGTCTACGTATACCTTAGCCAACTTTTCAACTGAATTGTCCTTCTGGTTAGGTATGAAGTGCAGCACTTTTGTAAGCCAGCCAATGATCACCCACATTGCATCATTTCCGCTCTGTGATCTTGATAGTCCATGCACGAATCCATAAAAGTGTCATCGTACTTCCATACAGGGTTTTGCAACGACATCAGGAAATCCCCATACTTTTAATATTCAGCTTTCATTAAGGTACAAGTCTGACATTTTTCCTCGTAATGAGCAATTTTTTTCTTCTTACCCGGCCACGAGAACTTCTTCTTCACATCATTTTACATCTTTATGCGCCATGGGTGAATTGAGTATCTCGTGGAGTGTTCTTCGTACATCAATTCCACCCATAAATTACCCACATTTGGGACGCACAAACGACCATCTTTTTGCAAAAGGCCGTCATCCAAGGAGAACAGTGAATTTAACACATCCGTTTTATAGCGCTTTAGACTTTCCTTGATTTTTGTTGCCGGCCAAACCTTGTTCGCATGGTCATATTGTACCCCTGTCTAGTTCAGGCACGCATTTGTAGTGGTATTATTGTCAACACAAGAAATATCTAAGTTCTCCAACTCTTGGATTAGACGCTCATCATGCATCTTCAACAAATTATCCCTTGTTTGAGTCCCATGACTCAAGGCCTTTGGGACCACATTTCCCTTCCCGGGAGTGAATGAATCTCGAAGGTGGAGCCCCCGAGTAATGCTATCCACCTTTGTTGTCGCATATTTAGATCTTTCTGCTCTAATCGGTACATAAGGCTCTTATTGTCCGTGAAGATATAAACATTCACGCCATATAAGTAGTGATGCCATATTTTAAGTGTAAAAATTACTGCAGCCAACAATATGTCGTTAAATGGATAATTTCTCTCATACACTTTAAACTACCATGAGACATTAGCATTCACCTTGCTAAATTACAGAAGAATGCAGCCTAAGCAGCTCTCTGAGGCATCACTATAAATCTCATAGCCATCTGTACCACATGGCGACATCAAAATAGGCGTCGTGGCCACACGACTCTTAAACACTTCAAAAGCTCGTGCGCACTCCCGCATCAAAACGAACTTCAAATCATTCCTCTTTAGTGTTGTTAGAGGGGAGGCTATCTCCGAAAAGTTCTTTACGAAACGCCTGTAGTAGCGAGCAAGTCCAAGTAAAACCGTGACTTTAGCTATAGTAGACAACACAGGCCACTCTCGCATCATAAATATCTTTGCCGGATCCACCGCAATAATATCTCCACTAATCAGATGGCCAAGAAAGGCCATCGATGATAGACAAAACTCGTACGTTGAGAATTTGGCATAGAGTTTGTTTCTTCTCATGGTATACAAAACATCCACAAATGATTTACATGATCTTCTTCTGTCTGAGAGCACACTACTATGTCGTCACAAAAGACGATCACAAATATTAAGTCCATGAATACTCCTGGCGCTTTCGTTAGCCTAAATGACATTTCTGTGAACTCATACTAACCATAGCGTATTCCAAACGTTGTCCTGGTAATGTCATGTTCCTTAATTCTCAACTGGTAATTGCCAGACTTAAAATCTAGCTTGGAATATACCGTTGATTCAACTAGCCAATCGAACAAGTAATCAATCCATGGAATCGGGTACTTGTTCTTCTCTGCTAACTTGTTCAACTCTCGATACTCCATTCTTAGACTCAAGCTTCGGTCCTTCTTTTTCCCAGAGAGGACTGTGTTACTCCAAGGTAATCCACGTGGAAAGAAGCAAACAACGACTATTAGGAACGCGCATGTTCCTCAAACAGGTGTACTTACACTTGCCCGCCACCCTCAAAAGAATTCGATCATGAATTTGCGGGAAGAAGACCAAGATAAGCTGATACCAAATTAGAACACCTCCATCAATCACATGAAATATAATAGAGGGTCTGGCCGGTGCCTCACACCAAATTCCACAAACAGGCAGCAGAATTACATGTGAATATCAAAAGACTATATGCTCCCTAACTTAGAAAATTATAGTAGAAGCTTCAAGGGTGAAACTTTGAACTCAAGTACACATGAGTGTTCACTATATATATATATATATATATCTAAGGAATGTTTTACAGAAATACACAAAGTCAATGCGGCCTTAATGCCTTACAACTTTTTCCTTTATAAGGTGTTTTCATACATCGGCATAGAGGCTGACCACACATGAAATAGTAAAAGTTCGCCTTTCCTTGGCCTTCGAGGGTTGGCATAGAAAAAATGGTTTTAGACCGCTATTTCCCGCTCAGCTCTCCAGCACCTGCACAGGGACAATCCATCACAAGGGCAGTAAATAAGGCAATTGTTAGCATTCAACTAACCAATTTATAACGACCCTACCCCTTTCCTGGGGCAGAGGTGTTCCTTCCCTGCAAGAATAGAATTTTCACAACCAGATATATCACAAGAACGTGCACTCACACATTGTTCAATATATCACAAATGCCGACCTTAACTGCTGACGCTTCGTGCACTCAGGGCACTTTTTTGGTGTGTCAGTTTCCCAGATTACACCACTATTCCGAAGTTCAAGACTTGACGGTCAACATTGAGCATTTATAGTCCTTTTGACCATCAGCTTGAGACTTTAGTTTTGATGTCGTACAACCTAAGACTCACATTATGAGATCCATACGAATGCCAATAACTTAGGCACTTGAGTTAGACAACCATAACGCGGATACACTTCAACCATTGACCGTTGCTCAAATCATAAATTTAAAGTCTAGAATGACGTGGGTCGGCTTCCCCTTGTCCGTTCGGCACATTGTCCTTCAAGAGCTCTTAGCTCATAATAGCATCACGGTCTCCGATTGACTGGCCAAGCAATCAAAAAGGTTACGTAATCTAGATCCATTATTGGAACATCAGTCCAGAAAGCAAACCTGTAGCATCCTGCAGTTCCTAAAACATAACACATTGCACATAACACAAATATCTCACAAAGAGCTATCGCCGTCGGCGATACCCACTATAGCCCGGCGATATCCAATAGTTAGGCGAATTGTGATATTTTTTGGGTATTTTCCTGGAGTGTGTCTCTAGTACTTCCTGCCACTCCCTTTCATAGGCAAAACCCATTAGACTCCTAAACATCCCGTTTATACTCAGAGTCTTCTCCGACACACAAAATAAAGCATCACCAATCTAGACCAACCTGTCTATATGGGCTTCATATAGCATGCCTATTCCGTACTACGATTTCCAAATCTATATGAAAAACTACCTGATGATATCACGTATCAATCCAACGGAATTCCCTTAATCCTTCCACCATTTATTTGGGAATTTTGTGTCTATGCAAAAAGGAGGACTTCCCTTGTCCAAGAAGGAAGATCTTTACCCTTGTAGTCCATTTTGGAGCCATAAACGAGGTTTTCTTTCAGGTTGGAAAGGAATGCCTTACTTTCCTCCTCACGGATACTGCCTCTATTCTTTCTTCAATCTACTGAATTTCCTCCACTAAGCATATAAAGCTTCCACCCTCAACTTCTTCTTTCTTAGTTATTTTCTCTCAAGAGCTTGAATAAAAAGGAGGAGAGAGTGTGAGAAGAAGAGAATGACTTCTCTTGTCTCAACTACCTTGCTTAAGTGGTCTCGGGTTTAACCCCAACCACAGGGATGCTCTTACTCAATGATTAATCGAAAGGTGTCATGTGTGTTGAGCTTACTCAACGCTTCATATCAGGTAAATTTAAAATATAACGTGAGTAACTTTAGTGAACTCGCGAACACCTGCTAATCTCTACCTAAGAGAAGTCAAAAGTAGGTAAATTTAAAATGAAAGGTGAGAAGCTGAAGTGAATTCTCAACACCTGTTAATCTCTGCAAAAGAGAAGTCAAAACCAGGTAAATTTAAAATATAACGCGAGTACCTGAAGTGAACTCGTGAACACCAGCTAATCTCTACAAAAGAGAACTAAAAATAGGTAAATTTTAAATATAACGTGCGTACTTGAAGTGAACTTAGGAGGACCTCCTAATCTCTATAAAGGAGAAGTCAAATATAGGAAAATTTAAAATATAACAGGAGTACCTAAAGTGAACTCGCGAACACTTGTAAATCTCTTCAAAAGAAACGTTAAAAGCAGGAAAATTTAAAATATAACGCGAGTACCCGAAGTATACTCGCGAAAATCCTTTAATCTCTCCAAAAGGGAAGTCAAAAGCAAGTAAATTTAAAATATAACATGAGTACCTAAAGTGAACTAGCGAACACCTGCTAATCTCTTCAAAGGAGATGTCAGAAGCATGAAAATTTAAAATATAACACGTGTACCGGAAGTTAACTCACGAACACCTTCTAATCTCAATAAAAGAGAAGTTAAAAGCAGGTAATGTTAAAATATAATGCGAATACCTGAAGTGAACACACAAACACCTACTAATCTTTGCAAAGGAGAAGTGAAACGCAGGTAAATATAAAAGATAACACGAGTACCAGAAGTGAACTCGTGAATACCTACTAATCTCTACAATAAAGAAGTCAAAATAGGTAAATTTAAAATATAATGCGAGTACCTGATGTGTACTTGTGAAAACCTTCTAATCTCTATAAAAAGGAAGTCAAAGCATGCAAATTTAAAATATAATGCGAGTTCCTGAAGTGAACTCGAAAACACCTGCTAATCTCTTCAAGGAGATGTCAAAAGAAGGTAAATTTAAAATATAACAGGAGTACATGAAGTTAACTCGCGAACACTTGCTGAAAGTCTTTAATTTCAAGGACAGCGAAATCACCTAGAGTGGGGGGGGGGGGGGTGAATTGGTTTCTTAGTCTCTTGTGACTATCTTTACTTTCCTTCTTTAAGTGCTTTGTGAGTTAGTAGTTTTCTTCTTTCAACAAACACACAACTTGCAATAAAGTAACAACCCAAGGACCACACACAGAATTTATAGTTGATCCCCAGATTATGGGTACATCCACTTTCCCTCCCACCTTTCAATAGGCTTGTTAGACAAGGCACTTCTCCAATCTCAGTTCCTAAGAGATTACAACACAATCCCGTAGGACCACTAAGTCTCCTCCACGACTTACAGCTCAGGCATAAGGCCCTACAACTCAGTGATCCAAAGATCACCTACCTCAAGCCCAAAGGCCCTATAACTCAGGCTGAAAGGACATCCATGGCTCAAAAAGAATGAATCTCCTACAGCTTAGGCACAAAGGCCCTACCTCAGATCCAAATGATCCTACAACTAAGGCGCAAGTGCCCTACAACTCAGAGAGTATGACTCTCCTACCTAAGGCTCAAAAGCCCTATCTTAGATCCAAACTGGATCCTACTCTAATGCCAAATCCCTACCTCAAATCTATAACCAGATCCTACACTTACTTTGGTGGTCGCTAAGGTTCGAAGAAAATAAAAGCAACCAAACTAGTAATCCAATGAGGCAAGTATACCTATCGAAATGTAGCTAGGGGACACAAGTGTCGTATTGATATCCGGGAATTGTTAAATAAACTTACTTACACGAAGGCTATTATTTTATCGACGGAAAAACTAGGGTTTGAGAAACTAATTGCAATAAAAGAAATAAAGCTATGTTAGAAAGAGGACTACTATAATTAATTAAAGAGCATAAAGTAAGCGATTACAATGAAGGGATGAAACTATGAAATATAAATGCACTCGATCAAGAATCACCTCGACTAAAGTCGACTAAGAAATGTGATAAAAACCTAAACTTAATAGGGTAAAGGTCCTTGACCGTGGAGATTCCTAAAGCTTGAACACGCTTCTCTAAAAGTCGTGCCCAACTGAGTTTAGGAAGGTCCGATCGACTCTTGTCTAAATCGAAGGCCTAATACTCGCTTTATGCGGTGAACCCCACTATTGGATTTTACTCCAATTCGGGAGATATGGACGTCTGCCTCTCTCGAGGGGTGCGTACAACTCCCTTTACTCTTGAATGCTCACTTCATTCTATCGGCCTCTTGGCTAGCCCAGAATGAAAGCAAAGGTTGAGAGTATATATCGATAATATACCTCCAGCCCATGAAAAATCAAGAGTAATTCAAGGCCTAAAACCTAAATAGAAAATGTAAATTAAAACATCATAACTTAATCGCTCGAACCTCGGATCATCAAGATCGAGTACAAGGAGGATTAGTTAATCATAATTTAATGGAGGAGGGGGTATGAGTAGTAAAGCATTAAGAACACTAGTAATAAAGGATAGAAAACAACACTTTTATTAATACTAGAAGAGAGCTACACTTGCATGGAAATGAAAACTACACTTGCATGAAATTAAAATCATAATCTAGCCCTATATTTATCAACTAGAACAAGTGCATAAACTACACTAAAAACTAATACAACAAAAGCATTAAGCTAGGGTTAACAAAAGATTACAAAAAGAGAAAGAGAGAGAGAGGGAAAAACATGAAAAAGACCAAGAAACAAAGGGGCAGCACCGCCCTCTCTCACCCCAAGCTTGCTGAAATGGAAGTGGGGGTCTGAATTTATAGGAAAAGCATAAGGGTTGGTCATGCCCTTTGACACGCCCTAGCGGGCGTGTTAGGGAGCATGACATGTACGGGTTTGACCTCGGGCTCTATATTCTGGAGGGAAGGATGATTGCTTCTGTACGTCGGTGGACGCACCCTGGGTCATGCCCGTCTAGGGGGGCGTGACACGCACTTTGCATCGAAATCATTGGTCAGAAATCCGTCAGTAATCGGAAAAGGTGGGGTCACCCCCTATATAACGCACGTGACAGGGGGCATGACAATACTATTGGTGTGCTGAGTCAAAACAACATTTAATGCCGAGGAAGACTTCGGGCAGAGGGCGACAAGCCCCGTGTCACGCCATAGGACACGCCCGGTGGGGGGGGGGGCGTGTCATGGGGGTATGACAACAGTTTTTCCTAGTATTTTCCTCTGTCTTATGGATTCCTCTAGAACAGGTGACACTCCCTATGTCACACCCAGGGAGGGTGTGACAGGGGGTGATGTCAGGCAAATTTTGACAAATTTTCAGGAAAGCTAGAAAAAAATAGGAAAAAGTTAGGGGCAATAAAATTAACATAATAAAGATAAAAATAAAGCTTAAAATACAAGATTTGTACATTATAAACTAGAAAAATACGATAATAGTTAAGACTACAAAACATATTATCAAACTTCCACATAGGGATCCTACTCTCAGGCCAAAGCCCTACCTCAGATCTTCAACCAGATCCTACTCTCAGGCCAATGCCCTACTTCATATCTACAAATAGATCCTACACACAGATCCTCACTAGATCCTAATCTCAGGCCAAAGCCCTACCTCAGATCTGCAACCAAATCCCACACTCAGATCCATATAGGTATCCTACTCTCAGGCCATAGCCCTACCTCAGATATGCAAACAGATCCTACACTATGATCCAAAATGGATCATACTCTCAAGACAAAGCCCTACCTCAGATCTGCAACCAGATCCTACACTCAGATTTACACAGGGATCCTACCTCATCCTTTATAAAATAGGCTTACAACTCAAGTCCAAAAATGATCCTACTCTCAGATCAAAGAATAGATCCTATAGAGAGAAAGGTTGGTTGGTATGGTTGATTTGACCCCAGAGAGATTTCTCTGTACCTGCCTCCTGAGTTGAGTTTATCTTAGCACTAACTTCTTCTCAGCAACAAGAAAAATGTTCTTTAATAAGCATATGCTTGTACTGGAAGTAACTCAAAAACTTATTTATGAACTTGCTGAAGAATACTAATGATTTGATAGATCTTGTGTTCTTCAATCAACAAACTTGACTGCAGAGACTATAGTGCTCTACTTCTTCTTCTTTCTAAGAACTTCCTTCTGAACTTGTTGTAGTAGATGAAGCTCTATGCACCTAACTAAATCAAAACTCTGGATCCCCATATTTTGTCCTTCAAGCTTCTGCCTCAATAATAATTGTGAGGAAAAGATAAAGTTTTTTTTATTCAGAATAATCCAAAAGTTATTTTCATCAAGCTGGTCCTTGCACTTATATTCCCGAAGCTCAATGACTCTATTGAGCATTAGCACCCACATAAGTTTATGGCATCAACTTTCTTTACCATCAAATATCGTATTGTAGGCCTGCAGAGCCATTTGTCGCGTATTGTAGACTTCCCGCAACATTTGAAATCTTGCTAACGTCATCACATGTGGTCTTAGTCAAATTTAAGCAATATTATTATTGGCATTGAGTGGGCAACCTTCACTCAATGCCAAAACACTTAGACAAATTTTCAGTCACTAGGCATTGAGTTATTAAGCTTTACTCAATGCCAAAACACATAGAAAGATTTTCTGTCACTTGGCGTTGAGGTAGTAAGGTTTACTCATTGCCAAAAAACTTGGATAGATATTTAATCACTAGGCGTTGAGTGAGCAAGCTTGAAAAAAAATCAAAACACTTAGACATATATTCTGTCGCTAAGTATTGATTGAGCCTTCATCACTCAACTCAATTGGACTTGGCCAATATTACATTTATAAAAGCATTGAGTGTTACTTCTTCACAAAACACTATCACCCTCAGTTAACTTTGCTGAAGAGGTGTTCAGTGAATAGGCTTTACTCAATGTTTCTGTCCTTAGAATTTTTCTTAGTTGATAAGGTGTTGAGTGAATAGCCTTCACTCAGTTCTTTTGTCCTTTGACAAAATTCTGTGACTGAATGGGGATCTGTCAACGCTATTACCTCTTAGTATAGAGTAAATAGGCTTCACTCAATGCCTCTGAACTTATCTAAAGTTCTTCATTATCAAGTCCAAGGCTTTTACTGACTGGTCTTCTCTCAGCGCTTTTTGGTATCTAGCATTCAGTGAGCTTGCTTCACTCAATGCCTATGGACTAGACCACATTTCTTTCCTTATGGCGTTTAGTGAGCTTACTTCACTCAATGACTGTGGACTTAGCCACATATCTTTGTATCTAACATTGAGTGAGCTTGCTTCACTCAATTGCTATAGAATTATCCACATTTATTTGTATCTAACATTGAGTGAGCTTGCTTCACTCAATGCATGTGGACTTAGACATATTTTTTGTCTCTCCACCTGCCTACGTTATGACAACCTATCACTATCACTTAGAGAACTTGTCTAATCATGTTCCAAGGAACTTCCGACATAAATAAAGCTTGTGACAACTATTTGATTACACATATGTATATACCATTGTCTATTAGGACTTCTTCAAATTTTGGAGCTTGGGATCAATGGACCCAAATTTATCCCCTTATTTGATTAAGTCAAAATCTTAAGATAATATTATACACTAACTAAAATATGCAATAAATATAGAAAATAACATATTGCATAACATAGAAATAATGAACACATATTTGATTAAAATGAAGTTCATTAACAGAAGGATAAATTTTTTAATTTGCATAATAAAAAAATCACACATCCTTCATCCCTCTAAGATAAATAGGAAACACTCTCATGTTTCTGGTTCTCTTTTAACAATGCCACTTCTTCTGGGCTTCTTGAGAGTCTTCTCAGCTGTAGATTCATACTTTTTGACTTTCTGACTTTGGAAGTAACTGAAAAGTTTTGGAATGTACTTAGTAGGTCCAACAATATTTGGAGGCAAGGTTCCAACATTCCTGTTCTTTTTGTATTGCCTTCTTTCATTCACCCTCTCTTCTATCTTAGCCCACTCAATAGAGCTATACAACTTTCCTCTCTTAGACTTCTTGGTCTTTACCTGCTCCAATGCTGACAGAATGTTGGTACTTGAACTGGTTCTATCCCGAATGATCCCCTTATGACATTTATGACCAACAACACATTCTCGGTGTTGGCCATGAATGTCTCCCTGTCCCCCTCTTTGACTTATTCAATCAGTTCATTGGTTTCAGAGAGGCTGGGCTTGTTCCTTTCAGATTCAAGATGGTTAACACCAGATGTAACCTTGTTCTTTACCTATTGCAAATGATCATCCAAGAGATGGGTGCAAGTGTCCATCATAATGAAAATTGCATTATTTTGTTGTTCCCTCATATCTTTGTCAGAATTATGGATAACAAGCATGTTTCCAGCATTAATATTCTGATTATCTATAACTGTAACCGTATTTTTTCCCATCTCATCAAGTTTCTCCATAGTATAATCAATAACAGGGGATGCCTTAGAGAAGAATTTCTCAGTTTCGGCCTTTAACAGATTCACTTCAAACCAGATGGACTTTATTTAAGGGCATCAACAAAGTGTTCGAAAGATCTTCATTGCTCATCCAGTAAGCCTTGCAGCTGTGCCAGAAATGCAGGTGGCATTTGATCAATCCCGGTAGAGGTGCCTTCATCATAGAGTGTTTCTTATACAAGCCTGTTTTTTGCCCTATTGTCAGAGTCACCCATGGTGTACATTGAAGAAGGTGCTTTCTTGGATAGCTCCTTTTTAGACGTGGAAAAGTCAACATCATACACTAGAATTTGAGTGGGGAGTTTAGGATGAATCTCCCCCTCAACTAATTCCATCTCCACAGTGACATGGAGAAAAACCATAGTAGTAGTAACATCTTTCTCAATTACCTGATAGACATCAAGAGGACTCTAAAACTGCTCCCCCTAGATACTACAGTCTTCAAGACTTGGTCATGATCTAGCTCCCCCTCACTCTGAGGGTTAGTTCCATCATAAGACCCTTAGTCTGTTGGTGCAGAATAATCTTTAGCTGTTGGAGGAGCTGTTTAGATATCCCCCTCCATTTCAGCAGAGAATTTGTTGATAATCTCCTCTACCACTATCTCAGCTACCTCAACAGATGGCACTACGTCATCATCATGATCTAGTGTCTCTGCATCATGAGCCCTGCTTATTTAATTCATTGCTGCTGGGTTAGAGTAAAGTGAGACCTGAGCACACATGTCCTTCCTAGTCTCATCTTCAAACTTAATCAGGTTTAGATCATGAGGCTCCTACTCATCTTGTTATAATGAACTGCTGGTAAAGCTTGGTTCTACCTCATCTTCCTCTAGAACTGATACCTGATTCCCTTTCTTCTTAGCAGCATACTGAGCATGAGTGTGAAAAAATCTATCCCACCTATCCATCATCTTGATATCCATTCTCCTTATATTTTGGATCTTAGTTTCCTAAACTCATGTTGAGGGTCCCTGGAATACTTTATAGAAGAAACAAGGAAATTATTCTACCCATTTTGGGTTCAACAATACTGTCCACAATCCTATCAAATAGGATCCTTCCCTAGTCAGTCTTCTTGGACAGAGTTATCCTTGTCAGCAACTAAAACATTTTCTATGAAATCTTGTCATGGGAGCCTATTTTGCATAATAAGGCCTTCCCAATAACATCGGCCAAGAACTTAACCTTTAAGTTGATTTCTTCTTTAGGATTGAACCTACAGTGTGTTTGTATAAGCTACACCACTACATTGCATTTTTGATATCGGACTACGTTAGGTCTTCTTTCACATTAGTTTTTGAGAACTTAGGCAATAGTAGTGCCTTGCTTAACCTGCTTGGAGTGATTTTGATTTAGTTTCCACTAACCATTATCTTGATTTTGCCTATGGATTTACCAGCTTTAGAATTCGAGAATAGTTCCAGGACCTCCCGTTTCCACAGCAAACAGGGTTCCGATAGGACAAAATCTTGGAAAGAGTCATGGATTAAGTTAAGAATGAGTTGCACCTCTTCTGACGCATCCTTGAAGCCATTTTTAACTAGTTAGAAACCTTCAAACATGTTGTATTGACCTTTCAGAAACATTTTGCTTTGGAATTTTTGAAGGTCGGCGAAATAGTTCCATAGATTCGGCGAAATCGGGCAGAGGAGGGCAAGGAATAGTGTGTTTTGTTCTATGCACAAGTCTTTCTATTTATAGTTATTTCTAAGTTAGAAGGAGGAGAGGCGCATACCTATTTAGGATCAAGTCTATGATCAACGACTAGGATTTATTCCCGATATTTAGTCAAATTTGGACTACAATTTCCACCAGGGATTAGAAAAACCTGCTACCTACGAGCATAATGCATATATATTAGAGAGCTACTTAAGCTAACCTAAATTCAACATACTGAAAGTGAGGGAAAGATCTAACTTTACTCTAGTGGGGGGGGGGGTGAATAGAGTATTTTAAAAAAACATTAATTTATTTTTATAGCGGATTTAAAGTAAGTGATATATATTATATATAAATATGAAAATCACAGCACACAATAGAAAGTAAAGCAATCACAGATGACACAAGAATTTTTATAGTAGTTCCCCAATAAATCTGGGTACGTCTACTTTTCTACCACCCTGGTAAGTATCCCATACAGGTTTTTGCTTAGGTTACCCGCCACCACAAGATCTATTTTCTACGGGAGATCTAGTAACCCTTTGATCTTTTGACCAGGTGTCCAAAAACTGAGCTTAAGTCTTTTGATCAGGTGACTTAGGAACTAAGAGTTAAATTTTTAAGGGAGTAAAAAACCCTGAACACAGTTTAGAAATAAAAATTAAGAAATGATGTTGTCTTCCCTGTCAAGAATCACTGAGAAGACTATTGGATGATATTGCAAAAAGCTCCCCCTTATTTGAGTAGAGATTTGTGATTAGGAGGGGAAACTTTTCTTCAAGGTGTTGGCCTTCTTATTTTTGATTGATTGAAGATTTTGCACTCTAAGACTCTGAAGAAGAATATCTGTATCGATATATGTTTTGATCTATATGTATCTTGTAACTCCTAAAACTGTAACCACCTAGTTTGTAACCCCATTAAGCAACAATCTTCAGAATATATAATATCTGAGAGGAATTTAAAAATTTGAATTAAAACCATTCTCAATTTCCTGAAGAATCTCTGAGAATTATAACTCTCCTGGGAATTAATTAGAATTAAAACTCTATGATAAATGCATATTTAATGTTGCCTTAAATGACTATATTCAATTAGAATATTTAGTAATAAATACCAGAGTTATAACTGATTGAAATAAAGCTTTTGAAAACATTCTGCCTCTGAATAAGAAAATTGCCTGATCGCCGAACATAGTAAGGAATTCGTCATACTGAGCCTGGAGTTCGTCGAACTAAGTTTTCTATTTCGTCGATCTGAGCTCAGAGTTCGTCGAACTGAGCTTGGCTTTCGTCAAACTAAGCTTTTGAGTTGAGAACAAAGTTCGTAGAACGGAGCTCAGACTGTGTCAAGATAAACTCAAATTTAGGAATCTGAGTTCGTCGAGCTGAACTCGACGTTCGTCGAACTAATCTCGACGTTCGTTGATCTGAATTCTGCGTTCGTCGAACCGAACTTCTCTGGATTCCTTCAGAAGTAACAACCATGGAATTAATCCTATGACTCTAGTGTATACAAGTTGGGTCAAATAAAACATCCTAAAAAAATAATAGTGATCCTAGCCCAAATCAGTATAAGGGGTGTTTCAAAATCTCCCCTATTTGTGTGAGGACACTATTAAACAAAAAAAACACAAAGAATAAATATCTAGCAAAAATAAAATTTTCAGCAGATATATAAAAGGTGCTTTGAGAAAGTTTATAAACAACAATAAAGTTTAAAGTTATAAACAAAAATTAGGAGTCCTTCTTAGGATAAGTTGAAGGAGAATTTTAAAATGATTTGGTAAAAATTAGCTTCCTGGTTGGATCTTCAACTTATCTTTTACTCATTTAATATCTTGAGAACCAATGATCTTCAGGGAAGTAGTTCTCGGAACAACTAATTCAGGATGCAAACTCATATACTTGTCAACATTAAATATGTTATTCTTCTAATATCCATCCAGTTCTTGTTTCTTGTATGAGGACATAGTAGTTAATTGAGAGGTGTCCTTACCTTCTGTCCTTGCTTTCTTAATCTGAGAAAGAGCAACTTGCTCTTTGAACCATACGATTCTGTAGACTGGATCTAATTCTTGATCAAGTACTTGAGAAGCTGGCATTTCTTTACTTGAGTGTTGCTGGTTGCTTTGAATGCTATGTGAATCAGACCTTATAGATCTATCATGCTTATGCTGAGTTGGTCTAGAGGAATAAGAAGTAGGCTTCTGGGAAGAAGAAACATTACCAACTTATCCTATTGTTGGAGGAGGAGGAGGAGGAGGTCCTCTCCAAGTCTTTGGTGGTGAATGATATCATTTTATTTTCTTCCTATTCTTCTTCTCATTTTTGGAATACCTCATCCAATGTAGAAGGTCTAGAGTGAGAGGTATCCCATGTAGAATGTATTAAGGAATGTCTTCTATTGAAGATGGTTAAGGAGCAACCTTAGCTGGAGCCTTTTTCCTTAACTTTCTTTCCTTAGAAGCAGAATCTTATGAATCATTAGACTTTGTATTAACATCTGACTATTCTTCCGGATGATCATATAAAGAATCCGTTTATTTATATATATCAGTATGTTCATTAAACAAGTCCTCTTGCTTTTTATAAACATCATCTACATTAGCTTCCTCTTCAATATCTTTATTAAGAAGATCAACAAAATTGGGCACAGGAGTCTCATCCCATTCAAAAGTAGGAGGGGAAGAAGCTTGTTCTATAATATCCATTATATTATCAACTACAATTGGCTGTGATACTAGAGTAGAACTAGTAGAAAAAACTCTATAACTAGATCTAAGCTTTTCTAAAATAAAAACATCGGTGGGAGTAGAGTAGCAAACTACTTCTCCTTAGAGATCTTCTTAATAAACTGGTAAGCAAGGAGATTAACTATGTAGTAAATCAAAAACTGATAATAAAGAATGTAAATTGACTGTGGGATGAATAATCACAGCACAAAAAGTAATGTCCTCTAGATCTGCTAACAACTCATCCTCAACTGCACTGGTCATTTCTAAGTCCTGAACAAAAAAGATTTGAGCTTCTACAATAGCTGTAACTATAACTTCTGCAATAATTGGAGATTTTTCATTAAGCATATCGCCCTGCCTAGATCTAGGGAAAGCTGAATTTAGGCCCCCAGAAGAAGGGACAGATTGGGAAAAGGCTTATTTAGAAGAAAGTTCAGATATATAATCCACAATGGGAGCTATAGTTTCATCCAAGAGTTTCTTGAGGGTTTGAGTGATGAATTCAAGAAGGTTTGAAGCAATGGAAGATAAATCAAGATACAAAAACTCAGGGGGAGCCTGAGTAGATGTAGAGGATGGATTTTGAGTAGATGAAGAGGGAGCTGAGATGTTTGTATAGTTTGGAAAAATATAGAAAGGTTGTGGTATAGTTGGAGGATAGATGACAGGAGAAATATCATCAGGAATGATCTTTTATTTGGGTGAGAGAGGAGGAGATATATGAAGTGGAGATTGATGAGGAGAAGATGAAGGAAATAGAGAGAAATGAGATGGAGATGAAGGTGGTGACTGATGAGTTGATTGATAAATTGGTGAAGTGGTAGTGAAGGCTGAATATGGAACAACTTCAGGTAAAACAAGTAGTTGAGTAGGTGGAGTTGAAGATCTAGGGGAATGGTTTGGAGATGTTAGAGGAAAATAAATAAGAGGAGCAGAGACATCTTCTAGGGTAGGGAGAGTGGCTAGAACATCCCTGGTGTTTTTAGACGCTCCCCTAGAGGGAGATGCCCTTGGATGCTTAGGAATCACCATCTCCATTTTTCCAAATAGGGCATTGGTTAGCATCTTGGAATCATTGATGTGCGTGGTCTGAGATACGAACACTTCTAGACATTTAGCCTGTAAAAAGATGCCCAAAATTCTGTTAAATTCTCCAGACTTGCTGGTGATCTTCTTCTTAATAGAATAAAATAAAATTGATCCCCAATCAATATTTTTCTGATCTACCAGAGCACACATCAATAATAACTGGTGCTTGGTAACATAATCGTGGGCTGAATGTTTGCCCAATAGAACATTTCATACTACATCAACTAAAAACTTATATTTTATAGAAAAGTTCTTTTTTAACAAATGATTAGGGTTTCCTTGAGAGTGACCCAATCTATATAGCCTGATATAAAATTCAGTACTAGATAACTCTATATCGTATTCTCCATTAACAAACACAAAAATTTCAGAAAGAATTTCAGGTGTTAGAGGAACCTGATGTCCTGAGATTGATCCTGTAATTGTTGAGATATCCTAAACCTATGCTGTATGAATACATTCTTTAATCTCTGCGACTGGGAGTTTGATTCTATTAGTCATAAAGTGTCGCATATTCTGTGCTTCAATGAGCCGTAAGATGTCCTGGAATATATGATCTGAATGTTAGAAAGACTCTAGGTCGATATCGAATCCTGCATCACACTTCATCGCTGAGAGAATCGCTTGTGAAATCGCCATTGTCATGCAAAACAGAAAGAACAAGTACAAGAGAAATGGAGAATGCGCGGGATACAGTTCAATGAAAACCTAAATATAAGTTTTCAAAAGTTTAAAAGACGAACTCCGTCCGACGAAAAAAAAACATCAAACTCAGTTTCACAATAATCTCATAAATGAAAAAGAATTTGTTGATCTCTGTTCGATGAAAGGTTTACGAAAGGTTTATATTTCGTCGAGCTCCATTTTACAAAATGTACTTGAAACTAATTCGTCGATCTACGTTCAATGAAAGTTTCATAGAGAAAGATCGTCGATCTTCGTTTGACGAACGTTTCACAAAAAGTTCAAAATTCATTGAGCTCCGTTTGATGAAAGGTGCAATATTCGTCGATCTAAGAACAAAAATATATTTAAAGACTCATCATTAATCAATCATAACTGATAAAAGAAGAAAATATGTTTCTTTTCATCTAAAGGTTTAGTGAAAATGTCAGCTCTTTGTAAATCAGTAGAAATAAATTCTACGTTAATTTTATTTTTGTCTACATTATCTCTGATTAAATGATGCTTAATTTCTATATGCTTAGTTCTACTATGAAGGACAGGATTATGTGCAATTAATATTGAACTAGTATTTACACAAAATATAGTTATATTATTTAAGTTATAACCATAATCTAGTAACTGATTTTGAATCCACAAAATCTTTGAACAACCACTACCTGCTGCAATATATTCAGCTTCAGTAGTTGAAGTAGAAACAGATGTTTGCTTTTTGCAAAACCATGACACAAGCCTATCACCATGAAACTGACCAGTTCCTCATGTGCTTTTTCTATCAACTATACATGCAGCATAGTCAGCATCCGTGAACCAAGTTAATTCAAATCCTGACTCAGTAAGATACCAGAGTCCTAGATTAGAACAACCCTTTATATATCTCAAAATTCTTTTTACTAAAATTAGGTGAGATACTTTTAAATTAACTTTGAACCTAGCACAAATATAGGTTGCAAACATAATTTCAGGTGTACTTGCTGTTAGATACAATAAATACCTAATAATAGTCCTATATGTTTTCTGATCAATAGGTTTGCCCTGTTCATCATTATCAACTACATCATTAGAGGACTTGAGTGTTTTCATAGAGGAGGCATCTGACATCCCAACTCTTTTAATTAGCTCTTTAGCACATTTAGATTAAGATATGAAAAGTCCATCAGGTGTTTGCTTTACTTGTAAATCAAGGAAGTAGGATAATTCACCTATGCTATTCATTTCAAACTTTGAATGCATTAGGTCAGAAAACCTTTTGCAAAGTTTGGAATCAGTAGAACCAAAAATTATATCGTTAACATATATTTGAACTACTCAAATTTTGGATTAATGATGTCTAGAAAATAAAGTTTTATCCACCATACCTCTAAAAAATTTATGTTATAATGAGAAACTAGCAAGAGTCTCATACCAACCTCTTGGATCTTATTTAAGATCATAAAGGACTTTATTAAGTTTAAAGACACGAGTAGAATAAGTTGAAGAGATAAAACCTGGAGGTTGTTCTACATAAACTTTATGTTTGAGTTCTTCATTCAGAAATGCACTCTTTACATCCATCAGATATACCTTGCATTTCTTTAATGCTATATATGCAAGAAATATTCTAATAGCTTCTAATCTTGCAACAGGAGCAAAATTCTGATAATAGACTATTCCTTCCTCCGGTGAGTTTCCTTGAGCTACCAGTTTAACTTTATTTCTCACTATGACTCCTGGAGCATCCAATTTATTCCTGAAGACCCATTTGGTTCCAATAACTGGATGGTCTTTTGGTCTTGGAACTAAATCTCAAACTCTATATCTCTTAAACTGATTGAGTTCCTCTTGCGTTGCAATGATCCAGTGGGGATCATGTTCTGCATCTTTTATGGATTTAGGTTCAATCTGAGATAAAACAACAAGTATGTATTTGATCTTGATTGAGTTTATGCCTTGTTTGCACACCAATTTATATATCTCAATTTACTTTAGATCTAGGATGATCACTAAGTGTGATAAAATCAACAGGTGGAGTTGGTTCTTCAATTAATTGTGTTGCTAATTCTTCTTGTGGAATTACATTAGTTACATCTTTTTCATCATAAATTTCTGGATATTCTTCATCATGGTCTTCAATATTTTGTTGAGAAGGAAGCAATGATCCTCTTGTTTAAGGTTTAATTCATCTAAATCCCAAAACTTTAAAGTAACATACTTTAGGTTGCTTATTTTTAAGTAATTCATAGGGAGTCTTATGCTTTAGTTTATGAATGAGACTTCTATTAAGAACATAGTTTATTATGCTTATTGCCTCTGCCCAAAAGAATAGGGGCAAGTGATCATCTCCAAGTAATGTTCTAGCAGATTCAATTAGGGTTCTATTATTCCTTTCTGCAACCCTATTTAATTGAAGAATTTTAGGAGCAGAGAAACATTACCCAATTCCTTCTTTCTTTCAGAATTAATTCATCAGAAGAGATTCAAACTCAGTTCCATGATCACTTCTGATCAATGTAATCTGAGTAGAGTACTCAATCTTGATGTTCCTAAGAAAGTTTGTATGAACTTTGAAGTTATTTGACTTGTATCTAAGAAAGAACACCCAAGTGAATCTAGAGAAATCATCAATAATCACGAAAGTGTATGACTTTCCTCCAAAAATTTGTATTGCAATAGCTATAAAAAGGTCCATATGTAGCAGATACAAAATTCTGGGTTGATAACTTTTAGATATGGATTTAAAAATATTTTTAGTTGCTTACCTAATTGACAAACCCTGTAAAGTCCTTCCTTCTTGTAAGATCCAAAAGGTAGTCCTCTAACACGGTTGTCCTTAGACAATTTAGCAATATTTTTAAGGTTTATATTTCCTAACCTTTTATGACAAAGTTCATTAGATTTACTTATCTGATTAAATAAATATATTTCTTATTTATTAGAGTTAAAGTTGACTAAATAAATGTTACCTGTTCTAACTACAGTTAAAATAATTTTATTTTTATCAGATGTAATAAAATATAAAGCCTTATTAAAAGATACCTGATAACCTTCATCATATAGTTGACTGATGGATATAAGGTAATGCTTTAGACCACTCACATAAGCTACCTTCCTGAATGTAACTACTCAAACTTTGACATTGCCATAGCCCTCTGTCTGACCACAGTTGGATTCTCCAAATATGAATTTTTGTCAAAGCTTTTCTTTGAAGTCACTCATGTTTGCTTTGCTTCCTATCATGTGTTTTGAGCACCCACTATCCAAATACCACTGTTCCTCTGTGGTAGGATAGTTCTTTTCCTGTATAAAAACAAATTAGGTGTTCTTGACCCAGGTTACCTCGGGTCCTAATTTTCTTTCATAACCATTTGAAATATTAGAACATTCAGGTTGATCTTTATAACCAAGTGGATGATATCTCTTGGGAGGGATGATCCACTTAGTAAAAGGATTTATAAATCTTTGTGACTGATTATTCTTTTGAAAATAATTAATATTATTTATTTGAAAATTTTGAGATCAATGAATTATATTGATTTCGTCGAGCTTCATTCGATGAATTATAGTGAGTTCGTCGAGCTCCACTCACAGAATAATAATATTTATTTTCTGTGTTCAGAGTTCATCGATCTCAGTTCGACGAATCATATTGATTTTGTCGAGCACCATTCGTTGAATTATTATACTCAAATCCTGTGTTCAGAGATTATCGATCTCTGTTCGACAAATCATATTGATTTGGTCGATCTCGGTTCGATGAATTTTGTTTAACATAATTTTTTTGAAAATTTTTATTTTATTTTGATTTATTCCGTTGTAAAACATCAGTTGCTTTATCTATATCTTCTAATTTTTCTTTTCCTTTAACTGAAATAAATTTTACTAGGGTTGATAAAAGATTTTTCTGAAAGGGGTGAGGTTGACTAGATGAGCTCCCAAGCCAAGTTAATCATTTAGTATGGCATTGACCGTGCTTGTGATATTCATCAGTTTGATACTTCTCCCATTAATAGATTCTTCAAACTTATTAGCCTCAGATAATTTGTTTTCTTGAAAACTACTTCTTCCTTAAGAATTTTCAAACCTTCTTCAAGTTTAATATTTTTTAAAGATAGTCTGTTTAATTCAATTAATTTTTATCTGGGAAGTTTTATTTCCTTCTCAGATTTTATTAAATCTTTACAAAGTAATTTAAAATCTTTTTAAAATTGTTCTGAATTAAAATCAAAGGTAAAAATTATCTGGTCTTCTTTAGACTTAGATTAATATTTAGAATTGCTGCATGATGCATTGATTGCCATTAGACAGACTTCTTTATCCTTTGATTCTTCTTCATCTTCACTTGAACTGGATGAAGATTCAGTATCCGATTCCCTCCATGTTTTAGAAACAAAACCTCCCTCTTTCTTTTTGTGTTTACTAGAAGAGTGTTTGTTGGAGTGCTTCTTATATTCTTTCTCCTTCTTCTTTTCTTTCTTTTTATTTTTAATACACTCTAGAAAAATGTGTCCTTGTTTCCTGCAACCATAACAATCAATTTCATTAGTTTGAGTTTTGTCATACCTTGGTTTATTCTGATTTCTGGAAAATCTTCTCCAGAAGTCTTTCCTGGCCATCTTATAGAATCTCTTAGCCAGTAGACTCATGAGTTCTTCATTCTCAGGAAGTTGTTCTTCCTCATCAATTGCTTGAAAAGCTATACTATTTTCATTCTTTACTGAAAGTAAAGTTTATTGTTCTGCTTCTCTAGTTTTGATGAGCGACTCATAAGATTTGAGCTTGGCCAACAAAGTTTCTGTTGAAATTTCAGTTACACTTCTGGCTTCTCTGATTGATAAGATTCTTGAATTCCATAAACTAGGTAAACATGTGAGAATCTTATCATTGACTTATTTTAATGTAATATCCTTCTCCAAGGTCTTTAGTTCATTAATTATTAGACTGAGTCTTGAATATATTTCAGTAACAGATTCAATTTCACCCTTTTTGAAATTCTCATATTGAGAAATCATGTGAGATCTTCTGTCTTTTCTTTCATCAGCATATCAAGCTACCATTGCATTGAGGGAGTCCCAGATGTCTTTAGATGAGGTTTATTCAGCAACCTTTTAAAAAATGTAATCAAAGATTATTTGGGCTAGAATGTTCATAGCCTTTGCATCAGCACTTTTCAGCTTTTTCTAAGCTTCTGTCCACTCTGGAGGTGGTACAACACTGGTGCTTGCTGCTACTTGTTGTTTAGGTGGACCTGTAAAAATAGAACTATAGATATCCTCATCAATAGAGTTCATATATAATCTAATCCTTGCTTTCCATAGTGCAAACTTATTAAGATTGCAAACAGGTGGTCTAGTGCTTGAGTACTGTATACTTTGTGCCTTGATAAATTTATAGGTAAAATAAGATCTATCAGATCTATTGGTTCAGGTGTTAGCCTGTAAAACCAAAGAACCAACCTCTGATATCAATTGAAAGTGAAGGATAGATCTAAATTTACACTAGAGGGTGGGGGGAGGGGGGGGGGGTGAATAGAGTATTTTAAAGAGAAACTTTTATTTATTTTTATAGCGGATTTAAAGTAAGTGATATATATATTTTATGTAACTACGAAAATCACAGCACACAATAAGAAGTAAAGCAATCACGGATGATAGAAGGATTTTTATAGTACTTCGCCAATAAATCTGGGTACGTCTACTCTTCTACCACCGTAGTAGGTATCCACTATAGGTTTTTTCTCAGGTGCCCTGCCACCATAAGATCTATTTTATAAGGGAGATCTAGCAACCCTATGAACTTTTGACCAGGTGCCCAAAAACCAAGCTTAAGTCTTTTGATCAGGTGACTTAGGAACCATGAGTTAACTTTTGAAGGGAGTTAAAAAGCCCGTACACAGTTTAGAAATAAACTATAAGAAATGATGTTGTCTTCTCTCTCAAGAATCACTGAGAAAACTAGTGGATGCTGATGCAAAAAGCTCCCCCTAATTTGAGTAGAGATTTGTGATCAGGAGGGAAAACTTTTCTTCAAGGTATAGGCCTTCTTTTTTCTGATAGATTGAAGATTTTGCACTCAAAGACTCTGAAGCAGAATATCTGTTTTTGAATATGTGTTGATCTATATTGATCTTGTAACTCCTAAAACTGTAACCACATAGTCTGTAACCCCATTAAGCAGTAATCTTCTGAATATATAATATTTCAGAGGATACAAACATTTAAATTAAAACCATTCTAAAATGCCTTAAGAATCTCATAGAATTGTAACTGCCCTGGGAATTAATTAGAATTAAAACTCTGTGAAAAATCCAATTTTTATGCTGCCTTAAACGACTATATTCAATTAGAATATTAAGCATTAAATATCAGAGTTATAACTGATTGAAATTAAGATTTTGAAAACATTCTTCCTCTGAATAAGAAAACTTCTTGATCGTCGAACAAAGTATGGAATTCTTCGATCTCAGCCTGGAGTTCTTCGAACTAAGTTTTCTATTTCGTCGATCTGAGCTCAGAGTTCGTCGAACTGTGCTTGGCTTTCGGCGAGCTAAGATTTTGAGTTGAGAAAAAAGTTCGTCGAATGGAGCTCAGCGTTAGTCGAGTTAAACTCAGATTTAAGAATTTGAGTTCGTTGAACTGAACTCGACGTTCGTCGCACTGAGCTCAACATTCATCGATTTGAATTCTGCATTCGTCGAACTGAACTTATCTGGATTCCTTCTGAAGTAACAACCCTAGAAAAAATCCTTTGACCCTAGGCTATACAAGTTAGGTCAAATAAAACATCCTAAACAAATAATAGTGATCCTAGCCTAAATCAGTAAACAGGGTGTTCCAACACATACCCAGTTCAAATTTGAATGTGTTGAACTTAGCTCTATCTAGTGGCATAGTAAGGATGTGAGCCACTTGCTTATTTGTTGAAAGAAATTTAAGACTAATGTCTTTATTCTCCTCATTCTCTCTAATACATAGATACCTTATCTCAATATGCATAGTCCTATTATGAGAGACAAGATTTCTAGCAATTGAGAGTGCATTAGTAGAATCATAATATAAAGGAGTTCTACTTATCTTAATATTGTAGACCTAGAGCAGATGCTGGATTCACAACAACTTCCTTGCACCATGGAAAGTCTCTTCTTCTTGAGCTAGAACTTTTCCTTATCTTTATCCACAGATTTTCCTCTAGCTCTAGTTGACTAATCCATTTGGTGCAGGAGATTTCCTGACAGAAATTCTCTTGGTAAGACATAAGCTAGTCCACCACACCAAACTTTCCTAACTCCCCCTCAACATGAGCATCTAGCTTGATGGTCTCCCCCTCATTGTTTGAACACATCTTGGACATCCTTTGCTTGATAGTTAGTCAAACCACTTCCACATACATGTGTTGGGTAATGTATCCAAAATAACCTAGATTTGTATGAATCAACCCTTGAAATAAGATTAATTAAGTATGTATTTGATGCTATCTTTTAGTTGAGTGCTTGCAGATCAATATTGCTAAGTATAGACCATTGTAAGTTTACAATGAGTCACTAAACACAAGACCATACAATGTAATCCCTCATTGTGTGATCCATGGTATTGACTCATGTGGAACCTCTCTATTAGGATGCTCTTCATTTTCAAGTACTAAGGAAATGGAAGAAGGGAAGGGTTGCTGGTTTCCAATAAAGAAGAAAAGAACTTTCTAGAAATTTCTTCAAGTCCATTTCTCGAGAAAAGGAATATGTTTCTCGAGAATTCTAAGTCTATTTCTCGAGAAATAATAGTTGTTCTCGAGAAACATTATGTCTTCTCGGAAAATTCTCAAAATCTATCCAAGTCCTTTTTCTCGAGAAAGGTCCTGAAGATTTCTCGAGAGACCTAGTTCTGGTCTCGAGAAAGGAAAATAGTTCTCGAGAAGTAAAGTCCATTTCTCGAGAAGCTAAGTACTTTTCTCGAGAAATCAAACTTTTCTCGCGAAATCGTTCATTCAGTTCTTATCATTTACATTGAATACTTTTTCTCGAGAAGTCTAAGCCGTTTATCGAGAAAACAATTCATTACTCAAGAAATCAATTTCTTCTCGAGAAATCTGGCTCCAGTTCTAAAAATGCGCTCAGTCACATCTCGAGAAACAATATTATTCTCGAGAAATCAGTAATTTTCTTCACCGAAATTTCATCAAGTCTTTTCTCGAGAAACCGAAGTCTTTTCTCGTGAAAGCAAATGTTTTCTCGAGAAATATACTTCTTCTCGAGAAATGCCGTTGCAGAATTTTTATTTTAAACTGTCAGACGGGATTTCAAATTTCAATCCAAGTTTAGTATGATTGATCCACGTGGATCATTCCTTAATTACGTTTGACCATTGGACGATGATCAATATAAAGTAATTTCAAGGATTCGCTAACCCTGATAAGAATTAAAATCAGAATCTCATCGCAATTCTTCAAGATCAGGATAAGCCGCACGCTCCGTATTCTTCGACATTCTTCTCTCCGCGCATCTTTCGATCCAACGATTAAACAAGAGAAAAGATGAGATAGATTAAAGATTCTTCAACATCTATTTGATCATGTCAGATCCTAGTTTTTAGATCAGCCTTCTCGGTTTTCTTCCTCAACCTTCTTCATCAAGCTTTTTAAGTTTCAAGAAGGAAGACCCTTGAAGTTTTTAGATCTTGAAGTATAAAATTTTTAATGTACTTGTAAAATTTGTTTTAACCTTTGTAGGAGCTTTGTATCCGAGATTGTTGGAAGTTTATTCTTCCGAGTATAGATCCGTTAGTGGATCAAGTTTGTAGATTCGGTTAGTGGATCGAGTTGTAGATCCGGTTGTGGATCAAGGTATAGGACTGGTTATTTTTCTAGGTGTAGGAGCTTTGATCCGAGGTGTAAGATTGTTATAATCTGAGAAAGGTGAAGTAGCCGAACCTTACACTTCGTGGTAGATAGGCGAGGCGGGACAGTGGTCGTACATAATACGGGGAACCACTATAAATCTCTGTGTTTGTGTGCTTGAGTTTTTACATATTTTAATTCCGCAAAAAGACACAAATATCACCTATTCACCACCCTCTTAGTGATTTAGGTACACGCTTGATACTTTCAATTGGTCTCAGAGGGTCATTTTGTTCTATAAGGCTAACACCATGAACAAGATCCATGATCTAGCATTCATAGATTCCGCATATTCACCATTGATCGAAGAAAAGACATGTAATCCATGAAGCTACTGGTATACACCAAGGAAAACTTTCCAATGTGGAAACAACGAGTACGGTTCTATATGGAAGCTGCTGATTTAAGGATTTTTCAAATAGTGAAAGAAGGACCACACATTCCCACTCAGGCTTCAATGATAAATCCAGCAATCATGATTCCCAAGAAGATGATGGATCTCACCAAGGATGAGATTGACTTTGTATCCCTTGACAAGAAGGCAAAGAATATCATAGCAAGTGAAGTGGACGATTCAATGCTCAAGAACTGATTCCACTACATATCTACCAAAGAAATGTAAGACTGTCTTATTGTTCTAATGGAAGGTATTGAATGAGTTAGAGACGTTCGCAGATCATTGTTGAACTCGGAGTATGAATCCTTTAAGCAAGGTGCTAATGACTCCATGGCTAATAGCTTTGAGAAGTTCTTCAAGATCATCAACGGCCTAAGGAATTATGGTAGTGCATTCACTCATGGTGAACTGAACGACAAGTTCCTTAGATCCCTCACAAAGGATTGGGACACAAAGGTCGTTGCCATTAGAGAATTTTTAAAGGTGCCGGAGATCGACCCTCAGAATCTTTTCGGCAAATTGCTCTCATACAAACTTGAAATGAACACTAGAAAGAAGGAGGAGCAAGCCAACCGATCTTCAAGAAAAGATAAGTTTACAACCCTAAAGGATGAATGTTAAAGGATGTCTAAAGATGTGCCACCTATAAGGACACGAGCTCCGTACACTACTGAAGACTCAAAGCCAAGCACATCAGGCTCCGAGCTATAGGATGGAGAATTTTCCCTAATCTCCAAGCAGTTCATGAAGCTTTTGAGTAAGAGGAGACAAATGAAAAATAAGACATTCTCTTCAGATTCCTGGAGATCACATCATGACGGTGATAGTGCTAAGAAAAGCTACAATAAGTAGGATAGGTATAAATCTAAACCGAACAAACAGTTTTCCTCTAACATTGTTTGCTACAATTATAAAAAAAGGTCACATGATTACAGAGTGTCCTTACAAGAAGAAGAACTGCTCTAGGAAGGACCCGAAGAGATCATTCAAAGGGAAGAAGAGAGAAGAAAAGAGCTTCGTCACCAATAAGTCGAAGACTCTCAGTGATAGTGACTCGAGTGAGTCAAGCTCTGAAAACGAAGAAGCTTACTTCTGACTTATGGCTCAATTTGATGAGGAAGTTGGCAACTCTGAGTACCACAAAAAGGTAAACTCATACACTATACTCTATGAATCTTAAACGTCCTCGAATGGTCGTGATGGCTACTCTTCTGAAGAGGAAGGTGATTCTGAGTAGATGGTTCAGCACAAAAAAATTTTAAAGGCTTTTGACAAATGTCTTAAGGTATTTAAAAAGCAATTAAAAGAGATTGTCTCCCTCAAGGAAGTGGAAGCAAATCTGATGGAAGATATTGCACAATTACTTCCTCTTTGAGATGAAGTCCACTCCTTGAAAGAGGAACTCAAGTGCTCTATTGAAACGTTAATTCTGAAAGAAAAATATCTTGATGAGCTGGAAGAAAAGCTTTTGGTAGAGAGAAAACTCGTTGAGAGCTACTACATGCCAAAGACTATCCTCCCTCTCATTGATGAATTTTTCTCTCTAAAGAAGGGTAGTGGTCTTGTCCACTAGGTTGAAAATTTTAAGGCGGCTAAGAAAGCCTCTGCCAAAGAGAAAGGGAAGGCACCTCTTGGTCAAGCCTTGTTATGAAGGCAATCTTCCCAAGGAACAAGTTTGATTTTGAGTCGTCCTATAGGCACTATACTCGGCCTACTCATGTAGAGCCTATATCGTGCTATCAAGGAGGGACCTGTCACAAGAACTATGGTGAGAGTGTGTTTAAAGAACCTTACGAAGAAATTCAGTTGAAAAATTATGGTCCATATGTCTATGGTCATAATATGAAGAAGGAACCTAAAGCCAAGATCGTTGTACAAAAGGAGAAGGAGATGCAGAAGCCTTCTATATTAAAAAATCATGATGCCTCCACCTCAAAGTACTGTGCCTCTACTATACCTATGTTTCAAAAGGAAAAGCAGGAGTACCCGAGAAGGTACAATAGGTTTGACTGTTGGTGTTGCGGCAAAGTTGGTCACTTTAGCTAAGATTGCTGGTACAACCTCGCCAATTTTGTAACGCCACATGTTAGATATGCAAGATCGACAACTCATAAGGTTAATGTTCCTAGTGGTGTTAAGCTTACCATGAACCAAGGACCCAAATAAGTTTGGGTTCCTAAGGTAAAATGATCTATTTTTGCAGGTATGTCCAAAGGATAATAGAACTCTGATATGGTATTTGGACAGTGGATTCTCTCGGCACATGACTGGGATAAGAAGCCTTTTCTGTGATTATACCCCAGTCAAATACAAACCAAATGTCATCTTTAGAGGTTCACATAGGGACACAATGAAAGGTTATGGTTTGACTTGCATCAATGTAGTCTCTTTCACAGACGTGGCTGATGATGCATATTTTAGCTTAATTTATTAAGGTAAAAATATATTTATTTTCGTTTTAAATCTCTTTCTTTTTGTATTTTTAGGGTTATTTTAGTTTCTTTTTATGTAAATAATATAACTAATGTTTTCTTCTCTTTTTGCAACTTTTCACAGCTTTCGGCCACAAATGACCTGACACGCCCCCCTGACACGCCATCCTTGCCATGTCATTAGGCGTGTAACCCGATCCCGGGGAAGCTTTCTAGAAGAACCCAAATCCCGAGAGAAGACACAGGACACGCCCCCTTATACGCCCTCCGTAGGCGTGTCTCTAGACATGTTACCCTCATTCTGAAGTATGCTGCCGCATTTAAAGATTTTCCATCGCTGAACGTCAACCCGTACGTAATATGCCCCTGACACGGGAGTTGGCCTGGGGCATATAGCATTTTTTCTTATGACTGACGGTTTTCCGAACAATGATTTTGACGTGACGTGTCTAACACGCCCTCTACACAGGCGTGTCTCAGGGCGTGTCCACCATCATACAAAAGCAATCATCATTCCCACTAGAATCTAGTGCTTGAGGTCAACACCGTACTTGATATACCCCCCTGACACGCCCTCCCCGGGTGTGAAAGGCGGCGTGACCCAGAAAGAAATTTTGCCTATAAATACGAGGCCATTCCAAGCATTCCAGACCAAGTTTTGGGGAGAGGGAGGTGCTTCTAGTTTCATTCCTAGGTTTTTGTATTTTTTTCCTTATGTTTTTTCTCTCTCTCCCTCCATTTCAAGTTTTACTTTCATGCATTGTACTTTACATACATGTAATCTTTTTTTATTAGTTTAATATCAGTAGTTAGATATCTTTTTATAAACTTGTAATGTCCATTTCATAGTTTTAATCCTTTTATGCTTTTAAAAAAATTCTAGTTACTGTTCTTTTTTTTATTTCTCTCTTTAGTTTTCATGCACCTTTATTATTTACCCCTCTCTTTCCCTTTTACAATGATTAACAAATCCTCATTTGGACTTGATCGCGATGATCGGAGAATGAGTCAATCAAATTATGATGTTTTAGCTTTCTCTATATTCTTAAAGTAATTACCTTTGATTTACTCTTGGTTTTTATTTAGTGGAATTATATTGCATGTATATAGTTTCTATTTGGGTTTCCATTCTTAGTTAGCCGAGAGGCTCGTAGATTGAATCGATCACCCAAGAGTAAATAGAGTTGCATGCACCCCTCAAGAGAGGCAGACGTTAAATCTCCCGGATTGGAGTAAATTCCAATAGCGAGGTTCACCATATAAAGCGAGCTTTAGGTCTTTGATTTGGACGAGAGTTCGGTCGGACCTTCCTAAACTCAGTTGGGCACGACTTCGAGAGAAGTGTGTTCATGCTTTAGGAACCTCCACGATAAAGGTGTTTTATTTTATTTTGAATTAGTTTGTCATTTCATTTTGTTTTTCTTATTTTATAGTGATTCAAGATTGAGTACTCCCTTTTATTATTAGCTCTAACCTTTTATTTTTACAAGTAATTTAGTTTTCTTTTTAGCTTTGTAATTTAGTTCCTGTTTTTAGTTAAGTAAATTTATCTTAAACATCATTTGATAAAAAAATAGCGATCTCCTCGAATTATATGTAATCTTTACGCCCAAGGAAAATACGACCTGGATATTAATCTTTAGTATTCTATACGATACATGATAAGCTATGCTTGCCTTTATCGAATATAGAATCAGAGAATATTATCAACTTTCACCACATCCACCTTCTCTTCTCTTTAACCCCACTTCTCCACCTTTGGATTCTTAGTTTAAAGTTTTTGGCGCCGTTGCCGGGGATTAGTTTTGATATTTTGAAAAGAGAACAGCTATTATTTTTATCGGTTCATTTACTTTGTTTTTTCTTTTCTTTCTCCCCCTCTTTTGCGATTGATTTTGTTTTTTTAATGGATAGTCTTTATTTTTCTTGTGGAGTGTATGGTGACTCTCTCGAGGAATGTTCGGTAGGATATTCTTCATCCATCCATGAGCTTATTCCTTCCGGATCAAATCAATTTGGCCAAATTGATCCGTCCGTGAAATTTTTTTCGTGGGGTTATGATGATTTTCGAACGCCTTTCCACACTTCACCTCCGAATTTTTCTGATTTTAATTTTTCCGGAGATTTCTTAAATGGACATTTTTATCCTAGCCCTACTTTGAACTACTCAAGGTGGCAACACCCTGATCATTCTCTAGGACAAGATGATCATCAACCCATTCCATCTCAAGATTTCTACGCTTTTTCTCCGCAAGTTTTCATGCCTCTTGTTTTTGATTTTACCGAAAATGAAAAGCTTTTTAATTCTGTATCATTTGATGCACGCATCACTGCTCATTTTAAAGTGATTATTGTTTCTTTGGCTTCTGAAGCCGCAACTTTTTCTTCTCCTCCTCCTCCTATTTATCTTTCGAATGATGAATCTTCAGATTTTCCATAGTTCCTTCAATCACTTGCGGAAGACGATTATTCAGAAATTCCATTATGCTTTCAACCTCTCGAGGAGGAAATTTCCCCCGATATCCCGATTTTTTTTCAAGTTTCTGAGGAGGAAGAACTATCTTATGTTCGATATTCCGAGGAGATTGATTTTTCAGATATCCGGTTTTGCTCCCAATCTATGGAAATGATTGATATTCAAGTGGAGCAATAAGATCTTCTTATCCAAAATATTTCTTGCGATCAACTGCCTTCTTCTTCTTCTTTTTCTTCTCTTTCCCCTCCTTGCGAAAATTACTCTTCTTTTTCTTCTTTTATTTTTCATTCTAATTTAGTTTATAATTCTTGTTCTTTTCCCGATCTAATAGTTTATTTTATTTTACTAACAAATTTTCTTTTTCTAAATGTTTTTCCTTTTTATTTTATTTAAAAAATAAAAAAATACACAAAAATATATTCATTTTCTTAAAAAATGTTTTGGCACTCGCGCCGCAATGCATATTACGTTAGTTTCCATTACATTTGTCATTTTATTTTCCATTTAGCAAACCAATAACGCCGAGCTCAATGATGATAAATAAAGAGCGCTCTTGGGAGGCACCCCTTACTTATCTGTTTAATTTGTTGTTTTTTTTAATTTTGGTTTGTGCAGGATTAAGCTCCTGCGTGTATGTGCCGCTTCTCGCATCTCAACTTGGTCTCGAGCCGATCCTTAGCTCAAGTTTGGGAGGACGCATTTTTTAACGTCTGGGTATCAAGTGCTAAGGAAGCATCTTTTCCTTTTCTTTGCATTTTTTTCTTCTTTTCTCTCTTTTCCTCTTTTCTAAACACTCTTTATACTTAACATTAAACATTGGGGACAATGTTTAACTTTTAGTATGTGGGAGTGTTTCTTTAATTAGTTTACTTTAGAAAAATCAAAAATATATATAAAAAATTTTAGAAAAAAAAATATTTAAATTTTTTTGAAAAATCCAAAAAAATATATTAATTTTTTTGAAAAAATCCCAAATTAAAATTAGTTAATTTTTGCCAAATCAATTAGTATCCCGCCACTTTGCGTTTTATTGTTTTCTAAGCTCTTATCTACTTTCTTAGTTAGAATAAATTATATTGATTTTTTGTTTAAATATGTTTAGCGAGTAGTATGTTGACTCATGTAATGTTCCAATTTTGGGTAGTATGTTATATTTGAAAATTTTCTTGAATTCTTCATCACTTTTCCTTAGCCTTTTTTATTTCTTTTAATTTATAAAACATATCATCCTTTATTTTTCCATATTAAAATCTTTTTAAACATTAATTAATATTAAGTGTAGTGGACACAAACCGGTCTTGATGCTTATTATCATTGTTTTCATGAAAGCAAAATCTCTATTTTCTATTTTTGTGCTTATATTCTTTTGAAATTTCAAATCTTTACTTTTAGTAGATTTAGGAAGCATGAAAATGATTTAGGCATTTTTTTGAAATGTTTGAGACTTTGCACCCCACCTAATAATAATCATTTCTAGCCATTTTTGTACATTTTCCTTTCCTTTTTGTATCCCCACCTTTTTTTCACCACAGCAAAATAACTTATCTATATGCACACTTTAAATTTGTTTTTGAGCTTTAATTGCTAATGTGCATCTTTTTGAAAAATTTGTGAAAAATCTTTGTATTATCTTTTTCTACAAAGTGGAAAGTTTTAAATATGAAAAATGAGAAAAAAATGAAAAATGAAGAAAAAGATATTGGATGAAAAAAGTAAAAGAAAAGAAAAAATGTGAAAAGTATTTATTTTGGATAACATTATTTTTATAAAGCTCACCTTTTTTGTTTTAGTGTGCAAATGCCCCTAGTGTTTATCTTCTGAATATCGCATCCTTAAAAACCTAAGCCTAACTGTACGCCTAATTAAATCCCTATTGATTCATGCTTCCTGCGTTTACTTTTTAGTATAGTAGCGAGAAACTAGATTGAGTGAGTGTTTGTTGATATAAATATTTAACTTTGTTTTGATTGACTTTTGTTTTAATTTGTCTTTTAGACTTCAGTAGTGGCTCAATGCACTTTTAACTCGTTACTTTATTAAGTTTTAATTCTGATAAAATTTGGGATGATTTGTTTTTATATTTAGTAAAATTTATAAAATTTTGTGCTAAGTTAAAGTAAAAAATTTTAGTTCTTTTCAAAATTTCTCTACCTCTAAATTCCCGTCTTTCTCATTTATAGCATTTTTAAAACTTTTCGATTAATCCTCTCTATTTTCTCTAACTCGTAGTCTTTGCTTGAGGACAAGAAAAATAATAAGTATGGGTGAATTTTGATGATGCATATTTTAGCTTAATTTATTAGGGTAAAAATAAATTTATTTTCGTTTTAAATCTCTTCCTTTTTGTATTTTTAGATTTCTTTTAGTTTCTTTTTATGTAAATAATATAACTAATGTTTTCTTCTCTTTTTGCAGGTTTTCACAGCTTTTTGCCAAAAATGACCTGACACGCCCCCCTAACACGCCCTCCAAGGGCCTGTTATAAGGCGTATAACCCGATACTGGAAAACACCCTACACCCCGCCTGACACGCCCTCCCTAGGCATGTCTCTAGGCGTGTTACCCTCATCACGAAGTCTGCTGCCGCATTTAAATATTTTCCATCGCTGAACGTCAACCCGTACGTGATACACCCCCGACACGGGCAAAGACTTGGGGCATATAGCACTTTTTTTGATGACTGACGGATTTCCAGCCAATGATTTTCACGTGACGTGCCTTACATGCCCTCCTTACACGAGCATGTCCCAGGGCGTGTCCAAAATCGTACAGAATCAATCAACATTCCCTCTAGAATCCAATGCTCGAGGTTAACTCCGTACTTGAAATGCCCCCCAGACAGGACCTTCCCGGGAGTGACAAAGGGCGTGACCAAGACCGAAATTTTGCCTATAAATACCAGGCCTTTCCAAACATTCTAGACAAAGTTTTGGGGAGAGGGAGGTGCTGCTAGTTTAATTCCTAGGTTTTTATGTTTTTTTCCTTATGTTTTTGCTCTCTCTCTCCCTCCATTTCTAGTTTTACTTTCATGCATTGTACTTTACATAGCTGTAATCTCTTTTTATTAGTGTAATATCAATAGTTAGCTATCTTTTTATACACTTGTAATGTCCATTTCATATTTGTAATCCTTTTATGCTTTTAATAAAATTCTAGTTATTGTTCTCTTTTTTATCTCACTTTAGTTTTCATGCACCTTTATTATTTACCCGTCTCATTCCCTTTTAACATGATTAACTAATCCTCATTTAGACTCGATCGCGATGATATGAGAATGAGTCGATCAAATTATGATGTTTTAGCTTTCTCTATATTCTTAAAGCAATTACCTTTGATTTACTCTTGGTTTTTATTTAGTGGGACTATATTTCCTGTATATAGTTTCTATTTGGGTTTACATTCTTAGTAATCCGAGACGCTCATAGATTGAATCGATCACCCAAGAGTAAAGTGATTGCATGCACCCCTCAAGAGAGTCAAACTTTAAATCTCCTAGATTGGAGTGAAATCCAATAGCGGGGTTCACCATATAAAGCAAACTTTAGGTCTTCGATTTGGATGAGAGTTCGGTTGGACCTGCCTAAACTCAGTTGGGCAGAATTCGAGAGAAGCGTGTTCATGCTTCGGGAACCTCCACGATCAAGGTGTTTTACTTTATTTTGAATAAGTTTGTCATTTCATTTTGTTTTTCTTATTTCAAAGTGATTCAAGATTCAGTCCCCTTTATTATTAGCTCTAACCTATTATTTTTACAAGTAATTTAGTTTTCTTTTTAGCTTAGTAATTTAGATCATATTTTTAGTTAAGTAAATTGATCTTAAACATCATTTGATAAAATAATAGCGATCTCCTCGAATTATATGTAATCATTACGCCCTAGGAAAATACGACCTTGATATTAATCTTTAGTATTCTATACTATAAACGATAAGGAACGCTTGCCTTTATCGAATATATAATCAGATAATATTATCAACTTCCACCACATCCACCTTCTCTTCTCTTTAACCCCTCTTCTCCATCTTTGGATTCTTAGTATCAAGTTTTTGGCGCCATTGCCAGGGAATAGTGGGTTTATATTTTGAAAAGAGGATAACTATTTTTTTATCGCTTCTTCTTGTGTGTTTTATCTTTTCTTTCTCCCCCTCTTTCGCGATTGATTTTATTTTTTTAATGGATAGTCATTGTTTTTCTTATGGAGAGTTTGGTCACCCTAGCGATGAATGTTGGGTAGGATATTCTTCATCTATCCCTGAGTTTATTCCTTCCGGATCGAATTAATTTTGCCAAATTGATCCGTCCGTGAATTTTTTTTCGTGGTGTTATGATGATTTTTTAACGCCTTTCCACACTTCACCTCCGATATTTTTTGATTTTAATTTTTCCGGAGATTTCTTAAATGGACATTTTGATCCTAGCCCAACTTTGAACTACTCAGGGTGGATACACCCTGACCATTCTTGGGGCCAAGGTGATCATCAACGCATTCCATCTCAATTTTCTCCGCTTTTTCTCCGCAAGTTTGCGCGCCTCCTGTTTTTGATTTTAGCGAAAATGATTTTTTTTTTATTCTGAAGCATTTGATGCACGCATCACTGCTCATTTCAAAGTGATTATTGATGCTTTAGCTTCTGAGGCCGCAACATTTTCTTCTCCTCCTCCTCTTATTAATCTTGTGAATGATGAATCTTCAGTTTTTCCGTAGTTCCTTCAATCACTTGCGAAAGATGATTATTCAGAAACTCCATTATGCTTTCAACCTCTCGAGGAGGAAATTTCCCCCGATATCCCGATTTTTATTCAAGTTTCCGAGGAGGATGAACTTTCTTGTGTTAGATATTCCGAGGAGATTAATTTTAAGATATCGGGTTTTTCTCCCAATCTATGGAAATAATTGATATTCAAGTGGAGAAACAAGATCTTCTTATCCAAAAAATTTCTTGCGATCAACCGTTGCCTTCTTCTTCTTTCTCTTCCCTTCCCCCTCCTTGCGAAAATCACTCTTCCTTTTCTTCTTTTATTTTTCCTTCAAATTTAGATTATAATTCTTGTTCTTTTCCCCATCTAATAGTTTATTTTCTTTCACTAACATATTTTTATTTTTCGAATTGTTTTTCCTTTTTGTTTTATTTAAATAATAAAAAATTACAAAAAAAATATTTTTATTTTCTTAAAAAAAAATTTTTACACTCGCGCCGCAACGCATATTACGTGAGTTTACATTACATTTCTCTTTTTATTTTCCATTTAGCTAACCAATAACGTCGAGCTCAAAGATGATAAACAAAGAGCGCTCTTGGGAGGCACCCCTTACTTATCCGTTTAATTTGTTGTTTTTTTTTATTTTGGTTTGTGCAGGAATAAGCCCCCGCGTGTATGTACCGCTTCTCGCATCTCAACTTGGACTCGAGCCAATCCTTAGCTCAAGTTTGGGAGGACGCATTTTTCAATGTCAAGGTATCAAGCTCTAAGGAAGCATCTTTTCCTTTTTTTTATGCATTTTTTTTCTTCTTTTCTCTCTTTTCCCTCTTTTCTCAACTCTCTTTATACTTAACTTTAAACATTGGGGACAATTTTTAAATTTAAGTATGTGGGAGTGTTTCTTTAGTTAGTTTACTTTAGAAAAATCAAAAAAATATATAAAAATTTTAGAAAAAAAAATATTTAAAATTTTTTGAAAAATCCAAAAAAAATATATTAATATTTTTAAAAAAATCTGAAATAAAATTTAGTTAATTTTTGCCACATCAATTAGTATCCCGTCACTTTGCAATTTATTGTTTTTTAAGCTCTTGTCTTCTTTCTTAGTTAGAATAAATTAGATTAATTTTTTGTTTAAATATGTTTAGCGAGTAGTATGTTGACTCATGCAGTGTTCCTATTTAGGGTAGTATGTTATTTTTGAAAATTTTCTTGAATTTTTCATCACTTTTCCTTAGCCTCCTTTTTTATTTCATTTACATTTATAAAACATATCATCCTTTATTTTTCCTTATTAAAATCTTTTTAAACATTAATTAATATTAAGTGTAGTGGACACAAACTGGTCTAGACGCTTATTATCATTGTTTTCATGAAAGCAAATTCTCGATTTTCAATTTTTGTGCTTATATTTTTTTGAAATTTCAAATCTTTACTTTGAGTAGATTTAGGAAGCATGAAAATTATTTTGGAATTTTTTTTAAAATGTTTGAGCCTTTGCACCCCGCCTAATAATAATCATTGCTAGCCATTTTTTACCTTTTCCTTTCATTTTTGTATCCCCACCGTTTTTTTCATCACAGCCAAATAACTTATCTATATGCACACTTTAAATTTGTTTTTGAGCTTTAATTTCTAATGTGCATCTTTTTGAAAATTTGTTGAAAATCTTTGTATTATATTTTACTACAAAGTGAAAATTTTTAAATTGGAAAAATGAGAAAAAATGAAAAATGAAGAAAAAAAATATTGGATGAAAAAAGTAAAAGAAAAGAAAAAATGTGAAAAGTATTTATTTTGGATAGCATTATTTTTGTAAAGCTCACCTATTTTATTTAAGTGTGGAAATGCCCCTCGTGTTTATCTTCTGAATATCGCACCTATAAAAACATAAGCCTAACTATACGCCTAATTAAAGTCCTAGTGATTCATGCTTCCTGCGTTTACTTTTTAGTATAGTAGCGAGAAACTAGATTGAGTAAGTGTTTTTGATATAAATATTGAACTTTGTTTTGATTGACTATTGTTTTAATTTGTCTCTTAGACTTTAGTAGTGACTCAATGCACTTTTTACTCGTTACTTTATTAAGATTTTATTCATATAAAATTTGGGATGATTTTTTTATATTTAGTAAAATTCATAAAAATTTGTGCTAAGTTAAGTAGGAATTTTTAGTTCTTTTCAAAATTTCTCTACCTCTAAATTTCCGTCTTTCTCGTTTATAGCTTTTTAAAACTTTTCGATTAATCCTCTCTATTTTCTCTAACTCGTAGTCTTTGCTTGAGGACAAGAAAAATAATAAGTATGGGTGAATTTGATGATGCATATTTTAGCTAAATTTATTAGTGTAAAAATAAATTTATTTTCATTTTAAATCTCTTTCTTTTTGTATTTTTAGGTTTCTTTTAGTTTTTTTTATGTAAATAATATAACTAAAGTTTTCTTCTCTTTTTTCAGGTTTTCACACTTTCAGCCAAAAATAACCTGATACGCTTCCCTGACACGCCCTCCCAGGCAGTGTCATAAGGCGTATAACCCGATACTGGAAAACACCCTGCACACACCCCTTACACGCCCACCCTAGGCATGTCTTTAGGCATGTTACCCTCATCTCGAAGTCTGTTGTCGCATTTAAAGATTTTCCATCGCTGAACGTCAACCTGTACGTGACACACCCCAGACACGGGCAAAGACCTGGGGAATATAACACTTTTTCTGATGACTGATGGATTTCCGACCAATGATTTTGACGTGACGTGTCTTACATGCCCTCCTTACACGAGGATGTTCCAGGGCGTGTCCAAAATCATAGAGATGCAATCATCATTCCCGCTAGAATCCAGCGCTCAAGGTCAACTCTGTACATGAAATGCCCCCCTGACCGGACCTCCCCGGGAGTGACATGGGGCGTGACCCAGACATAAATTTTTCCTATAAATACCAGGCCATTCCAAGCATTCCAAACAGAGTTTTGGGGAGAGGGAGGTGCAGCTAGTTTTATTCCTAGGTTTTTGTGTTTTTTCCTTATGTTTTTACTCTCTCTCTCTCCCTCCATTTCTAGTTTTACTTTCATGCATTGTACTTTACATACCAATAATCTCTTTTTATTAGTGTAATATCAGTAGTTAGCTATCTTTTTATACACTTGTAAAGTCCATTTCATAGTTGTAATCCTTTTATGCTTTTTATACAATTCTAGTTATTCTTCTCTTTTTTATATTTCTCTCTTTAGTTTTCATGCACCTTTATTATTTACCACTCTCTTTCCCATTTACCATGATTAACTAATCCTCATTTGAACTTGATCGTGATGATCTGAGAATGAGTCGATCAAATTATGATGTTTTAGCTTTCTCTATATTCTTAAAGTAATTACCTTTGATTTACTCTTGGTTTTTATTTAGTGGGACTATATTACCTGTATATAGTTTCTATTTGGGTTTTCATTCTTAGTAAGCCGAGAGGCTCGTAGATTGAATAGATCACCCAAGAGTAAAGAGAGTTGCATGCACCCCTCAAGAGAGACAGACGTTAAATCTCCCGGATTGGAGTGAAATATAAAAGCGGGGTTCACCACATAAAGCGAGCTTTAGGTCTTCGATTTTGACAAGAGTTCGGTCGGACATTCCTAAACTAAGTTGGGCACGACTTCGAGAGAATCGTGTTTATGCTTCGGGAACCTCCACGGTCAAGGTGTTTTACTTTATTTTGAATTAGTTTGTCACTTCATTTTGTTTTTCATATTTCAAAGTGATTCAAGATTGAGTACTCCCCTTTTTTATTAGCTCTAACCTTTTATTTTTACAAGTAATTTAGTTCCTATTTTTAGTTAAGTAAATTTATCTTAAACATCATTTGATAAAATAATAGCGATCTCCTCAAATTATATATAATCATTACGACCCAGGAAAGTACGACCTTGATATTAATCTTTAGTATTCTATACGATACACGATAAGGTACGCTTGTCTTTATCGAATATAGAATCGGAGAATATTATCAACTTCCACCACATCCACCTTCTCTTCTCTTTAACCCCTCTTCTCCACCTTTGGATTCTTAGAATCAAGTTTTTGGCGCTGTTGCCGGGGATTAGTTTTGATATTTTGAAAAGAGAATAACTATTATTTTTATCTGTTCTTTTCCTTTGTTTTATCTTTTCTTTCTCCCCCACTTTCGCGGTTGATTTTGTTTTTTTAATGGATAGTCTTTGTTTTTCTTGTGGAGTGTTTGGTGACTCTCTCGAGGAATGTTGGGTAGGATATTCTTCATCCATCTATGAGTTTATTCCTTCCGGGTGGAATGAATTTTGCCAAATTCATCCGTCCTTGAATTTTTTTTCGTGGGGTTATGATGATTTTCGAACGCCTTTCCACACTTAAGCTCCGAATTTTTTTGATTTTAATTTTTCCGGAGATTTCTTGAATTGACATTTTGATCCTAGCCCTACATTTAACTACTCAAGGTGGCAACACACTGATCATTCTTGGGGCCAAGGTGATCATCAACAGGAGGTGCACTTTTTCTCCGCAAGTTTGCGCGCCTCCTGTTTTTGATTTTAGCGAAAATGAAAACTTTTTTAATTCTGTAGCATTTGATGAATGCATTACTGCTCATTTAGAAGTGATTATTGACGCTTTAGCTTCTGAGGTTGCAACTTTTTCTTCTCCTCCTCCTCCTATTTATCTTTCGAATGATGAATCTTTAGATTTTCTGTAGTGGCTTAAATCACTTGTGGAAGGTGATTATTCAGAAATTCAATTATGCTTTCAACCTCTCGAGGAGGAAATTTCCCCCGATATCCCTATTTTTTTTCAAGTTTCCGAGGAGGACGAACTTTCTTGTATTCGATATTCCGAGCAGATTGATTTTTCATATATCCGGTTTTGCTCCCAATCAATGGAAATGATTTATATTCAAGTGGAGCAACCAGATCTTCTTATCCAAAAAATTTCTTGCGACCAACCGCCTTCTTCTTCTTCTTTTTCTTCTCTTCCCCCTCCTTGCAAAAATTACTCTTCCTTTTCTTCTTTTATTTTTCCTTCTAATTTAGTTTATAATTATTGTTCTTTTCCCCATCTAATAGTTTATTTTATTTTACTATCAAATTTTCTTTTCTAAATGTTTTTCCTTTTTGTTGTATTTTAAAAATAAAAAATTACAAATAAAATTTTTATTTTCTTATGAAATGTTTTTGCACTCGCGCCGCAACGCATATTACGTGAGTTTCCATTACATTTCTCTTTTTATTTTCAATTTAGCTAACCAATAACGTCGAGCTCAATGATGATAAACAAAGAGCGCTCTTTTGAGGCACCCCTTACTTATCCGTTTAATTTTTGTTTTTTTTTATTTTGTTTTGTGCAGGAATAAGCTCTCGCGTGTATGTGCTGCTTCTCGCATCTCAACTTGGACTCGAGCCGATCCTTAGCTGAAGTTCGGGAGGATGCATTTTTCAACGTCTGGGTATCAAGCGCTAAGGAAGCATCTTTTCCTTTTCATTGCATTTTTTTTCTTCTTTTCTATCTTTTCCCTCTTTTCTCAACTCTATTTATACTTAACTTTAAACATTGGGGACAATGTTTAACTTTAAGTATGTGAGAGTGTTTCTTTAGTTAGTTTACTTTAGAAAAATAAAAAAATATATATATAAATTTTATTCAAAAAAAATATTTAAATTTTTTTTAAAAAATCCAAAAAAATATATTAATTTTTTTGAAAAAATCCCAAATTAAATTTAGTTAATTTTTGCCAAATCAATTAGTATCCCGTCACTTTGCATTTTATTGTTTTTTATGCTCTTGTCTACTTTCTTAGTTAGAATAAATTAGATTTATTTTTTGTTTAAATATGTTTAGCGAGTAGTATGTTGACTCATGCAGTGTTACTATTTAGGGTAGTATGTTATTTTTGTAAATTTTCTTGAATTTTTCATCACTTTTCCTTAGCCTCCTTTTTTATTTCTTTTAATTTATAAAACATATCATCCTTTATTTTTCCTTATTAAAATCTTTTTAAACATTAATTAATATTAAGTGTAGTGGACACAAACTGGTCTAGACGCTTATTATCATTATTTTCATGAAAGCAAATTATCTATTTTTTATTTTTGTGCTTATATTCTTTTGAAATTTCAAATCTTTACTTTGAGTAGATTTAGGAAAAATGAAAATGATATAGGCATTTTTTGAAATGTTTGAGCCTTTGCATCCCACCTAATAATAATCGTTGCTAGCCATTTTTGTACCTTTTCCTTTACTTTTTGTATCCCCACCTTTTTTTCACCACAGCCAAATAACTTATCTATATGCACACTTTAAATTTTTTTTTGAGCTTTAATTGCTAATGTGCATATTTTTGAAAAATTTATGGAAAATCTTTGTATTATCTTTTACTACAAAGTGGAAAGTTTTAAATATTAAAAATGAGAAAAAAATGAAAAATGAAGAAAAAATATTTGATGAAAAAAGTAAAAGAAAAGAAAAAATGTGAAAAGTATTTATTTTGGATAACATTATTTTTGCAAAGCTCACCTTTTTTGTTTAAGTGTGCAAATATCCCTCGTGTTTATCTTCTGAATATCGCACCCTTAAAAACCTAAGCCTAACTGTACGCCTAATTAAATCCCAAGTGATTCATGCTTCCTGCATTTACTTTTTAGTATAGTAGCGAGAAACTAGATTGAGTAAGTGTTTTTTGATATAAATATTGAACTTTGTTTTGTTTGACTATGGTTTTAATTTGTCTATTGGACTTCAGTAGTGACTCAATTCACTTTTTACTCGTTACTTTATTAAGTTTTAATTCTGATAAAATTTGGGATGATTTGTTTTTATATTTAGTAAAATTTAAAAAATTTTGTGCCAAGTTAAAGTAGGAATTTTTTGTTTTTTTCAAAATTTCTCTACCTCTAAATTCCCGTCTTTCTCGTTTATAGCATTTTTAAACTTTTCAATTAATCCTCTCTATTTTCTCTAACTCGTAGTCTTTGCTTGAGGATAAGAAAAATAATAAGTATGGGTGAATTTGATGATGCATATTTTAGCTTAATTTATTAGGGTAAAAATAAATTTATTTTCATTTTAAATCTCTTTTTTTTTGTATTTTTGGGTTTCTTTTAGTTTCTTTTTATGTAAATAATATAACTAATGTTTTCTTCTCTTTTTGAAGGTTTTCACAGCTTTCGGCCAAAAATGACATGACGCGCCCCCCTGACATGCCCTCCAAGGGCGTATCATAAGGCTTATAACCCGATACTAGAAAACACCCTACACACACCCCTGACACGCCCTCCCTAGGCATGTCTCTAGGCGTGTTACCCTCATCCCGAACTCTGCTACCGCATTTAAAGAATTTCAATCTCTGAACGTCAACCCGTACATGACACACCCCCGACACGGGAAAATACCTGGGGTATATAGAACTTTTTCTCATGACTGAAGGATTTCCGACCAATGATTTTGACGTGACGTGCCTTACATGCCCTCCTTACACGAGCATGTTCCAGGGCGTGTCCAAAATCGTACAGAAGCAGTCATCATTCCCGCTAGAATCTAGCGCTCGAGGTCAACTCCGTACTTGAAATGCCCCTTAACAGGACCTCCTTAGGCGTGATAGGGGGCGTAACCCAGACAAAAATTTTGCCTATAAATACCAGGCCATTCCAAGCATTCCACATCAAGTTTTGGGGAGAGGGAGGTGCTGCTAGTTTCATTCCTAGGTTTTAGTGTTTTTTCCTTATGTTTTTGCTCTCTCTCTCTCCCTCCATTTCTAGTTTTATTTTCATGCATTGTACTTTACATACCTGTAATCTCTTTTTATTAGTGTAATATCAGTAGTTTAATACCTTTTTATACACTTGTAATGCCCATTTTATAGTTGTAATCCTTTTATGCTTTTAATAAAATTCTAGTTATTGTTCTATTTTTTTATTTCTCTCTTTAGTTTTCATGCACCTTCATTATTTACCCCTCTCTTTCCCATTTACCATGATTAAATAATCCTCATTTGGACTTGATCGCGATGATCTGAGAATGACTCGATCAAATTATTATGTTTTAGCTTTCTCTATATTCTTAAAGTAATTACTTTTGATTTACTCTTGGTTTTTATTTAGTGGGACTATATTGCCTGTATATAGTTTCTATTTGGGTTTTCATTCTTAGTTACCCGAGGGGCTCGTATATTGAATTGATCACCCAAGAGTGAAGAGAGTTGCATGCACCCCTCAAGAGTGGCAGACGTTAAATCTCCCGGATTGGAGTGAAATCCAATAGCGGGGTTCACCATATAAAGCGAGCTTTAGGTCTTCGATTTGGACGAGAGTTCGGTCGGACCTTCCTAAACTAAGTTGGGCACGACTTCTAGAGAAGCGTGTTCATGCTTCGGGAACTTCTACGGTCAAGGTATTTTACTTTATTTTGAATTAGTTTGTCATTTCATTTTGTTTTTCTAATTTCAAAGTGATTCAAGGTTGAGTACTCCCCTTTATTATTAGCTCTAACCTTTTATTTTTACAAGTAATTTAGTTTTCTTTTTAGCTTAGTAATTTAGTTCCTGTTTTTAGTTAAGTAAATTTATCTTTAACATCATTTGATAAAATAATAGTGATCTCCTCGAATTATATGTAATCATTACGCCCCAAGAAAATACGACCTTGATATTAATCTTTAGTATTCTATACTATAAAAGATAAGGTATGCGTGCCTTTATCGAATATAGAATCGGAGAATATTATCAACTTCCACCACATCCACCTTCTCTTCTCTTTAACCCATCTTCTCCACCTTTGTATTCTTAGTATCATGTTTTTGGCGCCATTGCCGGGGATTAGTTTTGATATTTTGAAAAGAGGATAGCTATTATTTTTTTCGCTTCTTTTTCTGTGTTTTATCTTTTCTTTCTCCCCCTCTTTCGTGGTTGATTTAATTTTTTTAATGGATAGTCTTTGTTTTTCTTATGGAGAGTTTGGTCACCCTCTAGATGAATGTTGGGTATTATATTCATCCACCCATGAGTTTATTCCTTTCGAATCGAATAAATTTGGACATTTTGATCCGTCCGTGATTTTTTTTCATGAGGTTACGATGATTTTCAAATGCCTTCCTACACTTCACCTCCTAATTTTTCTGATTTTAATTTTTCTAGAGATTTCTTGAATGGACATTTTGATCCTATCCCTACTTTGAACTACTCAGGGTGGCAACACCCTGATTATTCTTCGGGCTAAGGTGATCATCAACCCATTCCATCTCAAGATTTCTCCGCTTTTTCTCCGCAAGTTTGCGGGCCTAAAAGAGAGTCCATGTCACTCCTGTCAAATTGGTAAGCAAACATGGGAAACCATCAAGAGTATTGCAGAAAATGATTCTTAACAAAGCTTATACTTGCTTCATATAGACTTATTCGGTCCTATGGCTATTCACAACTTAGGAGGTAAGGTCTATATGTTAGTAATTGTGGATGACTACTCGCTTTTCACTTGGGTGTTCTTTCTGAAACACAAATCAGACACCATCGATTCTTTCACTAATTTTGTCCAGCAAATTCAGAATGAATTGGATTGCTCAGTGATCAAAATCAGAAGTGACCATGGAACAGAGTTTGAGTCTGGTGCTGTGGCAAAGTTTTGTGAAAGCCAAGGTATCTTTCATGAGTTTTCCTCCACACTCGCTCTACAGCAAAATGGAGTTGGTGAGAGAAGGAATAGAACCCTAATTGAAGGATGTACAACCATGTTGAACGACACTTCACTTTCGGAGTACTTCTGGGCTTAAACAGTCAACACGGCTTGTCACGTGCAAAATAGAGCACTCATCAACAAAAACTAATGTAAGACCCCCTATGAGATATTGAAGGGCAGAAAACTGACTGTGTCCTACCTTAGAATCTTTGGAAGAAAATGCTTCGCACTTAATACTGGGAAGTATTACCGCACGAAGTTTGGTGCAAAGTGTTTTGAGGGTATTTTTATACGATATAGTAGCCATAGTAAGGCTTATGGAATTTTCAACAAGAAAACTCTAGTGGTAGAAGAGTCTATAAAGGTTGTATTTGATGAGACTATCATGCTCGATAGCAGCTCGTCTAGTGTTATTAGTACAGATGTAGGTACTAGGTTCATGGAGCTAAGCTTGGATGATGTTATCAATGAAGAAGCTCTAAGATCAGCTAAGATCATCTATCAAGGCTTATTGGATGAAGAACTGTTATAGGAAGAATTGCTTCAACCTATAAAGGCTGCACAGGATGCTACAGAGCCAGATGGAGGGAGGGAAAGTAATCTAGGGTTCCTACACCTAAGAGATCACCTTGCTGATCAAATTATTGGAGAGACAGACAATGATGTTAGAACCAGAGGAGGTACAACTAATGAAATTTTTCATCTCAGTTTTCCATCTCAGGTTGAACCGAATAAGTTCGAGGAAGCGAATAAAGATGCCTCTTGGATAATGAAAATGCAAGAGGAGCCCCACTAGATTGAACGATGCAATGTCTAAGAGCTAGTACCTAGGCCAAAGGGATATAATGTAATAGGCATCAAGTGGATATTCATAAACAAGCTGGACAAAAAATGAGTAATTATCAAGGACAAATCCAAGCTTATAGCTCAAGGTTATAGACAAGAAGAGGGGATCGACTTCGACCAAACCATTTCTCTAGTGGTTCGTCTCGAGGAGATCAGGTAGTTTCTTGCATATGCTTCCCTCAAAGGCTTCACAGTCTACCAAATGGATGTGAAGTCAGCATTTCTCAACGGCGATTTGAAAGAGGAAGTATAAGTAGCACAACCCCAAGGTTTTGTCAATTCTAAATTCCCTGACTATATTTATTTCTTAACTAAGCCCTATATGGTTTAAACCAAGCTCCCTGAGCTTGGTTTGAGACGTTGTCTAGGTTTCTTCTTGAGAATAAGTTCACAAGGGGAAATATGGACAAGACATTATTTTTTAGGGAAGTTAAATGCAAGATTTTTACTAATGCAAATCTATGTCGACGACATCATATTTGGCTCTATAGAATACAACCTTTGCAAAAAGTTCTCAAACTTACGCAAGGTATGTTTGAAATGAGCAGTATGGGCGAAAAGAAGTATTTCTTAGGACTTCAGGTGAAGCAACCTAAAGATTGAATTTTCATCTCTTTGACGAAGTTCACAAATGAGCTTCTCAATAAATTTGAAATGGAGAGCGCAACCTAAATGAGTACTCAAATGGGTTCAACTGTGTCTCTGGACAAGGATGAGAAAGGGAAACTTTTTTATGAAACCAAGTACAGAAGCATAATTGGATCCTTGCTCTACCTCACTGCCAGTGGACCAGATATAATTTTTTCAACATGTGTTTGCGCTAGATATCAGGTGAACTCTAAGGAATCTCATTACGTACCTGCAAAGTGGCTGTTAAGATACATTAAGGGTACTCCCAATCTTGGCTTATTGTACCCAAGAAGTAATGATGTTGAGCTAATTGGCTTGTCAGATGCTGACTTTGCAAGAAGCATGGATGATAGGAAAAGCACATCCAGGATGTCCCAATTCCTTTGAAGATGGCTTATCTATTGGAGCAGTAAGAATCAAAATTATATCGCAACATCTACTGTCGAGTCAGAGTATATATCTGTGGATAGTTATTGCGCACAGCTTCTTTGGATAAGGAATCCACTTGAAGACTATAATTTGAAGTTCAGAGAAATTCCAATGTATTGCGACTCTTCCAGCGCAATAATTATTGCCAACAATCCAGTCTCCCACAGCTGGACCAAGCACCTCGAAGTATGCTACCATTTAATCCCGGGAGTATTTGGAGAATAATGGCATTGCCTTCAGCTTTGACCCGACAGACAAGCAGGTGGCAGATATTTTCACAAAGCTGTTGGACGAGGCCAAGTTCTCCTTTTTCAAGACAGAACATGACATGCTCATCATGGGATCCTGATGTGATCATATCTGAAGTCAAGGAAAAATTCAAAGAAGATCTCGTATTTTTCAGAAACTTGTATGGATTTCTCGAAAACAAGTTTGACTATTCGGAAAATGGACTTCCATTTCTCGAGAAATATTTGTTTTCTCTAAAAACAGACCAGATATCTCGAAAGCCTGTATATTTCTTGAGAATAGTTTTCTCGACTTCTCGGAACATTATTTCTATTTCTCGAGAAATGGCGTATGGATTTCTCTAGAGGAATCATTTTTCTCGAGAAATGCCATAATTCGACAGGACAAATTTTTGAAGAATTTGAACCGCCGTTCTAGATACGCTTCTCTTATTTCTTCAAAATTTTAAATTATATATATATAGATAAGTCCATAGAAATCCAAATCCAAAAATTCGAATAGCCTCTCCTGAGAAAAACTCTTCAGTTCCGCCAGAGCATTCAGTTCATGAATAAGTAAAACAAGCAGATGTTAAAGAAGACGAAGTTCAATCAGAGGTTCCTGCAGCTCAGGTTCAAGAGCAAGTTGTTGATGATGTTGAGATAGTGGAAAAAGACAGTCTAGCACAGTTTGATGATGAGCAGAGCACCTCTATACATGGTGGGGGCTCAGGTATTAATGTTGATTCCCCCTATGATTAAGAAATCCTTGATGATACTCAAATGGATGTTACTATAGCTGACATTAACAGAATGATATAAAATCTTTCTTCAGATGCTCCCCTGTTCATCTCTCTAGAAAGGACTCATGAGAAGTCTCCTGAAAATATTCATGAAGAGATTCCTTAAAAGACTCCTTCAGAGATCCCTGAAGAAACTCCAGAGAATTCTTAGCCCCGTGAACATATTGAGGGAGATAATGTTGATTTTCTCTTTAAGAGAGAAATTACTCCAAAAATAGTACAACCTCCTCTCAGGATCTTGGATTTCTCAACACATGTTATTCTTTGAGATAAAGGAGATATTATAACTTATGCCCAAAGACAGAGAAGTATTGTAGTTATTGAAGAAATCCCAGTATGAACAGCCCCAGCTCTGCCTACTCCATCTCCACCATCTCATATTATTCCTGATGATACCCTTTTGGGTAAAATTGAGTCTATGATGACTATGCAACGAGAGTACTTTTATAAGTCTCTCAAAGCAGTAACTGATAAAGTAATTACTCTTGAAAAAGATATGAGCAGATGGTTTGCTGAAATTCAGCATAATAGAAATGAGTTCAAAAGACTACTGAACATTAGTGGGAAGACTCTATACCACACTATCACTAGTGTTGCTCTGGTCATGGATCAAGCAGTTATAGTGGCAAACAATTCGATTCAATTGCTAAAGAAAACTGAAGCACAAAACTTCAAGACTTGTGAAGAGGTTGGAAAATTCAAGGAAGCTGCCAAAAAAACCCTTACTGTAGAAGTCAGAAATGGGAAGGATATAGTAAAAGAAAATATAGACAAGAAAGTTCAAGAGATGAAAAGTTAGTGGGGTGATTAACTAAAAGAGATCAATACAAGTGTGGAAAACCAGATTAAAGGTGTATACTTATATACTTTTGAGACTAATAAATGGATGCATAACAAAATCTTCCTTGCTTTTCAGGTTCACCCAAATTAGGCTCCACCTCCTCATTTTGATCTCAATGTATCCAATCGTACTTTTTCTCCTGGTCTTGAACAGTTTGAACACTCTCCTGAAATTTATTCTCAAGTATTGACTTCAGAATAACCAGAGATACATTAAGATCTACATCCATAGATTCTAGTGTAAAAGAAGAGAAAACATGGTGATGGTGCTTTTGCCAGCAGATCTATCCCATGCCAAACAACAGCCAAGAGGAAAGAAAAAGAATTTGCTGAAGTGTGAAGTCCAACTTCAAAATCTCTCATTCTGGATTCCTTGAAGCTGGTAGTGTATTTCAATGAAAATAAAGATGATCACTACAGTCATAAAGAGTGGGAGTTATATGAGAAATCTTTGACTAAGAGAAGGATATATGATAGAGAATATGACAGAAATAATCCAAATGCTCCTCCTCGACCTCCATTATACTACCCTAAATCTTACAGCTATTAGAAAAGACAGTAAGAAAATAAGGAAAGACATCATGAACATCAATTCAAATGATTGGAGATTAGTTATAGTGTAGAATCTTGTCGATCTGGATGTATCAATGGACAAATTCTGTACACTTATAAAATTTTGAATTTTGATGATCTTATTAATTCTCTTATGTCTTTATATACCTTATTGTATTTGTTTTCCAATTCTTTAAATATCTTTGTATAATTCACATTAGTGCAAAGGGTTCTGGCTTCTAAAAATAGGGGGAGATTGTTGGGAATTGTATCCACAATAACCTAGATTTGTATGAAGTCACCTTTGAACTAAGATGAATTAAGTATGAATTTGATGGTATCTTTTAGTTCAGTTCTTGTAGGTCAATATTGCTATGTGTAGACCAATGTCTCTTTACAATGAGTAAGTAAACACATGACCATACAAAGTAATCCGCCATTGGGTGATCCATGGTGTTGACTCATATGTAACATATATATTGGGATGCACTTCATTTTCAAGTAGTAAAGAAATAGGAGAAGGGAAGGGTTGCTGGTTTCCAATAAAGAAGAAAAGAACTTTCCAAAAATTTCATGTCCATTTCTCGAGAAAAGGAATATGTTTCTTGAGAAGTCTAAGTCTATTTATAAAGAAAGCATAACTATTCTCGAGAAACATTAAGTCTTCGCAAAAAATTCGGAAAATTTGTCTGAGTCCTTTTTCTCGAGAAAGGTCCTGAAGATTTCTCGAGAGAACTAGTTCAACTCAAGAAAGGAAAATAGTTCTCGAGAAGTCAAGTCCATTTCTCGAGATGCTAAGTACTTTTCTCGAGAAATCAAACTTTTCTCACGAAATCCTTCATTTACTTCTTATCATTTACATTGAATACCTTTTTCTCGAGAAGTCTAGGCCTTTTCTCGAGAAAGCAATTCATTTCTCGAGAAATCATTTTCTTCTCGAGAAATCTGGCTCCAGTTCTAAAAATGCGCCAAGTCACTTTCTTGAGAAATAATATTCTTCTCGAGAAATCAGTAATTTTCTTCACAAAAATTTCATCAAGTTTTTTCTCAAGAAAGCCAAGTCTTTTCTCGAGAAAGCAAATGTTTTCTTGAGAAATATACTTCTTCTCGAGAAATGCCGTTGCAGATTTTTTGTTTTAAACTGTCAGACGAGATTTCAAATTTTAATCCAAGTTTAGTATGATTGATCCACATCGGTCATTCCTTAATGACATTTGACCGTTGGATGATGGTCTATATAAAGTAATTTCAAGGATTCGCTATCCCTAATCAAAATTAATATCAAAATATCACCGCAATTCTTCAAGAATAGGATAAGCCGCACGCTTCATATTCTTCGACATTCTTCTCTACGCTTATCTTTCGATCCAGCGATTCAACAAGAGAAAAGATTCCACAGATCCAAGATTCAAGATTCTTCAACATCTATTTGATCGGGTCAGATCTTAGTTTTCAGATTAGCCTTCTCGGTTTTCCTCCTTAACCTTCTTCATCATGTTTTCCAAGTTTAAAGAAGGAAGACCCTGGAAGTTTTCAGGTCTGTAAGTATAAACTTTTTATTGTACTTGTAAAATTTGTTTTAACCTTTATAGGAGCTTTGTATACGAGATTATAGGAAGTTTATTCTTCCCAGTGTAGATGCGTTAGTGGATCGAGTTTGAAGATCCGGTTTGTGGATCGAGTTGTAGATCTGATTGTTGATCGTGGTGTAAGAGAGGTTGTTCTCCGAGGTGTAGGAGAGTTGCTCCGAGGTGTAAGGTTGTTTTAATCTGAGAAAGATGAAGTAGCCAAATCTTATAATTCGTGGTAGATAGTTTGTAAGATAAGACTCCCCAATTCGGGAGCCCTCCCGGATCTTTTGCCCAGAACTGCCGCCTTATGGTGACACTAACTCACGGGTTAGTCGACACCGCAAGACGCCAATTCTGCCGGCTAACACGATCACAAACCAATAGGCCAATATGAGAAATAGAAGCATATAATCAGACTAAAGCGCAAAAGTCCACAGTCACAGCAAGTAAATATATATATGAAAATGAAAAACATCAGTCCAGAAAAGAGTGCATAAATAAAAAAAAGGGCTTAGTCCCAGTACATCATATATAAATGTCTCTCTCTCATCTAACAGCGGAAGATACTATCATCACTAACTCATCCCACCTATGGAATCTCTTAAGTAGTAATTGTAGTAGGTGGTAGTCGAACTGGCTCCTCCAGTCCTATAACCTCGTCCTGCTCGTCGTGCTGGTACTCCATCTCCTCGAGCCCAAAAAATAGTTGGTCACCGACCGTTAGTCAAATGACTAAGTCATTTCCTCCGCACCTCGCCCCACAACTCCTAGGCACCGTACGGAAGGACGAAGAGGAGGACAACAAGGGGTGACAAGTATAAGCAGATGACAGTGGCACTATACTAACAAGTATATGAGGAGTAATAGTAGTTCCACTCTAGCAGTTCTATGTAAGAGGTACAAGTACAGTAAGTGAAGAATAGAACAATAGTAAGTAAAGAATGTAACAGCTGTAAGTAAAGTAAAGTAAAAGCAGTGCAACACAGTATGGTAAAGTAAGTATAACTGCTACTTCTAATCCATCATCATAGAAGTACCCTAACTTATATGAGTGCCCATACAAACATATAAGTTAGAGTTTCAAAAATTAGCTTGTCATATAAAAGAGCCCATACTAATTTATATGATAAGGATCCATGAAGGGTATGCCTAATATGTATTAATGCTTGCAGTTTATTATGCAACATGCAAGTGCAACTAACACACAACGACTTTGTGATCACAGACCTTTAGTTCCCGCTTTTCAGAGTAGCATCATTCTCTAGTACCACCGTTGTGGCTATGGTAGTAGTGGAGCGGGCATCTCCACTCCTTGGCAGGTATGCACACTGCCAAACCTAGACCTCCCATATGCCTCTGTACACGTCCTAGGTGCACTCTAGAGTCTTGCGTACTAATTGCTGATTACTCATAAATCTAATTGGGTCGGGTGAGCGTTTTCGGGGATTGTCCACCAGACCGCAGTATAATCAACCTACTGGCCCTTCAAACCCACACACCCACCTAAGTCACCATACTGCCATCAGTGTGATGATTGGCCAAGTACCGTATGACCCGCCACTAATATGTTTATGCACATGCAAGTATTACAACTCGAGCCTTCATCTCGTAGGAAAAACCTGTCCTGAATCCCTCCAACCCTACACGAGTGAGCGTATAATACAAATCCCTGAAACCATACACGGGCGAGAATATTACCATGAATCCCTCCAACCCAGTACATGTGAGAATAATGATACGATGTCTTACCTAGTATGCTACACTTGTCTACGGGTTATTATACTTGGTGACTTAAGATTAATCCCAGGATATCCCAGGGTATACCCGGTGAAGTGCTCTCGAGGGCACTAGGAACAATGATGGGCTGAAGCCCAAAACTCCATTTCTCAAGGATATTTACTTTAGTTGATGTCTACCCATGATTCCCCCTTTTGCCCTCATTATTACTCTTAAGCGATCCTAATGATTTAAGATGTTATTAGAGGGGCGACGGTCTTCCGCCGACCTCCACCTAGTTTCTATCAAACATCTTTCACTTTTACTCTCGTCACTAGGACATAACTGCCAACCAGGGTTATATTCCAAATACAACTTAACCTGACCGATGATCTATTCCCCCGGTGGTCCTTACTGTATATCCTACTTGTACTATACGCAATCCATGACTTAATACCATCCCGGAGTACGACTTCCAATTTCCTTGGGTCAAATGTCCCTCTTTATTTATCCTAGGATTGTATGGACTAATATGATGACGACATGAAGTTTCATAAATTTTTTCATGTCGATTAGGTGACCAAATTAAATCTTTTAATTAATTCTCTAAGCGACTTACTACATGAAGTACCATAATTAAAAGCTCCACTAACCTAAGAAAATTTCCTGAGTTGTAATTTGATTAAACATTACTGTCGGCCAAGGGTCATAATTTTCCTTCATAATTTTGTTTATCTCTTAATTTATACAAATTTCACAATTTAGGCATTTTCCAAAGGAAGTATAAGGATTTCATGATTAAAAATTCTAAGAAAATTACATAACACAATTATTGATAAAATAATGCTAAAGACAGAATTTCATGAACTTATATGGATCAAGGGTTACAAAACCTAATTTTTAATTATATTACAAAAATTTCACTATCATGTTTTAAAATTAATTATTTTACCAAAAATGCTAATAAAATTATACAAGGTTAGTAATACTCTTATACATCACCAAATATTTTTATAAATTTTTCTAATGAATATTTTCTTCAATTTCCTAATTATGTGCAATAAGGGCAAAAATGTCATTCCTACATAACACCTATCAAAGTTCTTAAAACAGTGCCCGAAAAAATTTTAAGAATTGATTATGACATTATAATTACCTTGACAAAGTTTGGAAATTTTATCTCAAAAATAAATCTATTTTCAAATTTATTTTCCCAAAGTTAAATTATTTCAAAAAATCAAAATAATGGGATTTTTGCTTCCAAAAATCCCATTATTGCAATGAGGGGCATAATTCACCCTAATGAGCCTCTTAAATCAATATCATGATTTTGAATGTACCATTTAGTCTTAATACACATTATTTCAAATTTCGCTAATTGCACCCCAAGCCTATATATAACCAACACATGCAAGTGAGTTTACTCAACATGCAATGGTCTAAAAAGTGCTGAAATTTTAACCATGCACTTGTTTAGTCCCCAAGGACATGCCAACAAAATTTGGGGCCATTCGGAGCCATAACACTCCAAAAAGTTCATTTATTTAGTTTTGTGTATTTTGATAAAAACTTTAGGAAATGTTTTCCTAAAGATTCCCAATTTCTGGCAGGGGCTAGATATTCCATAGTTAAGATCATGCAAAAAATTTTGGGTCATGTGGACCTCTGGTTTGGCTTGAGCATTAATTTTGGTTTCTTCCCTAGCCTAGGACCAGTCCTAGCAAAACAGCCCTATAGACCAGTAGACTTCAACAAATTACATGATTAGGGTGGAAAATCAAAGATAAGAGGAAGGGCTACTAATTTTATCTTAATCACAATTTCTGAAAAGACCTCTAAAGGGCCTAAAATAAGCATGCAATGTTACTGTAAAAGTGTGACAAAAATTAAATGTTCATTAAATAACATTTATAAAACTATAAGATTAAATGGGCTGCATCGGGTCATCGTCCCCGATAAGCCAACGACCCTGATTGGTTTGCGCTAGGCCGAATTGTTTGCCATTTTCCGCCCAGCTGAGCCATCGCCACCGCCGGCGATTGTCGCCACCACCTTCACTGAGGTGGGGGCTAGCGTTTCCCGGCCGTGAAGCCGCCGGAATTGGCATCTCCTGCGATCTCCTGGACAAAACCTTGATTCTCCACCGAATTCCTTGCTCCAGGAGTCTTCTCCACTCGTTTCCACTCACTGAAGCTAATGGAGGGGTCGATTTGGGCTGAGGGTGGATGTATATAGAGATGATATCACGGGGGGGGGGGGGGGGGGGGGGGGGGGCTCTGGTCATGCTTTGGTGGTGTCACCAATGGTGCAAAGTGCCACCATGCTGCCAAAAACCTTTGGAATTCTTCTGGGTGGCCGGTCAGCAGCTTTGGGCAGAAAGAACAAAGTCCACATGGCCACCATTCCTCTCTTTCCTTTCTTTCTCCTCTTCTCTCTCCTCTTTTCCCATTTTTCCCTCATGCATGAACCCTCTCTTTAGAACCAGAGGGGTAGGGGTGGTAATTGACCACTTGGTCTTACCATGGGCCACAATTGGTGGGCTTAGTCCAAGGGGAGTCGGCTTAGCCCTCATTTTCTCCTTTAGGTCAAATAGGTTGACTTATTGACCTTGGAGTTTACTTGGTCAACCATGTTGAGTGGGATGACCTCACTTGGTGGTCATGGGTCTATTGGCACCATCCAACTTGGGTTGGGTCAATATGATGCCCTACTTAGGCTTAAGGGGCCTATAGGTGTAGGTTTGACCAACTTATGCCTAATTTGACTTTTGGTCAACTAGGGTCAAAAGGGTTGACCTAATGGCAAGCCCTACGGTCCAAATAGATTATTTTAGGGTTAGGGCAATGTGGTGGGGTCATGGTGTGGCTAGGGTTCCTATTTAGGCTAGTTTGACCTAGTTTGACTTTGGCCCCATTTAGTGGGCTCCACAAGGCTACAACCCAATCTCTAGAGTCAAACCTATCTAGAATCCCTATCACCCACCCCATTCCTAACCCAATCTTAGTTAAGGTGGGTCTAGGAGTAACATGGGATGTTACAAATCCCAATAAACAAGAAAATAATTTCGTCCCCGAAATTCAAGTTCGGGTATACGGGGTTCTACTTGTAACAATATAAGTAAATTAAAACATAAATTACATCATACCTGAATTAACAGCTCTGGGTGTCTCTCCATCATTAGATCCCTTGGCTCCCAAGTGTGCTCCTCCTGTCCATGGTTGGACCACAACACCTTCACCAGAGGGACTTTCTTCTTCTGCAACACACGGAAATCTATATCATCATTCCGGATAGGATCCAATCGAACGTATATATCTAGTGCTATCGGGACAACAGTAGTAGTAATGTGCTACTCTGGACGAAGGAGATCACATAGCAAGGAAGTGATGTGGAAGACATCGTGCAGGGTACTCAACTCTGGCGGCAGATGCAATCTATAAGCTAAGGGGCCGACCCACTCCAGGATCATGTACAACCACATATATCGAGGACTGAGCTTTTTGTGTCTCTGCACTCGAGAGACACCGTGCACTGGACGTATCTTAAAAAATAGACGGTCCCCAACCTTGAATTCCACCTTTCGGTGCCGAGAATCATAATATTTTTCCTGCATACTCTGGGCCTCTAGCAATTGATCCCTGATCAATCGAACCTGAGCCTCTGTATCCTCCACATAATCAGATCCAAGAGCCTTGGTGTCCATATCTTGAACCCAAGACAGTGGTGTACGGCACTTCCTCCCGTAAAGTGCCTCATATGGTGGCATCCTGATGCTAGCTTGGTGTCAAAGTTAGGGTAAAATCTACCTTTACTCTAGAGGGGGGGGGGTGAATAGAGTATTTTTAAAATAATTTTGCAAATTAAAAAATAATTGGCAGTGGAAGACTCAATTTAATTATAGTGTATTATGCTCACATTAAACAAAATAAAGTAAAGTAAGAAACTAATTCACAACACACAGCAAATAAAACACAAACAACCAGAAGAAATAAGGAGTTATAGTGGTTCCCCAATCAACCAAGGTACATCCACTCTTCTTCCACCCTAGCTAGGAATCCACTGCAGGATGAGTTGATCAGGTGTCCTGGGCACCAATGAGCTTTTGATAAGGGGCTCAAAAACCAAACCAGATTTTTTGATATGGTGTCTTGCCACCACTAAGTTTTGATAAGGTCTCGGAAACCAAACACAAAACTTTTGAAGGGAGTTCATTATAACCCTTTTACAGAAAGAGAAAATAAAAAGAGTGAAGATGTTCTTCTCTGTCAACAGTCAAAGAGAAGACTAGTAAATTGATTATGTCAAAGCTCCCCCTGAGATTAGCAGTAGGTCAGGAGAAGAAGCTTTGTACAAGGTGATAGGCCTTCAGTAAGACGAGATCTCCAACAAATGATGATTTCAGCAAAGGCTGAAATATGTTGTGTCTGGAGTCTTGATTGATGGAGCCTGGAAAGCTTGTATCAGAGAGGAGGTCTGAAAGAATGGAAGGAATTATTTTTTGTGTGTTTATCTCCTTCTCTGTTCTATTCCTTGTGTTTTGTAAGAACTCTTACACTGTAATCCTGTAGTAATCTTGTGTGTTTCTGTCTCTTAGATGTTGTTCTTGGTTGTTAGTTCTCTTCTTGATATCTATCTCTATTGTCTGAAATGATATATTGAAATCTAATCTTCTAGATAGCCGTTAGCTAGTCATAAATGACTTTCCTTAATTGATAACTGTCTGTGGAGGAAAGTCCTAAGAAATATTCTCCTTTAGTCTCCTTGAAACTTGCTCTAGATTGATGAAAACAACTACATAATATTCTTCATTAAATGCTGGATATGGAAGAAATTTTTATTCCATAACAAACTGATTTGAAATCCTGAAATCGTCGATCTATCAGGAAAATCGTCTATCTGAGCTCGACTATCGTCGACCTGAGCTCAGAGACAGGAATTTGACTTGAGACAGAAATTATCGATCTGAGCTCGGAGATCGTCGAACCGAGTTCGACGACTCGTCGACCTGAGCTCAGAGATAATCGAACTGAGTTTGACGCCTCGTCGATCTGAGCTCGACGATAATTGCCTATGTCTTCTGCACTTGTAATCTGAACTAGGAGGTCTTGGGGGCAGCTTTCAAACCTAAGTTCTAAGCCTTAGACCTATTCTAGTTGACCATTAAATCAATACAATGAGATTAAGACACAATTCTATGGACATAGTTATCCTTACCCAAATAAATAATAGGATGTTCCAACAATCTTCCTCTATTTCGGTTAGGATCACTATTTACATGATTTAGTAATTAAAAAGCATACAAGCAGAAACAAATACAACATTGCAGAAGATTAAATAACAGCATTGTAGAAGCATGTGAATAATCACACAAATTGTTCAGAGAGAGATATATATAGTTTAGTCTTACACTATCAGTCCTTTTCCTTTTTAAAAAGGATTTCCCAGTTGGGGTTTTCAGCTTCTCTCTGATATCATCTATCATCAGCAGCACCAAGGGTAGTTTGAGATTTGGCTATAGGGACAACTGCCTCTTGGTGCAATTCCATGTATCTTTCTAGATCAAAGAATTTTCTGGAAGAATATCTTTCAAGCTTTTTCTTTCTCTGTTCAGACAATGTTGAAATATTGGAAGTGTCTTTTCCTTATTCTTTGGCTTTCCTTATCTTATCTAATGTAGCTAACTCCTTCATTCTTACTATCCAAGAGACTGGGTTATTTTCTGGATCTTCATAAGGTACAGGAGGTTCATATCTGTTAATAGTGTCAGAAGGAGGAGCTTTTGAGGGAACACTTTTTTTGATCATATAAGGGAATGGACCAGTAGAAGTATCACTAGAAGTAGCTGGTTTTTTCCTTTCATATGATCTGTATCTTGATTGTCCTCTGGAATATACTTGCTGATCTCTCTGATTATCTCTTTGTTGACTTCCTCTTGATTGATTTCCCCTAGAGCTGTAACCTATTGACTTAGAACCTCTTGCTTGAGCATGAGACTAGGCAGATCTTTAAGTAGAGATAATTGAGGCTGAATCAGCACTTGATCCTGCACCAGGAGAAGGAGGAGGAGGAGGAGGAAGAAATGGAAGAGATCTTTCATTGCATCTCTTTTTCTTTTTCATTGTCTTCACCTGATTTCTACAGTATTACATCAAGGGTTCTATTATTGGACAATCATGTAATATATAGTAAGGAATATCATTATCAGAAGTCGCTTTCTCTGCAGGAACTTTCCTCATAGTTTTACTTCTTGCTTTCTCTTCCTTGCAATGGTTGTAGAGGAATCATCAAAACTAGTCTTATATTCATCACTTTCAGAACTCTAGGGATTGTCATAAAGATCATCAATCCTCTTTATGTATTCCAGTGTAGCTTTAGAAGGAGCAGTAGGTGCAGGAGCTGAAACTCTAGCAGGAGCAGGAATACTGACAGCAGGAGCAGAAGTAGAAACAATAACAGCAGCAGCATCAACAGAAACAACAACATCAGCATCTGAAGGAATAATAGCAGGCTCTGAATCAATATCATTAGACTCTGAAACACTAGCCTCTGTGATTATCATATCAATATCAACAGTATCAATACAAACATCAGCAGTAGTAATTTCCACAGCCTTGATTAAATTGATATATGATAATATCAAGCTGGGATCATAGTGAGAAACAGGCACAATGGCCTTTGTAAGATCTTCAGCATCTTGGGCTGGAAGATATTTGCTATATAGAACATCAAAATCTGAAAGCAGGGACTTGAGGTCAACTGTACTGAAAGATTGAACTGGAGCTAGAGCTGGAATATCTGGCACTTCTTCTGAACTTTGCATGAAGTCTTAATATTCAGCAGGAAGCATGACTACATCATTGGGCATCTCCCCCTGCCTAGATTCAGTAGAAATTTGATCAAGGCACACCAAAGAAGGGATTGCCTCAGGAAGATGGGAAGAAGAAAGCCTTACAGATAAATCCTGGATGGATTTTAGAAGAGGAGCCAAGGAGGCTTTCAGCAGGAGTGTTAGCCTGGGAGCTAACATCTCATATAGCTTATCTGCAAGAGCAGGAACATCTACTTGCTCAAGGGACGCTTGATTAGATGTAGAGAGAAAAGTTGCAGAAGTTGATGTTTTTGGTGGAGCTATAGAGATGTGGAGAGTTGATGTTGATGGAAAAGGTATGGATGGTTAAGATATAGGGATGGTGGAGATGGATGTAATTGGGATGGTGATGGATGGAGTGACTGAGGTTATGGATTGGGTGAATGAGGTTATGGATGCGGTGAAAGATGGCTGACCCAGAATGCCCTTCAGTAGTTGTTGATAGGAAGTAGAAGAAGATGGAAGATCTTGAGGAGATGAATGAGAATCATCCATATAGGAATCATCTATGAGGTGGAATGATGGAAAATTGATTGATGAATCAATGTTAAGAGGGATAGAAATGTAGGGGATGAAACTGTGCTTGAAGAGTGGTTGGAGGTGATGAAGAGATTTTTGGAGATGAAATTGAGATGGGGGATGATGAAATGGTTGAGATTGTTGAGGAAACTATGATAAGGGATGGAGCGTTGGTTGAGCAAACTAGAGGAGGAGATTGTTGAGATGAGGAGGAGGAAGAAAGCAAATCTTATAGTGGGGCAGTTGCCTGAGGGGAAGTGACTGAAACAGTCCTTGTGCCTGAAGTAGAGTTAGTTGTATGACCCCTGCTGGGTTTGGCAATCTTCCAATCCCATTTTCCAAAAAGAGCACAAGAGAGTCTCTTGGAAGCATTTATGTGCATGCCATTTGACACTTGCAGTTGGGGGCATTTGTTGTGCAAAAACAAACCTACTATTCTCCCAAAGTTAATAAAATTCTTGTTAATTTTCTTCTTAATCAAGTCAAAGAAGATTTCTCCCCAGTTAAGATGTTTCTTATCAACTATAACAACCATTAAATAGAACTGATATCTAGAAATAGTATCATGGACAGAATGTTTTGCTAAAAGAACTTTGCCCACTACATCAGCCAAAAATCTGTATTCTACTGAAAGATTTTTCTTAAGCAACTTGTTAGGGTTTGCTGCATTATGTCCAATTCTATCTAACATAACAAGAAAATTCTTCTCCAGACAACTCAACAGTGTCATGTCCAGTACTCAATTGAAAAACTTCTGTCAAAAGTATGGGAGAGATGGATACCTGGGTTCCCGAGATAGTCCCAACAACTCTATGTTGATCTAGGTTGTGGGTTATGTAAACCCATTCTTTGATTTCATCTGCATCCAGCTTAATCCCTGTAGTCATGATTGTGACCAACTATTGTTCCTTAAAAATTCTAGAATGTCATTGAAAATTTGATCACTGCCTTCAAACGAGTCCATATCGATGTCAAATATGGTATCAAACTTCTTCGCGGCTAAGACAGCAACGGAAACGGCCATGTTTTTCCTGCAAAAACAAACAAACAAGACCATTTGTAGAACGGTTTGGAGGGAAGAAAAGCTCTACAAAAGTATGAATGCGAGAAAGAGAACGACGGCAAAAAAATGATTTTTATATAAGGGTTCGACGCAGAAAAGGAAAGATCGTTGAACTTAGTTCGACGATCTGGGCTTCTAAAGGAAACTGAAAGGTCTTCAACATCGTCGATCTCTGTTCAACAATATTGGAGAGCGTCGTGCTCCGTTCGACGATATCTGACCGGAAAGAGATATCCTAGCACTATCTGGAAAACGCTGAGCTCCGTTCGACGATTTCATGATAACGTCGATCTCCGTTCGACAATCTTTGGGAAAAACGTCGAGCACAGTTCAGAGTTCAGAAAGAACCTATAGACACTAGAGAAATTAAAATTTTGCCTAGTCTTGGTCAATTTTTAAAGTTTTAAAATCATGGATCTTAATTTAAACTTCCTCCATCTAACATTCCTAACTAATTCAGGAAGAATGTGTGTTTCTTTTCATCCAAGGGTATGATGAAAATATCTCCCCTTTGCAAATCATTTGGGATATATTAAAGTTCAATTTTATTCTTTTCAACATTATCTCTTAAGAAGTGATGCCTAATCTCTATATGTTTTGTCCTACGAAGGAGGACTTGATTTTGGGATATAGAAATAGCACTGGTGTTATCACAAAAGATTTTTGACTTATCTAAGTTTTAACCATAGTCTAGGAGTTGATTTTGAATCCACAATATCTGTGAGCAACAACTACCTGCTGCCATGTATTCAGCTTCAGCAGTTGATGTGGACACAGATGTTTATTTCTTACAAAACTAGGAGACAAGTCTGTCACCAAGAAACTGACAAGTTCCACTGGTGTTTTTCCTGTCTACTCTATATCCAACATAATCAGCATCTTTAAATCCAGTTAATTCAAATCCTGAATCTCTTGGATACAAGAGACCTGGATTTGGTTAACTTTTCACATACCTAAGAATCTTTTTTACTATTATTAGATGTGACTCTCTAGGGCTTACTTGGAATCTAGCACAGATGCATGTAGTAAATATTATGTCAGGTATACTAGCTATAAGATACAATAAAGAGCCAATCATTGCTCTATATGTTATCTGATCAACTAGTTTCCCATGTTCATCAGCATCTAATACAACATTAGTAGGCATTGATGTTTTCATAGAGGATGCTTCAGACATACCAAATTTCTTAACCAACTCTTTTGCATACTTGGTTTGAGAAATGAATATGCCATCAACATGCTGTTTTACTTGCAATCCTAAAAAGAAGGAAAGCTCACCAATGTTACTCATTTAAAATTTTGAATGCATTAGGTTAGAGAACCTTTTGCATAAATTTGATTCAGTAGATCCAAAGATAATGTCATATACATAAATTTGTACTAGTAGGATATTGGACTTATGGGTTCTAATGAAAAGAGTTTTGTCTACTCTACCCCTTATAAAATCATTTTTCAAGAGAAAGCATGCTAAGGTCTCATACCATGCTCTAGGAGCTTGCTTGAGACCATATAATGCCTTATGCAATTTAAAAACATAATCAGGATGAGTAGGAGAGATAAAACCTGGGGGTTGTCTGACATAGACTTCTTCCTTGATATCTCTATTTAGAAAATCACTCTTCACATCCATTTTATAAACTTTAAATCTCTTGTGAGCTGCATAGGCTAGAAATATTCTTATGGCCTCTAACCTTGCAACTGGTGCAAAGATCTGGTCATAATCTATTCCTTCTTCTTGAGAGTATCCTTGTGCAACTAGCCTTGCCTTGTTCCTTACAATAATTCCTTGATCATCTAATTTGTTCCTGAATACCCATTTTTTCCAACAATGGGATGATCCTTTGGCCTTTCCACTAGCTCCCAAACCGTGTTTCATTCATATTTGTTTAACTCCTCTTTCATTGCAATGATCAAGTTTGGATCTTATTCTGCATCTTGTATGGATTGAGTCTCAATTTGAGATAGAAAGCAGGTGTGCATCAGGTTTTGGTTGACCTGATTTCTGGTTTACACACCAGCTGAGATGTCTCCAATCACTTGGGAGATTGTATGATCTCTTGATGTTACTAAATTAACAGGGGGTGTTGATTGTTCACCAACCTGTATTGTTGTTTCCTCTTGTGGAACAACAACTTGCTCTTCAATGTGGTTTTCACAAAGATGTTGAGTGTCCTCTTCATCTTCACTGCTTTCACCTTTTTGTTGGATAGGTGAAGGTGTTGTATCCTCTTCAATGATGTTTAACCTATTCAAATTCTCTGAGAGAGAATGTACCAACAAAGGTTCTATGGTAGAAGTATTTTTCTCCTTATAAGACATGTTAGTTTCATCAAAAGATACATGTACAGATTCTTCAATTTTAAGAAATGATTTGTTATACACCCTATAAGCTTTACTGATCATGGAGTATCCCAGAAACACTCCTTCATCAGCTTTAGCTTGAAATTTTGCTATATATTTCTTGTCATTATTATGTATGTAACAAATACAACCAAAATTTTTGAAATAGTCTACTTTAGGTTTCTTCTATTTGAGTAATTAATTGGGAGTCTTGCCCATCAGCTTATGTATCAAACTTCTATTCAACACATAGTTTGAGGTGTTCACTATCTCTGCCCAAAAGAATAGATGAAGGTGAGCATCTGTCAACAATGTAGTAGCAGATTCAATAAGGGTTCTATTTTTCCTTTCAGCTACCCCATTTTGTTGAGGAGTTCTAGGAGCTGAGAAAGTTTGCCTGATCGCTTCACTCTGACAGAACTCTTGCATAAGAAGAGAATCAAACTCTGTCCCGTGATCACTTTTAATCAGGGCAATGTGACTATTGAAATCAATCTGTATGCATTTGAGAAACTCTGTCAAACACTTAAAGTTATCAGACTTCTTCCTCAGAAAGAACACCCATGTAAATCTAGAGAAGTCATCTACAACTACTAAAGTGTAAGATTTCCCTCCTAGGCTTTGTACTGTAATGGGTCCAAAAAGATCCATGTGTAACAGATACAAAATCCTAGGTGAATCACTCTTATTAAGTGACTTAAAACTATTTTTAGTTTGCTTGCCTAATTGACAAGACTTGCAAAGTCCTTCCTTCTTGTAGGGGCCAGAAGGTAGTCCTCTAACAAGGTTATCCTTGGATAGCCTTGCAATAGTTCTAAGGTTTACATGTCCTAATCTCTTATGTGATAGTTCATTTGGTTTACTAACAGAATTGAACAAACATATATCTACCTTTATTGATTGGAAATCAACAAGATAGATTTTACCTTTCCTTTTACCTGTCAACACAGTGGTGTTGTCCTCTTATTTGATTTTGCATGAAGATTTGTTGAAAGCCATTTGGTAGCCTTCATCACACAATTGACTGATGCTGATTAAGTTGTGCTTTAGTCCTTCCATATAGGCCACCTTCTTGAATGTGACTGACCCTATCTTGACTGCACCATATCCCTTGGTCTGTCCAAAGTTTTAGTCTCCAAATATGACCTTGGGTCCAAGCATGGATTTGAAGGGTGTTAGATTATCCTTGCTTCCTGTCATGTGATTTGAGCACTCATTATCCAGATACAATTGCGGGTTTATTGTTGGATAGGTCTTCACCTGCACATACAACAATTTATTTGTTTTTGACCCAGTTTACCTTGGGACTAGGTTGTTACCTTTAAAATCATAAATAAAAACATCCCTGGTTGACTCTTATAGACTTCAGGATGATATCTCCTAGGAGGTATAATACATTCAGCAAAAGGGTTGAAGCCTTGGGATGTAGGACCTCTAGGATTGAATTTTGATTTTACCTTAAAAGATTGTTCAAAGCTTTGAGCTCTGTTTGACGATCTCTTAGCTGAGTTCGACGATCTTGGGTCAGATCGTCGAGCTCCATTCGAAGATCGACTTTGCCTGAGTTCAGAGTTCAGAGATCGTCGACCTGAGTTCGACCATTCAGCTTGAGATCACTGAGCTCCTTTCGGAGATCGTCGAGCTCTGTTTGACGTTTTCCGTTGAGCCTTATTTATCTTAGGAATATCAGAATTCTTCCTAGCTACCTCTACATCTCCCTTTCCTTTATCTGAGATAAATTTGATTGGGGTTGTTAATACTATAGGTTGGCTGGATGAAGCACCCAAGCCCAGTGTACTGTTAAGTCTTGAATTCACTGTGCTTGTGGTGTCCATCAGTCTGATGCTTCTCCTATTAAGGCATTCTTCAAACTTCTTTGCCTAAGATAGATCACTTTTCAGTGAAGCTATCTGCTCCCTACAACATTCTAACTCCTCAATGAGTTTGAGGTTATCTTATTTTAAAGTGCTGTGTTCAGACAGTTGATTTCTGAGAGAGATAATCTCTTTTCAGACTTGAGTAGGTCTAAACACAGTACCTTAAACTCAAATTTAAAGTCCTTTGAATCAAAATCAAAAGAGCCTTTTACCTGATCTTCTTAAGTTTCAGGTTCAGATTCAGATCCTGACTCTTGTTCTGCATCTGAATTGTGTTGAGAGGCATTGATAGCCATCATACAGAAGTCCTTCTCTTGGGCATAATTTTCATCATCACTTGAGCTTGATGAAGTATCTAATTCTTCTTCAGTCTCACTCCAGGTCTCAGCTAAAAATTCTTTCCTGGTATGTTTGTTCTTGTTAGAGGAGGATTTGTCATAGTTGTTTCTCCTAGACTCTTTGTCTCTTTTCCTTTTTATTTAATCTTTCTTGTCCTTGTTTTGGTTCTCTGAACAGTCAGGCACAATATGGCCTGGTTTTTTTGCATCACAAATAAATAATCTCTTTATTACTGGATTTGTCATACCTTGGCTTTTCATGGACTATGGATGACCTTTTCCTGAAGTCTTTTCTAGCCATCTTGTAGAATCTTTTGGCTAGTAGGTTCATTAGCTCTTCATTTCCTTTGACCTTATCTTCAGGCTGTTCTTCTGTGGCTTTAAAAGCAATTGTCTTCTCCTTCATTGTTGCTGGAGAAGCTGTATTTTGCTCTTCCTCTCTATTTTTGATGAACAACTCATAAGACTTGAGCTTTCCCAATAGAGCTTCAGTGGTGATCTCATTCAAGCTTCTAGCATCCTTGATTGGCAAGATCCTTGAGTCCCAAGTGCTGGGGAAGCACATTAGGATCTTAACATTGAGTTCATTCAGTGAGATCTCCTTGTCCAAAGTTTTTAATTCACTGACAATCAGACTGAGTCTGTTATACATGTCAGCTACTGACTCTGTTTCTCCCTTCTTGAAGTTCTTATACTGAGTTATGAGATGAGATATTCTGTCCTTTCTCTTATCAGCAGATCCTGACACAAGCTCAGATAGCTTGTCCCAAATTTCCTTTGCTGAGTTGCATTCAGCTACTTTCTGAAATATATCATCAGAAATTGTCTGAGCCAATATATTCATTGCATTTGCATCAGAAACTTTCCACTTCTTGATGTCTGCATCTGTTCCTGAAGGGGGTGGAACAACACTTGTACTTGTGGTTTCTGGAGGTCTTGGACACACAATCAAAACAGAATTAAAGATATCCTCATCAATAGAATTCATGTAAATTTTAATCCTTGCCTTCCAAAGTGCAAACGTAGAAAGATTTCACACTGGAGGTCCGGTGCTTGCATAGTCTTTTTTCTGTGCAATGGATTTATATTAAAATAAATATAATAGAAATAACAACCCTCTATTAAAGGTTGATCTTATCAGAGATCTTTTGGTTCAAGTGTTAGCCTGTAAAAACAACCAACCTAGTGAAGATTTAGTTGTTGAATAACCAACCTACCTCTGATACCAATTGAAAGTAAGGCTAAGATCTACCTTTACTCTAGAGGGGGGAGGGGAGTGAATAGAGTATTTTTAAAATAATTTTGCAAATTAAAAACTAATTGGCAGTGGAAGACTTAATTTAATTATAGTGTATTGTGCTCACAGTAAACAAAATAAAGTAAAGCATGAAACTAATTCATAGCACACAGCAAATTAAACACAAACAACTAGACGACACAAGGAGCTATAGTGTTTCCCCAATCAACCTGGGTACATCCACTCTTCTACCACCCTAGGTAGGAAACCATTGCAGGATGTGTTGATCAGGTGTCCTGGGCACCAATAAGCTTTTGATAAGGTGCTCAAAAACCAAACCATATTTTTTGATCAGGTGTCTTGCCACCACTGAGTTTTGAAAAGGTCTCAGAAACCAAACACAAATCTTTTGAAGGGAGTTCTGTATAACCCTTTTATAGAAAGAGAAAATAAAAGGAGTGAAGATGTTCTTCTCTATTAACAGTCAAAGAGAAGACTAGTGGATTGATGATGTCAAAGCTCCCCCTAAGATTAGCAGTAGGTCAGGAGAAGAAGCTTTGCATAGGGTGATAGGCCTTCAGTAAGATGAGATGTCCAGCAAATGATGATTTCAGCAAAGGCTGAAATATGTTGTGTCTGCAGTCTTGATTGATGAAGCCTGGAAAGCTTGAATCAGAGAGGAGGTCTTAAAGAATAGAAGGAATTCTTTTCAGTGTGTTGATCTCCTTCTCTGTTCTATTCCTTGTGTTCTGTAAGAACTCTTACACAATAATACCATAGTAATCTTGTGTGTGTCTGTCTCTTAGATGTTGTTCTTGGTTGTTGGTTCTCTTCTTGATATCTGTTTCTATTGTATGAAATGATATATTGAAATCTAATCTTCTAGATAGCTGTTAGCCAATCATAAATGACTTTCCTTAATTGATAACTGTCTCTTGAGGAAAGTCCTAAAAAACATTCTCCTTTAGTCTCCTTGAAACTTGCTCCAGATTGATGAAAACGACTACAAAATATTCTGCATTAAATGCTGGATATGGAAGAAATTTGAATTCCCTAACAAACTGATATGAATTCCTGAAATCGTCGATCTCTCAGGAAAATAATCGACCTGAGCTCAAAGACAGGAATTTGACTTGAGACAGAAATCGTCGATCTGAGCTCGGAGATCGTCAACCGTGTTCGACGACTCGTCGACCTCAGCTCAGAGATAGTCGAACTGAGTTCGATGCCTCGTCGATCTGAGCTCGATGATTATTTCCTTTGTCTTCTGCACTTGTAATCTGAACTAGGAGGTCTTGGGCGCAGCTTTCAAACCTAAGTTCTAAGCCTTAGACCTATTGTAGTTGACCTTTAAATCTATACAATGAGGTGAATACACAATCCTATGGACATAGTGATCATTACCCAAATCAGTAATAGGATGTTCCAACATGGTGGTTGTTATTGTAGGAGAACATGATCAATGGTAGCAGCCTCTCCCAAGGCTTCCCCGTATCTAGTATACATAGACGGAGTATATCCTCCATGGTCCGGATGGTCTGCTCGGTGTTCCCGTTGGTCTGCGAATTGAAGGCGGTAATAAAGGTAAGTCGAGAGCCCAAATATGCATGCACAGCCCTCAACTCCCTCGAAGTGAACCGACCATCACGGTCTGAAACGATCGTCCTTGGGATGCCATGGTATCTTACGAACTGCTCCACGAACAATCTCACCAAAACTGCAACGGGAGCATCCTTCCTGACTAGAATTAACCGCACTACTTTGGTCTGTATGTCAAATATGACCCAGATGGAATTGTGCCCTGAGTGTGAGCGAGGCAGTCCTTGTACTAAATCCATAGCAATGTCCTCAAACTTCCACTCTAGGACTGGCAATGGCTGTAATAAACCTCCCGGGCTCTTGCATTCCTCCTTAATGCACTGGCATGTCTCGCAATGTATCACAAAGTGGGTGATAATCCTCTTCATCCCAGGCCATTACATAGTCCTTCGTAAATCTACCCACATCTTGGAGATGCCGGGGTGTACTGAATATCTGGAGCAATGTGCCTTTCTAAGTTTGTCATCCCGGATACCACCTCCTACTGGTATATAAAAATGTCCACTGAATCAAAGGAGTTCATCTTGTAGCGTGTAATCCTTAACCTTGTTGCTTTCTAGGGCACAGAATATCGGCTAAAATGTGGCATCCAGCCTTTGATGTGCCATAATGCGCTCCCAAATGTCATCATCTCTGATCAGTGAGCTCAGGTACTCTCGGTATACTACTAGTTCTTCCTCAGAAACAATAGTAATATGCATATTTTCCATCTTCTGTATCAGCTCCATAGCCATCACCCGAGGCTCTGGTCCAGAAGTGCCGACCCTCCTGCTCTGAAAATGAGGAAAAGATCTATCTTAACTCTAGAGGGGGGGTGAAGAGAGTATTTTAAAATAATTCACAATTAAAATATTATAGCAGTGGAAGACTTAAATTTATGTATATATAAGGTGCTTGAAGAGAAGTAAAAACTAAAGCAAGAAATAAAGAATCACACAGCACATAATAAAGACAAACACACAGCAACCAGAAGACACAAGGATCTATAGTGGTTCCCCAACAACCTGGGTACATCCACTCTTCTACCACCCTTGGTAGGAATCCACTGCAGGAAGGGTTGATCAGGTGTCTTGGGCACCAATGAGCTTTTGACAAGGTGCTCAAAAACCAAACCAGATTTTTTGATCAGGTGTCTTGTCACCATTGAGTTTTGATCAGGTCTCAGAAACCAAGAGTTCACTTTTGAAGGGAGAGATAACCCTGTACAGATGGTATTAAAATAAAAGGTGATGATGTCTTCTCCTTCTCAAATCTATGAGAGAAGACTAGCTAATTGTTGATGTTGTCAAAGCTCCCCCTAAGATGTAGAATGGTTCAAGAGTGAAAGCTTTGCTAGGGTGATAGGTCTTCAGATGCTTTAGATCTCCAGTAGAAGATGATTCCAGCAGATGCTGAAATGATTGGTGTCTGGAGTCCTTGATGTTGAAGCTTTTGAACAATTGAATATTTAGAGGAGTTGAGTAGCAGAAGATCTCCTCTACATCAGACTTTTCTTATGTTCTTAAAGATTCAGTAGCTTTGAAAATCACAAAAGATGAACTGATGATCAGAGAAGTTGTATTGTTCAATCTTCTGTGTTGTAATCTAATTCTTCTGTATGTCTTTGTATTCTCTGTATATTGTTGTTTCTATTCTCTTCTGTAGGGGTATATCAAAAATCTGACTTAGATTGTCGTTATTCAGTCATAAATGACTTCCATAAATGACAATTGTCTCTGGGGAAAGTCCTAAGCAACATTCCATTTAGTCCTTCCTTGAAACTTGCACCAGATTGCTTGAAATGGCTAGAAAATCCTTTGTAATAAGTGCGGAAAATAACTCTGAAGGAATTTGAATTAATTCCATAACTGTTCTTTGAGTTTGAATTCTGAAGGCGTCGATCTCTCACAGAAATCGTCGATCTGAGCTCTACGATCGTTGAACTGAGCTCAGAGATTGGATTTTCGCAGCAGACAAAAAACGACGACCTGAGCTCAGCGACTTGGAAAATAGCTGAAGACAAAACGTCGATCTGAGCTCGAAGATCGTCGACCGGAGTTTGACGATTTGCAGACTTGAGCTTAGAGAACGTCGAACTGTGTTCGACGTTTCGTCGACCTGAGCTCGACGAAAATTGTCTTGTCTCAATACTTAGTCCTGATCTCTGAATGGTTCTAGGGGCAGCTCCACACCTTAGTTCTAAGCCCTAAACTCATTTTAATTTGACCTTTTCAACTATACAACTAAGTCAAACAATTTTCCTAATAACATAGTGATCCTTGCCGAAATTAGTAATAGGGTGTTCCAACAATCTCCCCCTATTTGGGTTAGGATTACTATTTACAGGACATAATTAGGAAATACAGAATCATACATACAGAAACAGAAATACTGAACTAACAATGCAGAAAAGATAATCAAAGCAGCATTGCAGAACTCAAAAGGAAATCATCAAAAGTTCAGATATTGATGTACTGTCTTCTTATAGAATTCATTTCCTTTCACTGCCTTTCTTAAATAAAATCTCCCTGTTGGGATTGAGAGCATCTTTCCTTAATCTTCTGTCATCTTCTGCACCTAAGGAAGTTTGGGATCTGGGCCTTGGAACTATATCCTCAGGATGCAGTTTCATGTAATCTTCTGGATCAAAGAACTTTCTTGAAGCATATCTCTCTAGTTCTTTCTTTCTTTGTTCTGAAAGTGCAGTGATGTTAGAAGTATCTTTCCCTTGTTCTCTGGCCTTGTTCAACTGATCTAGAGCAGCAAGCTCTTTCGTCCTGGCAGTCCATAATACAGGATTGTTTTCTGGATCCTCAAAAGGGATTGAAGGTTCATATCTATTTATGGTTTCTGAAGCAGTAGAAGTTCTTGTAACAACAGTATCTCTGAGTTTGTAAGGGAAAGGACCTTGAGTTGAATCCATATGCCCTTGTCTTTCCCTTTGCTGTTTGGAATAGGTTCTATATTCTCTCTGAATTCCTCTGTGTTATCCTCTTCTTGAATGATAACCTTTTTGATACTGTTTTCTGGGCTGATATCTTTAAGAGGGTTGAGAAGAACTTTGCTTTGAATCTGAAGATTGAAATGTAGAGCCTCCACCAGATCCTGAATCTGGAGGAGGAGGAGGTTGATACTAAGAGGATCCTTTTTGATACTTGTCCAGTTTCCTTTTCTTCTTCATAGCCTTTAACTGATTTTTGGAATATTGCATCCAGGGCTCTGTAATCTGGCAGTCATGCAGAATATAATATGGTATGTCATTTGCATCTTTAGCCTTGGCAGGAGGAACTCTCATCATAGCTTTGCTTCTATATTTCCTCTTTTGGCAATGGTGCCAATAGAGTCATCAGTTTCAGTATTGAATGTCACTTTCAGAGCTCTGTGGTCTGTCATAAAGATCATCAATTCTTTTTATGTATTCCTCTTGAAGTTTGGATTTCTCAGAATCAGCAGGAGCAGGAGGTGTTGGAACAGTAGCAGGAATCTCAGCAGGATTCTCAGAACCTTGAGGAGCAGTTGTATCAATAAGATTATCAGAACCTTGTTCTTTCAGATAACTTGCCAGTTCTTCAGTAACAGCAGTATCAGCAGACAGTATCTCAATATCAGTAGATTCAACAGAAATATCAACAGCAGCAGCAACACTAACAGTACCAACAGTTTCCTAAGCCTTGAGAGACTTAACATAGGATAAGATCAAGCTGGGATCACATACAGAAATATGCACAATGGCCTTAGTGAGGTCTTCAACTCCCTGAGTTTGCAAGCTTCTTCTGTGAATAAGATCAAAAGCAGATAACAGTGACCTGAGGTCTACTGTGAGAACTGGATTTGGAGCAGCACGCATTACTTCTGCGTCATAAGACATCTCCCCCTGCCTTGATTTAGTCATGACTAGATCAAGGCACTCCATAGAAGGAACTGCTTGAGGAGAGGAAAAAGAGGCTAGCCAGTCAGATAGCTCCTTTATTGATTTCAGGAGTGGAGCCTTGGTGGTCTCCAGCAGGCTTACTAGCTTGGGGGCTAGTATCCCATACAGCCTATCTGCTAAAGCTGATAAATCCACTTGCTGAAGTGGGACTGAGTAGAGGTGGAGGATGGAATTGCTTGAATTGATGGTGAATGGGCTGCAATTGATGTTGTGGTGGATGGGATTATTGATGGTTGAGATATAGGGATGGTGGAGAAGGATGGTATGGGTGTGGAGATGGATGGAGTGAAGGATGGTTGGGAGAGTATATCATGAAAAATTTATTGGTAGGAGGAGGTATAGGGAAGCTCAGGAGGAGAGGAAGGCGAATTATCCATGATGGAATCTTCCAATATGTTGAAGGATGGAATGGTAAGAGTTGGATAATAATGGAGTGGATGGAATGATTCTGAGGTGGCTGGAGGTGAAAGAGGTGATGAGATGGTAATGGGGGAAGAGATGGTTATTGTTGAGGAAATTGTTGTGGTTGATGTGGAGGTGGAGGTAGAAATAAGAGGAGGAGAAGGAGGAGCAGAGATTGAGGCAGACAGTTCTTCCATGAGGGCTGGAGCTTGAGGGGAAGTGACTACAGGAGTCCTTGTGCCTGAAGCTATAGTAGTCCTGGCAGGTTTGATGATCTGCCTATCCCATTTCCCAAATAGGGCACAGGTTAGTCTTTTAGATGCATTAATGTGCATCCCATTGGAAACCAGCAGCTCAGGGCACCTGGAGTGCAGGAAAACCCCTAAAATCCTCCCAAAATTGACAAAACTTTTATTAATTTTCTTCTTAATCAAACCAAAGAAGATTGTTCCCCAGTTCAGATGTTTCTTGTCTACTATGGCTCCCATCAGACAAAACTGATACCTTGATATGGTATCATGTGCTGAGTGTTAGCCAGCAGCACTTTTCCCACAATATCAGCCAAAAAACAAAATTCAATAGATAGATTCTTTTTCAATAACTTATTAGGGTTTGCAGCAGATTGACCCATTCTATCCAACATAAAATCAAATTATTCTCCAGACATATCAGTAGAATCATCTCCAGAACTTAAGTTTAATACCTCAGTCAGAAGGGTAGGAGACAATTGTACCTGAATCCCACTGATAGAACCGACTAGGGTATTATCATCCAGATTGTTTGCAGTAAATACCCATTCCTTTATTTCGTCAGCCGCAATCTTCATTCTAGTCGACATAATATCTACCAGCTATTGTTCCTTGAATAGGTCCAGGAAATCCTTGAAGATTTGATCGCTGTCGTCGAAAGAATCAATATCAATATCAAACCCGGTATCAAACTTCATCTTCGCGAGAGACGCAATATTCACCGCCATTGAAGACCTGCAAAAAAAAATTACCAAACACAACCAAGTGCAATAGAGTTTGGAGGGAAATAAATTGCAGAGAGTATGATTGCGCAATCGAAGGACGACGACGAAAAATGATTTTTATATTAGGGTTCGACGGCGGAAAGGAAGGATAGTTGAACTCCGTTTGACGATCTGGGGTTCTAATGGAATCTGAAGTGTCTTCAATAACGTCGATCTCCGTTCGACGATACGTGAGAGCGGCGAACTCCATTCGACAATCATTGACCAGGAAGATAGCCTAGCGCTGCCTGGAAAATGCTGAACACCGGTCGACGCTTATTAGAAAGCGTCGATCTCCGTTCGACGATTTTTGGAAAAACGTCGATCGCAGTTCAGAGACAAAACTGAACCTACAGACACTAGAAAATATAATTTTTTAGCGTAGTCTTGGTCTGTTTTTAGATTTAAAAATCATGGGATTTATTTTAAACATCCTCCATCTAACATTCCTAACTGATTTAGGAAGAAGGTGTGTTTCTTTTCATCCAAAGGTTTGGTGAAAATATCTCTCCTTTGAAAATTAGTTGGGATATATTGAATTTCAATTTTATTTGTCTCTACATTGTCTCTTAGAAAGTGATGCCTAATTTCTATATGTTTTGTACTACTATGGAGGACTGGATTTTGTGCTATGGAGATAGCACTAATATTATCACAAAATATTTTTGACCCTTCTAAGTTGTAGCCATAGTTTTGGAGCTGGTTTTGAATCCACAGAATCTGTGAGCAACAACTGCCTGTTGCCATGTATTCAACTTCAACAGTTGAAGTGGACACAGATGTCTATTTCTTACAGAACAAGGAGACAAGTCTGTCACCAAGGAACTGGCAAGTTCCACTGGTGCTTTTCCTGTCTACTCTACATCATGCATAATCAGCATCTGAAAATCCAATTAATTCAAATCCTGAGTCTTTTGGATACCAGAGTCCTAGATTTGGACAACTTTTCACATACCTGAGAATCCTCTTTACGAAAGTTAAGTGAGACTCTCTAGGGCTTACTTGGAACCTAACACATATGCATGTAGCAAACATTATATCAGGTCTACTAACTGTAAGGTACAATAGAGAGCCAATCATTGTTCTATATGTTGTCTGATCAACATGTTTTACATGTTCGTCAGCATCTAATACAGCATTAGTAGGCATAGGTGTGTTCATACAAGATGCTACAGACATACCAAATTTCTTAACCAGTTCCTTTGCATACTTGGTTTGAGAAATGAATATGCCTTCAACATGTTGTTTGACTTGCAATCCTAGAAAGAAGGAAAGCTCACCCATCCTACTCATTTCAAATTTAGAATGTAGTAGGTTGGAAAACTTCTTGCATAAATTTGAATCAGTAGAACCAAAGATAATATCATGTACATATATTTGTACTAGTAGGGTATGGGACTTATGGGTTATAATAAAAAGAGTTTGGTCTACTCTACCCCTTATAAAATCATTTTTCAGAAGAAAGCATGCTAAGGTCTCATATCATGCTCTAGGAGTTTGCTTGAGACCATATAATGCTCTATGCAATTTGAAAACATGGTCAGGATAAGTTGAAGAGATAAAACCTGGAGGTTGTCTAACATAGACTTCCTCTTTGATGTCTCCATTGAGAAATGCACTCTTTACATCCATTTGGTAGACCTTGAATCCTTTGTGAGCAACATAAGCAAGGAATATTCTTATGGCCTCTGTCCTTGCCACTGGTGCAAAGGTCTGGTCATAGTCAATTCCTTCTTCTTGAGAGTAGCCTTGAGCAACTAGCCTTGCCTTGTTTCTTACAATAACTCCTTGATCATCCAACTTGTTTCTGAACACCCAATTTGTTCCAACAATTGAGTGATCTTTAGGCCTTGGCACTAGTTCCCAAACTTGATTCCTCTCAAATTGATGTAGTTCCTTTTGCATAATAATGATCCAGTGTGGATCTTGTTTTGCATCTTGAATGGATTGAGGCTCAACTTAAGATAGAAAGCAAGTAAGCATCAGGTTCTGGTTGACCTGATTTCTTGTTTTCACACCAGCTGAGATGTCTCCAATTACTTGGGAGATTGGATGATCTCTTGTTGTTACTAAATCAACAGGGGGTGTTGATTTTTCACCAACCATTGTTGTTGTTTCCTCTTGTGGAATAACAACTAGCTCTTTTAGATGTTGCACATCCTCTTCGTCATCACTGCTCTCATCCTTTTGCTGGATAGGTGGAGGAGAAGTATCCTTTTCTTTAACCTATAATCTGTCCATACTTTCTGAAAGAGAGTGTACCTGTATAGGTTCTATTGTAGAAGCAGACTTCTCCTTATAAAACATGTTAGTCTCATCAAAAGAAACATGAACAGATTCTTCTATTTTAAGAGTTGATTTATTATACACCCTATAAGCCTTGCTGATCATGGAGTAACCCGGAAACACTCCTTCATCAGCCTTAGCTTGAAATTTTACTAAGTATTTCTTGTCATTATTGTGAATATAACAAATACAACCAAAAATTTTAAAATAGTTTACTTTAGGTTTCTTACCTTTGAGCAATTCATAAGGAGTCTTGCCCTTCAGTTTATGTATTAGGCTTCTGTTCAACACATAGTTGGAGGTGTTCACTGCCTCAGCCCAAAAAGATAGAGGTAGGTGAGCATCTGTCAACAATGTAGTAGCAGATTCAATTAGGGTTAAATTTTTCCTTTCAGCTACCCCATTTTGTTGAGGAGTTCTAGGAGCTGAGAAAGTATGCCTGATCCCTTCACTCTGACAAAACTCTTGCATAAGAAGAGAATCAAACTATGTCCCATGATCACTTCTGATCAGGGCAATGTGAGTATTGAACTCAATCTGTATACATTTGAGAAACTCTATAAGACACTTAAAGTTATCAGACTTCTTCCTCAGAAAGAATACCCAAGTGAATCTGGAGAAGTCATCTACAATCACCAAAGTATAAGATTTCCCTCCTAAGCTTTGTACTGTAATGGGTCCATAAAGATCCATGTGTAACAGATACAAAATCCTAGGTGAATCACTCTTATTAAGTGACTTGAAACTGTTTTTAGTTTGCTTGCCTAATTGATAGGCCCTATAGAGTCCTTCCTTCTTGTAGGGGCCAGAAGGTAGTCCTCTAACAAGGTTGTACTTGGACAGCCAAGCAATGGTTCTAAGGTTTAAGTGTCCTAGCCTCTTATGCCATAAATCATTTGGTTTGCAAAATTAATTAAATAAGCAGATATCTATGTTGGTTGTAAGGAAATCTACAAGATAAATGTCACCTTTCCTTTTACCTGTTAACACTGTTGTGTTATCCTCTGACTTGATCTGGCATAAGGATTTGTTTAATGTCACTTGATATTCTTCATCACAGAGTTGACTGATGATGAATAGGTTGTGCTTTAGTCCTTCCACATAAGCCACCTTCTTGAATGTGACTGAGCCAATCTAAACAGCACCATATCCTTTTGTTTGATAAAAGTTTGAATCTCCAAAGATCACTTTGGGTCAAAGTTTGGCTTTGAAGGATGTGAGATTGTCCTTGCTCCCTGTCATGTGCTTTGAGCACCCAATATCCAGATACCATTGTTGGTTCACTTCTGGATAGGTCTTCACCTGCACATAATTTAGCTTATATGTTTTTGACCCAGTTTACCTTGGGCCTAGGTTGATATCCTTTAAATTCAGAAATAAAAGACATCCCAGGTTGACTCTTATAACCTTCAGGATGTTATCTCCTAGGAGGTACTATCCATTCAGTATAAGGGTTGAAGCTTTGGGAAGAGGGACTTCTAGGATTGACTTGAGATTTACCTCTGAAGGAAGGTTCTAAGCTCTGAGCTCTGTTCGACGATCATCGACCTGAGTTCGACGATCTTGGGTCAGATCGTCGAGCTCCGTTCGAAGATCGACTATACCAGAGTTCAGAGTTCAGAAGTCGTCGATCTGAGTTCGAAGATCCAGCCTTGGATCACCGAACTCTGTTCGACATTTTCTGTTGAACTTGATTTTCCTTAGGTAAATCTGGATTCTTCCTAGCTACCTCTACAACACCATTTCCTTTATCAGAAATAAATTAAATTGGGGTATTTAATACTATAGGTTGGCTAGATGAAGCACCCAACCCCAGTGTACTATTGAATCTTGAGTTCACTGTGCTTTTAATGTCCATATGTCTGATGCTTCTCCCATTAAGGGATTCTTCAAACTACTTGGCCTTGGATAGTTCACTTTTCAGTGCAGCTATCTCCTCCCTATAGCACTTTAACTCCTCAGAGAGTTTTAGGTTATTTGACTTTAGGACACTATAGTCAGATAATTAGTTTCTGAGAGATATTATCTCTTTCTCAGACTTTAGCAAATCTAAACACAGTGTCTTAAATTCAATTTTAAAGTCCTCAGAAGTAAAATCAAAAGAGTTTATTACCTCATACTCTTCAGATCCAGTTTCAGCTTCAGAATCAGACTCTTTTTCTGCATCAGAGTTTTGCTGAGATGCATTGATTGCCATCATGTAGAATTCTTTTTCCTCAGCATCATCCTCATCATCACTTGAGCTGGATGAGACTTCTGATTCTTCTTCTGTATCACTCCAGCTTTCAGCTACAAACCCCTTCCTTATATGTTTATTTTTGCTGGAGAAGGATTTGTTGCTGTTGTTTCCCCTGGAGTCCTTGTCTTTTCTCCTATATTTCCTGTCCTTCTTGTCCTTGTTCTGATTTTCTGGGCAGTCATGCACAATATGGCCTGGTTTCCTGCATCCAAAACAGATTATTTCTTTATTATTTGATTTGTCATACCTTGGCTTCTCATGCCCTCTTGATGACCTCTTTCTGAAATCTTTCCTGGCCACTTTATAGAATCTTTTGGCCAGCAAGCTCATAAATTCTTCATTTTCTGTGACCTTGTCTTCAGGCTTCTCTTCTATGGCTTTAAAAGCTATGGTCTTCACCTTTCTGATGACTGGAGAAGTAGTCTTTTGCTCTTCTTCCCTATTCTTAATGAGCAGCTCATAAGATTTGAGCTTGCCCAAAAGAGCTTCTGTAGTTATTTCAGTTAGACTTCCGGAATCTTTAATTGTCCAGATTCTTTAACTATCCCAAGTGTTGGGGAAGCACATTAAGATTTTGTCATTTAGTTCAGTGAGTGTGATCTCCTTATCCAATGTCTTCAACTCACTAACTGTCAGACTTAGCCTGTTGTACATATCTGCAATTGACTCAGCTTCTCCTTTCTTGAAATTCTCATATTGACTTATGAGATGGGATCTCCTGTCCTTTCTTTCATCATCAGATCCTGAGACAATTTCAGATAACTTGTCCCATATCTCTTTTATTGAACTGCATTCAGACACTTTTTGGAATATCTCATCAGACATGGTCTGAGCAAGAATATTCCTAGCCTTTGCATCTGCAACTTTCCATTTCTTTATTTCTGTATCTGTTCCTGAAGGAGGTGGAACAACACTTGTACTTGTGATCACTTGAGGTCTTGGACAAACTATCAAAACAGAGTTAAAAAAGTCCTCATCAATAGAATTCATGTAAAGCTTAATCCTTGCCTTCCAAAGTGCAAACTTAGAGAGGTTGCACACAGTAGGTCTGGTGCTTGCATAATCATTGTTCTGCGCCATGGTTTTGTATGAAAATAAATATAATATTTAAAGTAATAACTATCCCCTATTAAAGGTTTATCTTATCAAGGATCTTTTGGTTCAGGTGTTAGCCTGTTCTACCAATCTGTTGAAAATTCAAATGTTGAATAACTAACCTCCCTCTAATACCAATTGAAAGTGAGGAAAAGATCTACCTTAACTCTAGAGGGGGGGTGAATAGAGTATTTTAAAATAATTCACAATTAAAATAGTATAGCAGTAGAAGACTTAAATTTAGGTATATGTATAAGGTTCTTGCATAGAAGTAAAAACTAAAGGAAGAAAAAAAGAATCACACAGTACACAACAAAGACAAACACACAGCAACCAGAAGACACAAGGATCTATAGTGGTTCCCCAACAATCTAGGTACATCCACTCTTCTACCACCCTTGGTAGGAATCCACTGCAGGATGGGTTGATCAGGTGTCCTGGGCACCAATGAGCTTTTGACAAGGTGCTCAAAAACCAAACCAGAGTTTTTGATCAGGTGTCTTGCCACCACTGAGTTTTGATCAGGTCTCAGAAACCAAGAGTTCACTTTTGATGGGAGAGATAACCCTGTTTAGATTGTGGAAAAATAAAAGGTTATGATGTCTTCTCTGTCTCAAATCTATGAGAGAAGACTAGTGGATTATTGATGTTGTCAAAGCTCCCCCTGAGATGTAGAATGGTTCAGGAGTGAAAGCTTTGCTAGCGTGATAGGTCTTCAGATGCTTCAGATCTCCAGCAGAAGATGATTCCAGCAGATGCTGAAATGTTTGGTGTCTGGAGTCCTTGATGTTGAAGCTTTTGAACACTTGAAGATTTAGAGGATTTGAGTAGCAGAAGATCCCCTCTACAGCAGACTTTTCTTGTGTTATTGAAGATTCAGTAGCTTTGAAAATAACAAAAGATGAACTGATGATCAGAGAAGTTGTATTATTCAATCTTCTGTATTGTAATCAAATTCTTCTGTATGTCTTTGTATTCTCTTTATATTGTTGTTTCTATTCTCTTCTGCAGGGGTATATCAAAAATCTTACTTAAGTGGCCGTTATTCAGTCATAAATGACTTTCATAAATGACAACTGTCTATGGAGAAAGTCCTAAGCAACATTCCATTTAGTCCTTCCTTTAAACTTGCACCAGATTGCTTGAAACGGCTAGAAAATCCTTTGTAATAAGTGCAGAAAATAACTCTGAAGGAATTTGAATTAATTCCATAACTGTTCTTTGAGTTTGAATTCTGAAGGCGTCGATCTCTCACAAAAATCGTCGATCTAAGCTCTACGATCGTTGAACTGAGCTCAGAGATTGGATTTTCACAGCAGACAGAAAACGTCGACCTGAGCTCTACGATCGTCGAACTGAGCTCAGAGACTTGGAAAATAGCTGAAGACAAAACGTCGATCTGAGCTCGAAGATCGTCGACCGGAGTTCGACGATTTGCAGACTTGAGCTCAGAGAACGTCGAACTGAGTTCGACGTTTCGTCGACCTGAGCTCGACGAAAATTGTCTTATCTCAGTACTTAGTCCTGATCTCTTAATGGTCCTAGGGGCAGCTCCACACCTAAGTTCTAAGCCCTAGACTCATTCTAATTTGACCTTTTCAACTATACAACTAGGTCAAACAATTTTTCTAATAACATAGTGATCTTTGCCCAAATTAGTAATAGGGTGTTCCAACATGCTCAATGCATCTGCTACTGTGTTTGCCTTCCCCGGGTGGTAGTGGATCTGATAATCATAGTCATAAAGGAATTCCAGCCATCTCCTCTGTTGTAGGTTCAGGTACTTCTGCGTATCAATATATTTGAGATTCTTTTGATCTGAGAAAATATCACAATGAATCCCATACAGATAATGTCATCATATCTTGAGTGCAAATACGACCGCCCTGAGCTCCAAATCATGTGCCTGATAGTTATGCTCGTGCTTCTTCAACTGTCTCGAAGCATAAGCAAAAACATGTCCGTACTACATGAGTACAACACCCATCCCCTCGTATGAGGCATTCGTGTAAATCTGAAATCCTTCACTCCCGGATGGGAGTGCAATGATGAGGGAAGATGTGACCTGGTCCTTAAATTCCTGGAATGCTGCTTCACACTTGTCTGAGCAAACAAACTCTGCCTCTTTCTTCGTCAAGGACGTGAGGGGAAGTACTATCCTGAGAATCACTCCACAAACTTGCGGTAAAATCCGGCAGGTCCCAGAAAACTGCGTATGTCGGAAGCTGATTTCGGCCGCGGCCAATCACGTACTCCCTCTATGTTGGCTGTATCTACGGCCAACCCGGCTCCACTGAAAACGTGCCCCAGAAATGCCACCTCTTATAGCCAGAACTGGCACTTAGAAAATTTTTCATATAACTGGTGCTCCCTCAATTTCTCCAGCACCTGCGCCAAATGCTCCATGTGCTCTTCCTTGGTCCGGGAGTGGATCAGAATATCATCAATGAATATAATAACGAAGCTGCCCAAGTATGGCTCTAATACATGGTTCTTTAGACTCAAAAATACTGAGGGGGCATTCGTGAGCCCAAATGACATCACCGTGAATTCCTATAACCCATATCAAGAGCTGAAAGCCGTCTTTAAAATGTCTTCTTCCCGGATGCGCAATTGATAGTAGCCGGTTCAAAAATCTAGTTTAGAGAACAAGAAGGCCCCCTGAAGCTTATCAAATAACTCATCTATCTGGGGCAACAAATAGGTATTCTAGACCGTCAACCGGTCCAGCTCCCGGTAATCAATGCACAGTCGTAACGATGTGTCCTTCTTCTTTACAAAAAGAACTGGTGCACCCCACCGCGAAGAGCTCGGACGCACAAATCCTGATTCCACCAGTTCATGAAGCTGAGTTCTTAATTCTGCAAACTCTCTGGGAGCCATCCGATACGGTGCCTGAGACACTGGCCTTGCCCCCGACACTAGTTGTATCTGGAAATCCACATCCATAGCTGGCGGTAGTCTGGGCAATTTCTCCGGGAATACATCGGAGAAATCCCGAACCACCAGGATATCATCAATAAAAGTCTCTTCTACCACCATATCGAAGCAGATAAGTTAGACCTCCTCTCCCTGCTTATGGGCCTTGACCACCTGTACAGATGATAACAACATAAGAGGGATCGTTCTAATACCTTCGATGATGACATAGGAGTCGCGGTGCCTTAGAGTGAACCACTTTGATGGGAAATCAATTTGAGCATGATTCCAGTGCAGCCATCTCATGCCCAAGATCATGTCAAAGTCCGGTAATCTAAGGACCATCGCCGGCGCCTCGAATTCTTTACCACCAATCTCGACTTCCATATTGCAATGGGCTATGGTCTGCAGCTCTGACCCATCGGGTAGGCGTACTCGCATCTCGATACCTGGAATTCTTTCCACGCCCTCCAGACCTTCTATAAAGGTCTTGGACACGAACGAGTGAGTGGCACCTGTGTCAAACAAGATGCGCGCAGGCTTCCTGCTGATCATGACTATGCCTGAGGTTGGTTGATTTACAATGAAATGTTATTCTATCACCTTAGGTATTATAAATGAAAATTGAAATTTTAAAATTCACAGTAGTTATGTACCTGTGATCACCACCTCTGGATTTCTTTATTCAGTGAGGTCCAATGCATACACCTGCTCCTATTCTCATCCTCGACCATGATATCACCGACCTCGGCATCGACCTCGTCCCCGGCCTCGGCCTCGGCCCTGCTGTACTGGCGGGGCCACTGGAGGTGTAGGAGGAGGAGGTGGCCGGAACTGATGTGGACACTCTAATCTGATGTTACCCGGCTGGTGGCATCCGAAAAAGATGACCGGCCGGTGGCCACGACCGTCCTGCCTCACTGTGTCCTGCATCTACAGAGGTGGGGGAGCTAGTACTATAGGAGGCCCTTGCTCTTGCCTGATGTTTGGACAACGACGTCCCCCACCACTCTTGTATCCAATAACTTTTCCTCTCTGGGGTGCCCTGCTACTTTCCCCGGATGATGACCCATCACGTGGTATCTTCCCTCTGCTCGACAGCATCAGCTTGTCTGCCTCTAGCATTTTGGCCATCTTAATGATCTGTGTCGAGGTGCCATGAGATAAGAACAATAAGGGCTGCCTCAAGGAGTCACGGAGCCCTTGGTAGAACCTTTTAACATACTTCCGATCATCTTAGTCATGGAATCCCACAAATCTAGCCAGTTGGGAGAACTCTCTTTGGTATTCGATCACGAATCTTTTCCCCTGCTGGAGGTTCAGAAACCTCGCTTCCAAAGCATCTCTGTTCGTGGTGGATACGTAGTGCTCTAAGAACGTATCGCTGAACTCTTCCAAAGAAAGGTCTGTCAACTCCCTATGAGCATATATATAATCTCGCACGGACTTCCACCACCTCTTTGCATGAGCATCCAGTGCCGAGGTAGCAAGAGGGACTGCCTGGCTGATTGGGCAGCTAATGCCAGCCAATAGCTCCTGAATAGTCTCCAGCCACTCTTCCGCCTTCACAGCATCCTCTGTTCCGCGTTACACCGGCGGAGACAGACTCTTTAAGGCACTAAACACATTCGACACTGTATTTGGCTTTGGGGCCGGGACCTGCTGGGCTCTAAAGGCTTCTAGGATAGCCTTCAGAGTTTGCCCCATCTCAGTCTACAAAAAGGGAGTGGCAGCTGGAGGGGGAGGAACCATATTCTGCTGCAGAGCGACCTGTGGAGGTTTTATAATGGATAAGGTTTAACAGAATTGGCCTAACTCATTGTGTTAATTAGACTGATCGTGTGACTTTTCCATGGGCACACCATCGCTTCCGCTATATAGTTTGTCCGCAAACTAATGCTCCAGCGGGGTGTTCCAATGTTGTGGACTTTGTTCTTATATGATTGTGTGGTCAAGTGATACCAGTTTGTAAGATCTGACTCCCCAATTCAGGAGCTCTCCCGGATCTTATGCCCAGAACTGCCGCCTTACGGTGACACAAACTCACGGGGTAGTCGACACCGCAATACGCCGATTCTGCTGGCAAACACGTTAACAAACCAATTTGCCAATATGAGAAACAGAAGCATATAATCAGAGTAAAGCGCAATAGTCGACAGTCACAGCATGTCTATAAATATATGAAAATGAAAAACATCAGTCAAGAAAAGAGTGCATAAATAAAAAAAGGACTTATGCATAGTACATCATATATAAATGTTTCTCTCTCACCTAACAATGGAAGATACTATCATCTCTAACTCATCCCACCTGTGGCATCTCAGTAGTAGTAGTAGTAGGTGGTAGTCGAACTGGCTCCTTTGGTCCTGTCACCTCGTCCTACTGGTCGTGCTGGTACTCCATCTCCTCGAGCCCCTAAAAATAGTTGGTACCCGACCGTTAGTCAAAAGACTAAGTCGTTTCCTCCACACCTCGCCCCTAAACTCCTAGGCACCGTGCGGAAGGATGAAGCGGAGGACAATAAGGGGTGACAAGTATAAGCAGATGATAGTGACACGATACTAACAAGTATATAAGAGTAATAGTTGTTCTACTCTAGAATTTCTATGTAAGAGGTACAAGTACAGTAAATGAAGAATAGAACAGCAGTAAGTAAAGAATGTAACAGTAGTAAGTAAAGTAAAGTAAAAGAAGTGCTACGCAGTATGGTAAAGTAAGTATAACTGTTACTTCTAATCCAACATCACAGAAGTACCCTAACTTATATGAGTGCCCATACAAACATATAAGTTAGAGTTTCAAAAATTAACTTATTATATAAAAAAAGCCCATACTAATTTATTTGATAAGGATCCATGAAGGGTATGCCTACTATGTATGAATGCATGCGGTTTATTATGCAACATGCAAGTGCAACTAAAACACAATGACTCTGTGATCACAGACCTTTAGTTCACACTTTTCAGAGCTAGCATCACTCTCTGGTACCACAGTTGTGGCTACGGTAGCAGTGGAGCGGGCATCTCCACTCCTAGGCAGGTATGCACACTACCAAACCTAAGCCTCCCAAACCCCTATGTACACGTCCTAGGTGCACTCTAGATTCTTGCATACTAATTGCAGACTACTCGTAAGTCTCGTTGGGTCGGGTGTGAATTTTCAGGGATTGTCCACCAGATCGCAGTATAAACAACCTACTGGCCCTTCAAACCCACACACCCGCCTGAGTCACCGTACTGGCATCAGTTTGATGATTGGCCTAGTACCGTATGACCCGCCACTAATATGTTTATGCACATGCAAGTATTACAACTCGATCCTTCAGCTCAAAGGACCAACCTGTCCTGAATCCCTCCAACCCTACACGGGTGAGCGTATAAAATAAATCTTTCAAACTCTATACGGGTGAGAATATTACCATGAATCCCTCCAACCTAGAATGGGTGAGAATAATGATACGATGCCTAACCTAGTAGGCTATTCTTGTCTACGGGTTATTATACATGGTGACTTAAGGTTAATCCCAGGACATCCCAGTGTATACCCAGTGAAGGGCTCTCGAGGGCACTAGGACCTATGATGGGATGAATCCCAAAGCTCCCTTTCTCAAGGATATTTACTTTAGTTGAAGTCCACCCATGATTTCCATTTTTGCTCTCATTATTACTCTTAGGCGATCCTAATGATTTTAGATGTTATTGGAGGGGCGACGGTATTCCGCCGGCCTCCACCTTGTTTCTATCAACAGCTTTTACTCTCGTCACTAGGTCATAACTGCCAACCAGGGTTATATTCCAAATACAACTTAACCTGACTGATGATCTATTCCCCCGCTGGTCCTTACTGTATATCCTACTTGTACTATACGCAGCCCATGACCTAATACAATCTCGTAGTACGACTTCCAATTTCCTTTGGTCAAATGCCCCTCTCTATTTATCCTAGTATGGACTAATATGATGACTACATGAAGTCTCATAAATTTTCCATGTGGCTTAGGTCACCAAATTTAATCTTTTAATTAATTCTCTATGCCACTTCTTACATGAAGTACCTTAATTAAAAGTCCCACTAACATAAGAAAATTTCCTGAGTTGTAATTTGATAAACATTACTATCTGCCAAGGGTCAAAATTTTTCTTTAATAATTCTATTTATCTATTAATTTATACAAATTTCACAATTTAGGTATTTTCCAAAGGAAGTATAAGGATTTCATGATTAAAACTTCTAAGAAAATTACAGAACACAATTATTGATAAAATAATGCTAAAGACAGAGTTTCATGAACTTTTATGGATCAAGGTTTACAAAACCTCATTTTTAATTTTATTACCAAAATGCCACTATGAAGTTTTAAAATTACTGAGTCATCCAAAAATGCTGAGAAAATTTACATGGTTAATCATACTCAGATACATCACCAAAATATTTTCCAAATTTTTCTAATGAATATTTTCATCAATTTCCTTATTATGTGCAATAATCGCAAAAATGTCATTCCTACATAACACCTATCAAAGTTCATCAAACAGTGCCCTAAAAATTTTTAAGAATTGATTATGACATTATAATGGCCTTGACAAAGTTTGTAAATTTTATCTCAACAATAAATCTATTTTCAAATTTATTTTCCCAAAGTTCAATTATTTAAAAAATTCCAAATAATGCGATTTTTTCTTCCAAAAGTCCCATTATTGCAGTGAGGGGCGTAATTCACCCTAATGAGCCACTGAAATCAATATCATGATTTTCGGATGTACCATTTAGGCTTAATACACATTATTACTTATTGGGCTAATTGCACCCCAAGCCTATATATAACCAACACATGAAAGAGAGTTTACTCAATATGAAGTGGTCCAAATGTGTTGAAATTTTTACCATGCACATGTTTAGACCCCAAGGACATTCCCCAAAAAGTTGGGGCTATTTGGAGCCATAACACTCCAAAATTTCATTTATTTAGTTTTGTGTTTTTTTATAAAAACTTTAGGAAAAGTTTTCCCAAAAATTCCCAATTTTTTGCAGGGGCTAGATATGCCCTTTGTAAGGTCATGCCCAATATTTTGGGTCATGTGGACCTCTGGTTTTGCCTGGGCATTAATTTTGGTTTCTGCCCTATCCTAGGACCAGTTCTAGAAAAATAGCCCTACAAACCAGTAGACTGCACCAAATTACATGATTAGGGTGGCCAATCAAAGATACGAGGAAGGACTACAAATTTAATCTTAATCACAATTTCTGAAAAGACCTCTAAAGGGCCTAAAAAAAGCATGCAATGTTATTGTAAATGTGTGAAAAAAATTAAATGTTCATTAACTAACATTTATAAAACTATAGGATTAAATGGGCGGCATCGGGTCATCGTCGCCGATCAGACAACGGCCCTGATTGGTTTGCGCTGGGCCGAATTGTCGGCCATTTTCCGCCCAAGTGAGCCACCACCACCTCCGGCGATTGTCGCCACCACCTTCTCTGAGGTGGGGGCTAGCGTTTCCCGGCGGTGAGGCCGCCGGAATTTTCTCCTCCGGCGATCTCCTTCCCAAAACCTTGATTCTCCACCGAATTCCATGCTCCAGGAGTCGTTCCCCACTCATTTCCACTCACTGAAGCTAATGTAGGGGTCGATTTGGGCTGAGGGTGCCAGTGTATAGAGATGATATCACGGGGGGGGGGGGGGGGGGGGCTTGGGTCATGCTTTGGTGGTGTCACCAGTGGTGCCAAGTGGCCACCATGCTGCCAAAAACCGCTGGAATTCTTCTTGGTGGCCGGCCATAAGCTTTAGGTAGAAAGAACAAAGGCCATATGGCCACCATTCCTCTCTTTCCACTTCTTTCTCCTCTTCTCTCCTTTTTTCCAATTTTGCCCTAATGCATGTACCCTCTCTCTAGAACTAGAGGGGTAGGGGTGGTCATTGACCACTTGGGCTGATCATGGGCCACAATTGGTGGGCTTAGCCCTAATTTTCTCTTTTAGGTCAAATAGGTTTACTTATTGACCTTGGAGTTGACTTGGTCAACCATGTGGAGTGGGCTGACCCCACTTGGTGGTCGTGGGTCTATTGGCACCATCCAACTTGGGTTGGGTCAATATGGTGCCCTACTTAGGCTTAAGGGGCCTATAGGTATTGGTTTGACCAACTTATGCCTAAGGTTGACTTTTGGTCAACTAGGGTCAAGGGTTGAACTAATGGCATGCCCTAGGGTGCACTTTGATTATTTTAGGGTTAGGGCAATGTGGTGGGGTCATGGTGTGGCAATGGTTTCTATTTACGCTAGTTTGACTTAGTTTGACTTTGGCCCCCTTTAGTGGGCCCCACATGGTTATAACCCTCTCTTTAGGGTCAAACCTAGCTAGAATCCCTATCACCCACCCCATTCCTAACCCAATCTAAGTTAAGGGGGGTCTAGGAGTAACATGGTATGTTACATAGATGAGGCGGGATAGTGGACATACCCAATACGGGGAACCACTATAAATCTCTTTGTTTTTGTTCTTGAGTATTTAGATATTTTTATTTCGCAAAAAGACACAAACATCACCTATTCACCCCCCCCTCTAGGTGATTTAGGTATACGCTAGATACTTTCAACAAGTGTATGATCTTGAAGATAGCTTCTTTGTTCCATTCCTAAGACTAGAACATCCTCTTTCCAAGTACCATATATGGGTATGGGCACTTGGAATGTCCTACAAAACAAAATTTATTTTAAATTAGGACCCCAAAATTGATTTTGTACTAGGTTCTTGTTAGCTTAAAACTTAACTTTCTTCCTATAGATTTTCTGACAGGAAGACTAACAGTAGCTCTTAGCATAATTGGATTATGACAGCAATCTAAGGAAAAATGCCCCACTTTCCCATAGCACCAACAAACATGAGTGTTAAATATTCTTTTCTGTGTTGGTCCTGCAGTTTGGTTAACTACTGACTGAATAGAAGGAAGAGGTGCAGCAGCCTTCTTCAAATTCCTTTCAGCAAGACACTTATTCAAGGTGAGCCTTTCATCAGTCTTTCTATGCTGGCTATGACAACCATTTATTGAAGTATTCTTTGTAGATGACATGTTGTTTATGGAATTAGAGATATCTAGATCTGACATACTAATAGACGTACCCTTGGTTAGAGTCTTTGCTGTAAGGCCTTAAGTGAAGGCTACTTCCATGTTTTTGTGAGTGTGGGCTAGGGTACCAAAGACAAATGGTCCATAATGGGCCATTTGAATTTTCTCATTGGGAGCCTTAAAGACACACATTCCCCTAATATACCTTCCACCATCATTGGAACATTTTTGTTCGTACAAGTGGATCTACTATTCATCTTGTGACCACAGATGTTATCATTGTCATACTTATTTGAAGGTAACATAACTTTCCTAAATGAAATAGGAGGCTTGGAAGCTAGTGGCAGAACAGGAGCTTTGCCTTTCCCTTTGGACTAGGCAACTCTTATACTTCCCTTAAATTCCAACCCTTTCTTCCCTTTTGAGATGAGAAGGAGTCTATCAATGACAGCATAGTACTTGGCTTAGAATAACTAACCACAATCCATTTCTCCCTCTGAAGCCTCTCTTCAAGGTCCCTAATGAGATTATTCTTTTCCTTGATGGTGCTAATCTGAATGAGAGTGATTTATTTCAATTGGCTAACTTCCCATATATTCTGATCCATCACAGTTACTGTCTCACCTGTTGTGCAGCAGCTAGCTGAAGAGAGGCAATCTCCTTACCTTGCTTTTTGGCCAACTTCCAGCTCCTCTTGAAGGCATCCAGAAGTGCACTACACATGTCAATCAATTGATTGACATCATTCTCTAATTCTGATACATCATTAGCACTTGATGTGGAAACATAAGAGTTTTGACTGGTGTCATAATTTGATTTTGAGTATGATCTAGATATGGAATGTACGTGATCTGGACCACGCTGATCCTTGAGGGATTCTACTTCTATCATGGCTATTAGCCAATAACTTCATTTGTTGTGAGCGAAAACAACACCGCCTTAGTTAACAGGTATTTTTGTCTCACAAGCTAGGTGAAGAAGAGGGTTGTGGGGATAGCAGAGAGGTTTGTTGAAAGCAGCCGGGAAGGTTGATGATCAGCGGAGGAGCTTGATGATCAGCGGAGGAGCTTGATGATCAATGGAGAAGTTTGTTTGATCAGGATCTGTCGAGCAGAAAGTTAATTTGATGGTTGAGCTCTGATGGTTGAGACTAAGAGAAGAGAAGAACAGAGGCAGTCGCTAACAGCGGCAACAATAGACTTCGCCCGCTACGGCTTAAATGCCACACTTGCGACGGACTTTTCCTTTTATCAAGTAGTGGGATTACAACTTATTATTGCACCATTATATGTAAAATCAGTAAAGGGTACAAGAGAAAGCTGGCGGCTGAGGAAAGAAGGTGCCAGAGACTAAGTAAAAGAGGCTGCTTGCAGCTGTGGAGGACAGGGAATCTAAGTCCGCATCTCTTGTTGGCAGTGGCGGAGGACTGGAAAACGTATTCCGCAGGTCTTGATCAAGCTGGCAGTTTTCCTTCTACTCCTGCGTCAAATGAGAGGCTTTGGTGGCTATTTATAGGCCCGGGGAAGATCTTCTAAAAGCGGGGCCTAGTGATGTCATCACGGAGCTTCAAACGGACGAGAGGAGAAGGCCGCCAACCTGGGCAGACTCGGCGGATAGGAGGGCAGCCCGCCCTCTTTGATAGGCAGACTCGGCAGGCAAGCATTCCGCCGCCTTGGCGGGCGGACTCGGTGCTAGCAAAGGGAGGCTGCCCCTACTTGGGCATCCTCGGCGGGCAGTGGCAAGAGGCCACTGCCCCTCGGGCGGTCTGTAGGGGCCCCCTGCTTGGGTGGCCTCGACGGGCAGCAATAGGAGGCCGCTGCCCCACAGGAGGACTGCATGAGGACGTCCTTGCTTGTGCAGCCTCGGCGGGAAGAATCAGGAGGTTTCCGCCCCTCAGGAGGACAGGAGGAGGCCGCCCCTGCATGGGTGGCCTCAGAGGGCAGCGGCAGGAGGCCGCGCCTCCTGAACGGACTGGAGGAGGCCGCACTTGCTTGGGCGGCCTCAAAGGGCAGTGACAGGAGGCCGTCGCCCCTCGGCTAGACTGGAGGAGGCCGGCCCTACTTGGGCATCCTCGGCGGGCATCGACAGGAGGCCCCCGCACCTCGGGTTGACAAGAGGAGGCGACACATGCTTAGGAGGCCTCGACGGGCAGAGGCAGGAGGCCGCTGCCCCTCGGGCAGACTAGAGAATGCCGCCCCTTCTTGGGCAAAGTCGGCGAGCAGCGGAAGGAGGAGACCACCCCTCGAGTGGACAGAAGGAGGCCGCCCCTACTTGGGAGGCCTTGGTGGGCAGTAGTAGGAGGAGGTAGCACGGCAGTCCGCCCCCTTGGCCGGCGGACTCAGGAGGAAGTTTGCCTCCTTACTAGGGAGATGGACTCTGTCTTTGCCGCTGCCGAATGGCGAATAGGAAGAGCAAGTAGTCGCTTATTAGATGACTTCGGAAACTTGGATGTAGGTTGCTACCACTTAACGGTGACATGGAGTAGGTCGCCATTGCCATTGGTAGATAATCTATGACTTGTCGGACTGGAGTCGAAGTCCGTTGCCTTTTAGGAAAAAGTGCACGGTTAGGTTGATCTAACCGTGTGGCCTGAGGGAACGACCTGCGAAAGCAGCTCATCGTCCCGCAAAGCACGTGACAACTGCGCAAATTGGGCTGTCAAGAAGGGGAGACCATCCTAGCCGTGCGGCGCGAGCGGATAGGAGTTTCTATCCGCCTGGACCAAAATAAAGAGGGCTGAGGCAGATCGTGACACTCAGGGGGAACCCGGAGTAGGCCGTGACTCACAAGCTAGATACCTTGGGAGGGATTGCCGATTTTGGGGTTAACATAATCCCCACATTTTTTAATTTCTGAAGGGAACTTTGAAAAAGTAAGAGACCCATGAAAATCGTGTTCCTCCCCTCGGAAATCAGGAAGAGGAAAAAACTAGAGTCTGGGAGAGGTAGAACCTGATATCTCTCCTCATAAAAAAACCCGATAATGTCTATCTTTCTCCTGCGAAGGAAAAGTCAGAGCAGGAAAGAGAAGGTACATCTTGTGTGTACTTGAGTTTCTTTGGTAAACAAGAAAGATTGGTAAATGTTTTCCATCGAGCTCTACAAAAAAATACAGATGGGAGAAAACATAGAAGGATAATAACTTTCAAGTACCTGAAGAGGACTGGCTAATATTCGTTAATCTCTGCAAGAGAAGAGTTAGCAAGTAGATATGAAAGAAAATTAAGTTGCAAGTACCTGAAATGGACTTGCTAACATCTGCTAATCTTTGTAAAGAAAAGTGAGAAAGCAGATATGAAAGAAAAGTAACTTTGGTACCTGAGGTGTTTTATGGATAAATCTACTGCTAAAAATTAATGTGATGCGATAAACATGATTAGACTATAGAAGGAAAATTTATCAAATTCTGCTATTGACCAAGCAAGCAGAATAAAATAGAGATCAAGCCATTGCATCAATCTCTTTGCATGGTCAAGCAAGATACCTCCCATATGAAAACCAGATTAATTAGAAGAAATCAATGTCTAAACTTTAACCAAACTGTTTGTCAATAAACAGAATCTAACTTGAGCTATGAGTTAGTGCCAGAAATATCCAATAAGAATAATAGAGAATTTGTAGATCATCATCTGATAGAGCTTCACATAAGCAATGCATATAAGATGTTCATAAGCTAAATAGATGTTGTAGATCCCAAGATAGGTTTGACTTAACCTGTTAACCTGTAAGAAAGAAAAAAAGACGAAGGAGGGATACATCCCAAAGATGATCGAAAAAAGACTGGATGCATCCACAAGAGATCACCCGTGGGCCTTATGCAACGCTTGCCTGTGAAAAATCATCTAGGGCTTAGTCCTACCTATAACGGGCTAGCCTCGCATCCTTTAGAAGGGCACAAAAGAAACAAGCACATAAAATCCTAAGAAGGATCGACATATACACTGCTCTCATGCCTCGGGTTAAATGTATCGCTGATGAATTAGACTAGATGCGCCAAGTGGCCTATTGCTTGTCTGCTGATTGATCAAAGGAGTTGTGGGCCCCGCGAAGGCATGAATTGAGATTACCTTAGAGTGTTTGTCCGTTAAACTTGTGAGATGTTCGAAGAGACAAGATTTACCTTGATCAACATTGCTTGTCCAACAATGATCATCGTAACTGTAACGTATCCCTTAACGGAGCACAGTAGAGCTAACACATGGGACCTCCCTCTATGCACACTTTGTTTTAGTTGTTGGCTAGGATCCGAAGTCTGAAGTTCACCATCATAGAACAATTCATGGTTGGAACAACAAGACATGACGATAACTCATTAGTTCAGTGATCTCTTTTGCAAAGAGAAAAATTAGAGGAGGCACTCCAAAAAGGGAAATGTGTCAGTATGGGATCTCTGACATAGACTTTATTGAAATGAAAATGAAAGAACACTTAGAAGTGTTGAAAAGAGAAAGTTTGAAAATTTGCAAGATACAGTAAGAGTAACTTTTATTGGTTGTTAGGAGCTTTGAAGAGCTACGATGTCCTCATTGCTTTAAAATTGTCTTCTAAGGGCACCCTCATCATTGGCATCGAAGCACTCACTATTATTGAGGTTAGGTTGATTGTTGATCTGATTCACTCCCATAGAGCAGCAAGGCACATCTGCTACTTCTTTGCCTTTTCAAGTTGACAGATCAAGATGATAATCCTTTGGGAGTAGATCACGCATCTTACCCTGCCTTAGAATCGTCTGTATAAGTTGACGAAGCACTCGAAAGTTTTAAGTCAAATGGCCGCTTTCTTTCTGAAATTCACAGAACAGATCTAAATATTTTGATCTTTGATCTGTTAGCTGGTAAGGCTTCTTGAAATTAGCCTTACCCTTCATCACTTGATTCACTTCTTGCATTGCATCATCAAGCTCGTATTCTGGTAAGTCATCTTCTTGCTGCTAATGAACTACAGCTGTTAGCGGAGCCGATGCTGGTAATGGTAACAATTGATCTTTGGCATGATCCTGGCCCGGGAAGAGGTGTCTATGACGTTGAAATCTTCTCCCCTTCCTTGAACTGGATGGAAAATCATTCTTAGGAGACCTCGGAGGCTGCTTGTATGTGGAAGAATATTTCTCTGTTATAAGTCTGGAGACGAAGCTGGGATTGCTTTTCTCATGATAGATATATGAGTTGGCAAAACCAATCAACTCTTGATATGTCCTCGGTGCTCGAACATTAGCCTCAAACTTGAGTGGTCCTTCATGTAGACCGTGAATAAGAGCCACTCGGTACATGTCTTGATCGACAATCTCAATGTCCAAATTTTCTTTCTGAAAACGATCTACAAAATAAGACCAAGTCTCGCTTTCTCGCTGCTTGAAATCAAAGAGGGCTTCTGGACCACCCTTTCTCTGTGTAGAAGAAGAAAACCTGAGCAGGAACTCTCTTCGCAAATCATCAAAGGAAGAGAAGGACTGAGCACGAATTACATAGAACCAATCCATCACTTGACCATCAAAGGTCATTATAAGAAGCTTGCATATGGTAGCATCTAAAAGTGTCTTGAGAGCTATGGTTGATTTAAAGGGTTGAAGATGTTTTACTGGATCAGTCTCTCCAGTATAAGTTGGAAATCGCAGTTCTCTGAAGTTAACTGGAGTTGGTTCATGCCAAACATTCTTTTTAAATGGTGATCTCTCTTCTTGCTCTATTACATAAGGAAAATAGGGAGCATGAGTTGTAGATGTATAAGGAGCAGTGGGGTAAAAGGGAAAAGTTATTGCAGAAGGAGAAAATACATGAGCTGAAGAGTAGGGATGACTTCCCTAAAAGTGTAAGAATTGATGGCCGCGGAACAGAGACCGACTGTGGGTGGTTAGAAATGGTCAGATTCCGCGGGCGGGTTAGAAGATCGAGTTTTCTAATGAGAGGAGGCAAGTGCACCTATCGCAAGTAGTACTCGGTATTCGGGAAAATACCGAGGTCATATTATTCTCGGGGACGTGTTGATTATATCTACTCTTCCAGGAACACTATTATCTTACTATCAGTAAGGTGGAATTTTTTTAGTCTAATTAAAACGGAAAGAAAGAGAGCTGAATTTTGCTAAGTTAGTTCGATGACGGGTTAACGCTCGGCATCGAATCGAATTAAGACTAAAATAATTCTTAACAATTATTGAACTTTGTTTTTAAATTAATAAAAGGCACTTGGCCGTGGAGGTTCCAAGAACATGAGCTCACCTTGGTCTAAGGATATCACTCACCTGGCCGCTAAGGCTATTCGACCGAACGTTAGTACGACGAAGGATTCCCCTTAACGCCCGCATTACGCTAAGAACCCCGCTATTGGGTGGGGAACCCAATCCGGAAGAACTACGTTTCTCCTCTTTCGAGGGGGCGTACGCAGTTCTCTTTACCCAAGGGGGATCGGTCCATACGTGCGGCCTTTCGGCGTTGCGTATGGATAACGGAAATAGAGCCCACAAATCGATTTTGTGGTCCTATGCATCGTTAACCCGGGGCAAACCATAAGTCCTTAAATTAAAATAAAATTAAAGTTCTTTAATTATTTCAAATCATTTTATTTGTCCCAATGATCTTCGATGCCGAAGGCTAATAGAGATTAGCCACTCATCGGTATGGGGACGGCTTTATGTTCTTAGGTGAAGCGTGAGTGTTAAACTAAGCAATGAAAAATTATAAGAGAAAACACAAAAAATAGGACAATTAGATAAATTGAAGGCTAATTGATGCAGGCACTCACGCACACTTCAAAACCATAAAGAAAATTAAATAAAGCAAACACTACTCAAATGAGTAGGCGGAAATAAATGCACACACGCACACACTCTTCTTAATTGAAGAAAGCGATAAATAAAGCGTCAAAATTATCTCCTACACGCACGCACTCTACATAATTGAGAAAGCGATAAAATTGCGAGTCCTGGCTCAAATGAGTGGGTGGGGGTAAATTTATCTCATACACGCACACACTCTACTTGAAAGTAAAACACACTCACACACTCTACATAAATGAAAACACACACGCACGCACCCTAAGATTCTTTCTCAAGTGAGTAGGAGAAAATAATAGCAATAAAAAACAAGTCCCACTCAAACGAGTGGGCGGGAAATGAAAGCAGAACGCCATTTAACTCTTAACAAGTAGGCGGAAATAAATGCATACGCACACGCGCACTCTACAGAAATTGAAATAAAGCAATGAAACCTAACTCATACACGCACGCACACTTGCAAAAAAATACGAAAAACAAAGTTACTAAAAAATTAAAACGACTGCATTTCTACCGCTAGAATGCGGTAGAAATGCATAAAAAGTGAAAATAAAAATTAACCGAGTGAAAAAGTTTTGCAAATAAACGCAAAATGAAAGTTCTCGAAAAATTAATACAACTGCATTTCTACCGCTAGAATGCGGTAGAAATGCATAAAAAGATGAATTAAAAATTAAAGGGACTAAAAGTTTTATAAATAAAAAGCTAAAATGAAGTGAGCGAAAAATTATAACGACTATATTTTCATTCTTATATTTTTATAAAAACTCCTAAAAAGTGAAAATAAAACTAAAAAAGACGAAAAAGTTTTACAATCCTAAAAACCCTAAGTTAAGGAAAAAGAAAATCACACTTCTTTAGGTGTTTTTATAAACCCTTAAGAATGAAAAATAAGGAAAAAAGGAAAAGCTAAACCTAAACAAGTGCGGATTATGAAAATAAAACGGACATTACAACGGCTAGAAATGCTGATAAATCCTAAATCTAACTAAGTTATCAAAGCTATAAAAATGAAAACATAAAAGAAACACAAAAAGATGAACGAAAAATTGCTTAAGTGGGCGCATTCAAATGGATTTTTCATACTAAGGAAGAGAGAAAATTTCAAATTTTATTAAAGCAAACACCCTAATACAAACTAAGAGAGAGAGAGAGGGGGGAGAAATTCTCCTTACATAAGCATGAAATCCAAATGGACTGCACGTCCCCTAAGCAAAGTGGTCAAAAAGTGGACAGAAATTTCATACAACAGCTGGCCTTTTATAGGCAAAATTTCGGGTTGGTCACGCCCGTGACTAGGGCGTGACAGGAAGGCGTGTCGCTATTGTACATGAGCTGATAGGGTGACTTGACTGGAAAGTTGACTTCGGCTGAAAATGTGGCGGTCACGGCCTAGGTCACGGGCGTGACATGTGTCAATCACGGGCGTGACTGGGGCGTGTCGGGGAGGTTGATCTGGGCGCGGTCCGGCCGCAAAGTCGAGCGCGTCACGTCGGGCCATGTGGCGAAGTCATGCCCGTGTCACACTTTAACACGGGCTTGTCTGGGGGCGTGTCGAGCTCGGTTTGATGATCGCCGATCATCGAGCTGGCAACCTGTGGTCGGCGATCGTCGAGGGCGTGACACGGGCGTGTCGGTCATGTTACACGGGCGTGTCAGTCAACATTTTGACTTTTTCTGAAATTTTTCTGAATTTTTCTGGAATAAAAAATAAAGCTAAGTTAGAAATAATATTTACAAAAATAAGCAATTTATTGAATAAAACTAATAAAAAAGACAAAAATAAACAAAATTGACTTAAATAAAATACGAAAATATAGGTATATTTACAACTCATCAAATACCCCCATACTTAAGCTTTTGCTATTCCAGAGCAAAAGTTTGAGTTGAACTTATAAGGAATAATAAAAAACCCTAAGTTCTGCTATCGCTAAATTAATTATAAGAGATCAAATAAAATATACGGGGTATAAGAGTTAAGTCCTAAAATCATTTAGATGATTTAAACAGGGCAAAGGTTTTGGCCAAAAGACTTCTTGATCTAATCAAATAGAAAGCAATAATTGTATTGGTTAGATTAACAGAAAATAGTTTGGAGTTATACGAACTTTAGCTTATAGGAGTGTTATCGGAAATAATGCAATTTACGAATTATGCTCTCAAAAAGATTTTTGAATTAATTCTAGAGTCATGAAATTGGCTAAGGGGGGTTGATGTTGGTTTATGAAGATGTTTGGATTTTGAGGCGAGGTTATTATTTTTTCTCGAACCTCCATTTTTTTTGATTTGGATGTTAAAGGAAAATGAAATCTTATTTTCCTTAACATAAAATTTTTTTTCTTCTTCATAAAAATAACCCAATGTATATGTGTTGGAGTATTGAATTTTATCCTCTTACTCCGTAACGTATAATCTTTTAATTTATTGGGTTCCTATGTTTACGGAATGAAATCTTATTCCCATTGACATAAGATATTTTTTTTTCTTTTTGGGGAAATATTTTTATCATACCAAGTAGCTTATGATAGGTAAGGGGAGAAAAGAGAACTAGATTTTTAATTGAAAAATAATTGAGAGCAACCTTTATAAATTGTACGTTCCAATTTTTCAGAAAGCTAAAAGCAAGCATAATTGAATTCTATAGTCGTTATTTTCTAACATGGTACACATGTTCCTATCTATGAAAAATTAGAAGTAGTGCCTAAAGCGAGTCCCCTATTTTTAACAAAGTATAATAAATTCTTTAAAACTTAACCCCGGCTATTTAGATTTTTCAATCTATAATTAACAAACGAATAGTGAACAAAGAATTGATCAAATTCGCATATAAATAAACTCAAAACTAAATTTTTGTATATCAAGAACTTAAGAATGATATGTTTGATTTATTTGTTTCATAACTTACATAAATTTTTTTGTTTTTTTGAAGTTATGCTCTTTTTTTGTATTTTTGTATTTATATCTTTAATATATACATACTAAAGAAAAAATAAATAAAAAAAATGCGAAAATAAATTTTTTTTGATTTTTAAGTTTTGTGAATTTTTTGTATTTTTATGTTTTGTGAATTTTTTTTGTATTTTTAATGAAATTTTCATTCTATTTACAAAAATTTGGGAAAAAAAGAAAAAATATTTACAAGGATGAGAGGGAAAAAGAGAGACAAAAGAGATAGAATATTTACAAAAAGTACTTATAAAAATTATTTACAAAAAATCTTTACAAGAATATTTACAAAAACATAAACTAGGTAGCCGCGAGATGACTCGTTATGTGGATGGCTCGATGAGCCGGATCTCGCGGACCGAGTTAAAAATAAGTCAAAGTTTCAAAAATGAAACTTCAAAATTTTTAATTAAAATATTTTTTTTTGATTTTTGTGTTATATATATAATTTTTTGTTTTTTTTTTAAGTTTTGTTTTTTTAAATTTTTTATTTTTATTTTTTTTGGTTTTGTTTTTGTAAGTAAAATAGAAAGTACGAAAATATGAAAACACCCCCATACTTAGATCCAACATTATCCTCAATGTTGTATGCTAAGCATGAGGAACAAGATAGCAGGTATATGTACAAAAAAAAAGGAAAAAGAGGGGGGCAGAAAACGTCCGTGATCCGCGCTCGGGGAAGCCCATTAGAAACCCTGCATGTATTAGAAAAATAGAAAACATAATAAATAATGACGTAAAAAAAAAAGATAGACGTGGGGTGCCTCCCAGGAGCGCTTTGTTTATAGTCGCGTAGCTTGACTATATTGTCGGCTTTATATATGGAGAAGGGTTATGGTTTCGCTCCTACTGATCACAGGGTCGCCCGCTATATAAGACTTTATCCGATAACCGTTCACCTTAAAAGTGTCTTTTTCGGGGTGGGAGATGAGTATGGTCCCATATGGCCAAACCTCTTCAACCTTGAAGGGGCCGAACCATCGCGATTTTAGCTTACCCGGGATAAGCCTAAGACGAGAATTATAAAGAAGGACTAGATCGCCCGTAGAAAAAATTTTGGGGGTTTTAATTTTTCGATTGTGATAGAACTTAGAACGCTCCTTATAGAACTTATTGCTCTCGTAAGCGTTCACACGCCATTCATCGAGCTCGTTTAGTTGCAGTTTTCTATTCTAAGCGGCTAAGTTAGAGTCGAGGTTTAAGAGTTTTAATGCCCAAAGTGCGCGATGTTCGAGTTCTACGGGTAAATGGCACGCTTTGCCATAGACTAATCGAAACGGGGTACAACCGGTAGCGGTTTTGTACGTCGTACGATACGCCCATAATGCGTCGTCGAGCTTAGCGGACCAATCTTTCCTATTAAGTGAAACGGTTTTTTCTAATATGCGTTTTATCTCTCAATTTACTACCTCAACTTGACCACTTGTTTGCGGTGTGGTAGGGGGTGGCAAGCTTGTGCGTGACTCCGTATTTAGCTAACGTCTTAGCCATTAGAGCATTACAGAAATGCGTTCCCCTATTACTAACAATAGCGTGAGGCGTGCCGAAGTGAGAAAATAATTTTTTTAGAAATATAACGACGACTCGCGCATCGTTTGTGTGGAGAGCTTGCGCTTCCGCCCACCGTGATACGTAGTCGACCGCCACTAAAATATACATATTTTTTATAAGAAGGAGGTAGGGGGCCAACGAAATCTATGCCCCATAAATCAAAGACTTCGCATTCTAAAAACATATTTTGGGGCATCTCGTCACGATGTGAGATGTTACCCGACCGCTGACAGCTATCGCATGCGCGCACAAAATTGTGCGCGTCTTTGAAGAGAGTGGGCCAAAAGTAGCCCGCCTCTAGCGCCTTCCTAGCGGTCTGGTTGGCTTGATAGTTCCCCCGGCTGGACCCTCGTGGCAGTGCCTCAATATTTGTGTGCACTCCACTCCCGCGACGCATCTTCGAACCGCTTGGTCCGCGTAGATACGGAAAAGAAATGGGTCATCCCAAAAGAAATTTTTCAAGTCGGAAAAGAATTTCTTCTTTTGATGACTTGAAAAATCTTTTGGAAGTACCCGCGCGACTAAGTAGTTCACAAATCTGCGAACCAAGGCGAAGATGACGAAGACGAACGAATGGCGAGAAGGCGTTCCTCGGGGAATCTGTCATTTATTTCAGATTCGACGAGCGCTTCCGCACCCGGATTTTCTAAACGGGGAGAGGTGGTCTGCCGCTAGATTTACTGCGCCCTTCTTATCTCGGATCTCCAAGTCAAACTCTTGTAGGAGGAGAATCCATCGAAGAAGGCGGGGCTTCGCGTCGGTTTTGGATAGTAAATACTTAAGGGCGGAGTGATCGGTGAAAACGATAACTATAGATAGCGTAAGGTACGAGCGAAACTTATCGAAAGCGAAAACGACGGCTAAGAGTTCCTTTTCTGTCGTCGTGTAATTCACTTGTGCGGAAGTGAGCATCTTGCTAGCGTAATAAATAGGATGAAAATGTTTTTCTACGCGTTGGCAAGAACGGTGCCTAAGGCAATATCACTAGCGTCGCACATGATTTCGAACGGAAGGGACCAATTAGGGGCCACTAGAATAGGAGAATTGATAAGTTTTTGTTTTATAAAATTAAAAGCAGACTCACAATCGCTACTAAAGACAAAAGGTGATTCCTTTTCCAAGAGGTGAGTAAGCGGTTTTGTTATTTTGAAAAATCTTGAATGAAACCCTATAAAAGCCCGCATGGCCTAAGAAACTCCTAATGGATTTTATGTTTTGTCGGCTGAGGAAGCTTTTTTATGATTTCTACTTTGGCCTTATCGACCTCTATCCCCTTAATCGAAATCTTATGGCCGAGGACCAAACCTCCTCGAACCATAAAGTTACACTTTTTCCCAATTTAAAACCAGATGCGTGTCCTCGCATCGCTGGAGGACACGATCGAGATTATGAAGATAATCCGGGAATGAGCATTCGAATACAGAAAAGTCATCCATAAATACTTCCATAATATCTTCTACTAGCACGCCAAAGATTGCCAGTATACATCTTTGGAATGTAGCTGGCGCATTGTAGAGGCCAAATGGCATCCTTCGGTAGGCGAAGGTGCCAATGGGGCAAGTAAAAGTTGTTTTCTCTTGGTCTTCGGGGGAAATGGGAATTTGGAAAAACCCCGATAAACCGTCGAGAAAACAATAAAATGGATGACCGAAAAGACGCTCGAGAATCTGGTCAAGGAACGGTAGTGGGAAATGGTCCTTGCGGGTGGCATCATTAAGTTTGCGATAATCGATGACCACACGCCAACCCGTAATAGTACGAGTTGGGACGAGCTCGTTGTTTTCATTCGCCACTACGGTTAGACCGCCCTTCTTGGGCACGACATGAATGGGACTAACCCATGCACTATCAGAAATGGGATAAATAATCCTGGCATCTAATAATTTAATTATCTCAGCTTTCACGACGTCTTTCATGTTTGGGTTAAGACGCCACTACGGCTGAATGGTTTTGCAGCAATTATCGTTTAGGAAAATTTTGTGAGTGCAGAAAGAAGGGTTAATCCCCTTAAGGTCAGAAATTTGCCACGCAATTGCGTTGCGATGTTTAAGCAAAACCTCCAATAAATCGGAGGTCTCCGAATCGCTTAAATATGAAGAAATGATTACCGGGAGTGTAACATTTTTTCCCAAAAAGGCGTATTTTAGGGATTCGGGTAATGGTTTGAGTTCTATGGTGGGCGGTTCTTCTAGTGAGGTTTTAGTGCTAATATCTTTTGAACCAATTGGTTCAAAAGGCATATTCGTAGACGCGTCCTCATCGCAATAAAAATTTTCGAGTGAAAAATATTTCGTTTAAAAACTCGGACTCGAAAATCGGAGAAGAACAATCTCCATAAAAAGAATCTAAAGAGTAGTAGAAATCATCACTCGGCGACGAGTCTTCCATAGAGGAGTTAATAGAAAAAGTAACTTGGTCGTCTCCTACCCGAAGGAGAAGCTGACCATTACTTACATCGATTAACGCACGTGAGGTCGCGGAAAGGGCGACCAAGTATTTTTGGTACGTTGGCGTCTTCCTCGATGTCCAAGATGACGAAGTCCACCGGGAAGGTGAACTTGTTTACTCGGACAAGGACATCCTCAACAACCCCGATGGGGAACCTAACCGAGCGATCCGCTAGTTGGATGCGCATATTGGTAGGAGCAGGAGTACCCAAACCTAAACGCAGGAAGAGCGAGAAACGACATCAAATTAATGCTCGCGCCTAAGTCTGCCAAGGCGTATTTTACTAATACATCGCCAAAAAGGCACGGGATGGAGAACCGTCCTGGGACATTTTGTTTTGAGGGCAATTTACTAGTAAGAGCCGCCGAGCAGACAGCATTGAGAGATATATGCGAAATATCCTAGAGTTTGCGTTTATTAGAAAGTAGTTCTTTTTAAAAACTTCGCATATTTAGGCATTTGCGAGATAGCCTCGCAAAAAGAACATTAATATGAATTTGTTTAAGTAATATAAATAAATTTTTCATATTGCGCGTTTACTCGCTCGTTATCTAACTTATGCGGGTAGGGCAACGCCTTGTTAAAATAGTTTTGTCGTTAAATATCGGTAAGGTTGCGTAATCGAAGAGAGGGAAGAGGGGGTCGGAGGTGAAATATGTACCTGAGGATCGATCCGTTTTTGATCGACCACCTCCTTACCGCTACGGAGGGTTATAGCATTGGCAGTTTCCCTTGGATGGGCTCCGTATTCCCTGGCAGATTGCCCCCAGAGCGCGTTCCGACATAAGTCGCACCAGCTGTCCAACCTAGATTTCTAAATTTTTTTAGCGATCCGGTGAGTCGGATTTCGGATCTCGTGGACTCGTGCGCGACGCGACATAACGATAAAATTTTCCTCCACCGGGACGGCTTCATAGGAGGGAGGAGGAAACGTTGGCGCAAAGGAGGGGGAGGGGACGCTGCGCGTTGTTCGGGTTGCTCTAGGAGAAATTCGGATGATTCCTCTAACCCGGATTATAGTGGGTACTATAGGCGTTGTTTTGAAAGGATGGACACACCGGATTTCCCATGTAGTCCACGAATTCGTCGACCATGCAGGCAGAAGGGGTGCGAGAAAATAAGCGGGTGGAGGAGGCAACAGACATCTCCGCCACCTGTTAGTTAGCCTTTCCACTTGGAGGGCTAGCTGAGCAGTGGCATCCACTTCAAAATGCCCGCCTGCTTAGGGCGCGCCCCGCGGACATTCCACTGGTAGGCGTTCACCGCCATTTCCTCGAAAAGGGCCTGGGCAGCCTCGGGGGTCTTATTGTTTAGAGTGCCCCCCGGCAGCCGCGTCAATCATTTGACTCGTCTGACTGTTCAGTCCATTATAAAAAATTTGTACCTGCAACCACGTTGGCAGAGCGTGGTGCGGGCACCGGCGGAGAAACTCCTTAAAGCGTTCCCAAGTCTCGTAAAGAGACCCGGACGTTTTGTTTGGACGAACGAAGATATGTCCGCCCGCAGTACTTGCAGTTTTCGCGGGCGGAAAATACTTCGTAAGAGAATTTCTCTGCCAACTCCGCCCAGGACGTGATGGATAATCACCGCGGGAGGGAGAGTAACCACGCCTTAGCCTTGGACTTAAGAGAGAAGGGAAAAAGGCGCAAACGAATGGCGTCATCAGTGATGCCATTAATTTTAAAAGTATCGCAAATCTCAAGAAAATTAGACAAGTGGTTATTGGGGTCCTCATCCGGCAGTCCGTCGAACTGCACAGCATTTTGAATCATTTGAATAACACTCGACTAATTTCAAAATTATTGTTGGCCACAGCGGGGCCGAACAATACTCGACCCCATATCATCCATGTTGGGCTGAGCGTAGTAAGACATAGTACGCTCGGCCGGTGGGAATATTTTGGTCGGCCATAGAAGAAGAGAGGGTTCTCCGATAGATTCTGCGGGGTCTAAAAAGGAATTCGACGGAGAGATCGGATACGCGCAAGAGAGCGGTCGATCTCGGGGTCAAATTCAAGATTTTCAGAACTCGAAGGTTGTCCCGACGGTCATACACCCTAAAAAAAAACGAAAGGGGGAAGGATTTTTTTTTTTGTATAAATTTTTTATTTGAAAATAAAGTAAAATTAATAGAGTCCCGGATTCAATATAACAACCGTGGTCCCCGGCAACGGCGCCAAAACTTTGATGGCCACGGAACAGAGACCGACTTGGGTGGTTCGAAATTGTCAGATTCCCGCGGGCCGTTAGAAGATCGAGTTTTCTAACGAGAAGGAGGCAAGTGCACCTATCGCCAAGTAGTACTCGGTATTCGGGAAAATACCGAGGTCGTATTATTCTCGGGGACGCGTTGATTATATCTACTCTTTCAGGAACACTATTATCTTACTATACACAAAAGGTGGGATTTTTTTAGGCTAATTAAAACCGAAAGAAAGAGAGCTGAATTTGCTAAGTTAGTTTGAGTTTGATGACGGGTAACGCTCTCGGCATCGAATCGGATTAAGACTAAAATATTTCTTAATAATTATTGAACTTTGTGTTTAAATTAATAAAAGGCACATTGGCCGTGGAGGTTCCAAGAATATAGCTCACCTTGGTCTAGGGATATCGCTCACCTGGGCGCTAAGGCTATTCGACCGAATGTTAGTCCAACGAAGGATTCCCCTTAACGCCCGCATTACGCTAAGAACCCCGCTATTGGTGTGGGGAACCCAATCCGGCGGAACTACGTCTTCTCCTCTTTCGAGGGGCATACGCAGTTCTCTTTTACCCAGGGGGATCGGTCCATACGTGCGGGACTCCTCGGCATGTGCGTATGGATAACGTAAATAGAGTCCACAAATTGATTATGTGGTCCTATGCGTCGGTTAACCCGGGGCAAACATAAGTCCTAAATTAAAATAAAAATAAAGTTCTTTAATTATTTCAAATCATTATTTGTCCCAATGCTCTCGATGCCGAAGGCTAATAGAGATTAGCCACTCATCGGTATGGGTACGGCTTTATGTCTTTTAGAGTGAAGTGTGAGTGTTAAACTAAGCACTGAACAATTATAAGAGAAAACACAAAAACTTAGACAATTAGATAAATGAAGGCCTAAATGAATGCAGGCACTCACGCCACACTTCAAAACCTTAAAGAAAATTAAATAAGCAAACCCTACTCAAATGAGTAGGCGGAAATAAATGCACACACGCACACACTCTTCTAATTGAAGAAAGCGATAAATAAAGCGTCAAAAATATCTCCTACACGCACGCACTCTACATAATTGAGAAAAGCGATAAAATTGCGAGTCCCGCTCAAATGAGTGGCGGGGGTAAATTTATCTCATACAGCACACACTCTACTTTGAAAGTAAAACACACACACACACTCTACAAAATGAAAACACACACGCGAACGCACCCTAAGTTTCCTTCTCAAGTGAGTAGGAGAAAATAATAGCCAATAAAAAACAAGTCCCACTCAAACGAATGGGGGGGAAATGAAAGCAGAGCGCCCTATTTACTCTTAACGAGTAGGCGGAAATAAATGCATACGCACACACTGTCTGTAACGACCCCATCCGTTAAATGACGTATAGTAGAAGGTCCGGCGCCGGGGCCCCACACTATATGCCACCAACAGACGGTGAGGTCACAGGATATATCAAACCAAACGATCCGTCCTAACTCAGAGCATATCTAGCGGAAGCTTATTAAGTGCAAGAACTCATACAATGAATGTCCACTAATATATAAATATCACATTTATATAGATCACTAGGAATGTTTACAAAACCACACGCCCACGGCCTTAAGGCCTTACAGGTACTCTTGCCAATACACATAATTTCATACATCGGCACGCAGGCCGGCCACACATGAAATCCAACACTTCGCACACGCCCTTCCAGGGCCTACACACAGCATGGCTTTTGCACGCTCAATCCATCAGCCCGCAACACCTGCATATGGACGTCCACCACCATGGGTGATAAACAAAGCAATGGTCAGCATTCAGCTGACAATTTATAACGACCCCACCCCTTTACCGGGGCAGTGCGTTCCTTCCGCATGTATAGCAATTTCAACACTATATATAAACATACACACAAAATCACAAACGCCGCGCCTCAATGCCAGGCGCTCCCGTGCACTCAGGGCACCTTTAATGGTTTGTACTTGGTAGGCGGGCATAAGCCTCCAAACCCTTTGTTGAAGACCCTCGCGCACCCGTCTCACTCAGAGGTACGCCACACACAAAACCCTGTGAGCACTATCAGTCGACCTACCCACGTAGTGTAACAAGCCTAGGGAATTCGCCCCGCTGCTTTGCTTTGCTACCAATCGACCCGCTCACCCGATCTTAACATTGCCACTTGGTGGGATGGGCATAAGCCTCAAACCCTTGTTGAAGACCTCTCGCACCCACCCACTCAGAGGTGTCCATCGCCACTTGGTGAATGGGCATAAGCCTCCAAACCCTTGTTGAAGACCTCACGCGCCACCCACTCAGAGGTGTCCGCACTCCATCAACCAGCTCTTACAAGCATGCAACCAAAGGAGCTATACAAAGCACCAACCTATATTACACCACGCACATCGTCCTCAACCATCTCCGCAGGCTAAACGATGAATACACGGAGTCTTGCTCCGGATCGCAATATAAGCATCACCAATCCCGAATACGGATGGATAGGCTGGATGGGCTTCACACAGCATGCCCTCTGCCGTACTACAGACATTCCGGCTCTAGATGACAGAGACAACTGCTGGAATCACTTACGCGCGTTTCCATCTCTTGATGGAGGATCCCATGCACATGCAAAACAAAGGGCTTCACCTGCCCAAGGAAGAAAGATCGTTACCCTTGACGATCGCTTCGGCGCCATAGAAAAACTAGCCGGATGGAAATCACCGCAGCGGCCTTGCCTCCGCAACGCTGCACTCGGCTCTCTATTCGGCTTGACGAAGCTCCACCGGCGGCGGCGGAAAGCTCCTCCCCCTCTCCTCCAAGCTCTCCCTCTCTTTCTTCTCTTTAGAGAGAGAAAGGCTAAGTGGAAATGAGATTTCATCTCAATCCACGGCCTTAAAGAGGCTGGAACAGCTTTGGACCACACGATCCAAATAGAAGGAAACGAACGGCCGAGATCTGCCCAAAAAACCCAACTTTTGCCTGACACGGCCTGTGATACGCCCGTGTCACAGGTCGTGTACCCTTAAGCGGCACACGCGGTTTGGAAACCGACTGAACAACATGGGCATCGACACGCCCGTGTCGAACCTGACACGCCCGTGTCATTCTTGAGACACGCCCGTGTCCCTGCTACACGGCACTCATCGACTTCCAAAACCAGTACACGGGTCGGAACACGGCATCTGACATGCCCGTGTCCAGCCTGACACGCCCGTGTTTATGGCCGTGTTCACGGCCGTTTACGGCTCTGACTCGAATAGGCCAAATTCGAAATTTAAATCGAACACGCCCTGGGACACGCCGTGTCCCAGGCCGTGTACCCCGACACGCCCTGGGACACGCCCGTGTCCCAGGCCGTGTCTAACAGCCTGCTACTCAAAATTGTTGTGTACCAACCTATTTTGAGATTCTGGGGTGTTACAACCCTTCCCTCCTTATAGAAAATTTCGTCCCGAAATTTAGCGCAACGCACAAGTATCAACACAACCACGCTGTTGCGATACAAACCAAAACGATCCAGGTTTAGAGCTCAGAGGCCACAGCTTGGCTCGCCCCATGGAATCGTACCACCACAACTGTTTGTCCCAAACAGAAATACATACATACATACAATAAAATAAAGTGCACACCCCACTTTATTTCGGCTTCTCCGCATCTCGCAGAATCCGTTTAGCGGCCTCCATTAAGTCCAAAGCACGGATTTGCTGTTCTGCTTGATTTGAGCTTTGCGGCTCCTACATCTCAAGAGTGTATATTCGCTGTTGCGCCCGCGATGCAGACGACTCTGCCACAGCTTTTGTAAGACCCCTTTTTTTTTCTTTTTCAACCATCGGGGTCTTATGCCCAGAACCGCCGCTTTGCGGTGACACCTTCGCACCCGGGAAGGTTGCCACTACAACGCGCCGATTCTGCCGGCCTTTTCGATCGCAATAAGTAGCAAGCAAGAGAGAAGCAAGTCCACCAAAGAGAATATCACATAAAATAAAACTCCACGAATGGAGTGTCCACAGAAAATCATCAGAGTATAAATAGTCTGGAAATAAAAGGGCCCATGCCCGGTACATCAGAGTCCTCGCTACAAGTCGCTCATCGCGGAAGCTAAGAAAATGCTAATCACTCACGGAGCTGGTCGCAGGTGCACCGGTGCTAGACTGTCCCACCTCCATGCGCACCGTACTCCGCTGGTGCTGGTCCCTGTCTCCCATCCGGAGCTCCTGTAATGTTTGGTTCGAAAACCATTAGTCATAAAGACTAAGCCCTATCATCCCCTACCCCTCCCACCACGGCTCCTAAGCACCGGGCGGAGAGGAGGAAAGGGAAGCTACAAAAGTGGAGAGTAGTCAAGCATGTGTCGGTGGACCTCACTAGCAAGTTATATCAGGTGAACAGTATAAATGTTGTAATAGGTAGAACAATTAATAAATAGCAAATTGTATTAAAGACTGCTAGAGAATAGTAAGAAAGCAACGAGTAAGTAAGTATGTAAGTAACCTTAACTTATATGAATGCCCATACAAACTTATAAGTTAAGGGATCTTCTGCAAGGCTCCCATCGTATAAAAAGTCCCATACCGATTTATACGTTGGGGTGTCGGTTGTATGCAAATATGAGTGTAGTGATATGCTATGCCATGAATCATGCAAGTGCAACCCACGCACACGACTCTATGCGCACAGTCCTTTAGTTCCCCCTATTCGGGAGGCTAGCTTCACCCCCAGGAACCTCCGTAGTGGCAAACGGAGACAGTGGGTCGGGCCCCCCACTCCTAGGCGGGTAACCACACTACCAGGCCTAGCCCTTCCGTACGCCCCTAGAAGAACACAACCTAGAGTATCCGCGTACTACTGCTGGATGTACCCTCCAGACTTTTCGCCGAGTCATCGTACCGCTGTCGGTAGTGTGATCGATCGCCTACCAGTACCGATGACCCACACTTTTCTCCGTACTCCAACCCTCGAGCCCGCGGCCCCCCAGACAGTACTGTCCGTGCATCTACCTTCAGAGCTACTGTCTGATGGCAAGTAATCCTATAATTCTACTTTCCTAGCTACCGGGGAGTGAGTGTGTGCAACCCTAGTTATACTAGTTGCTCTTTAATTTTATTACTCCTATGGTTTACGTTAGCCCAGGACTGCCCCCGGTATTCCCCGTGAAGGGCTCTCAAGGGGCACTAGGAACCAAGACGGTGCATTACGGCCCGAAGTTCCCTTTCGCAAGGCACTTATTATTATTGGTTGTCTACCCTTTACCCAATCCCCTTTTAGTTGCTTTAGTTCTAACCCTAGAGTATTAAGACCTTCCTCTTCTTCCCGGGACGGACGATCTTTCGTCGTCCCCGTACTCCCTTACCCTAACCAGTCCCACATTCTACTTATCCTGACTTCTAATAATGAACTCAATCTTAATTTGCCCTACCAACCATCGATTATCAGAATTCCGTGGTTTTACTAAATGCAGACCATCCTAAGCTATATGAGGTACACAAGGGGAGGTACTCCAAATTATCTTCCAAATCTCCTGTAAAATTTACTGGAGGTCTATCATGACTTAATTAGCTTAAATCCAGAAATTATAATTTTCCTAATTAATCTGATATTTATTTAATTTTCTCAAAGATTGGCCATGGGTAATTTTTTAACATGAACTACATGATATTCTTAAGTTATGGCCACCCAAAAATTGTGATCACCAAATAACAGTAAGGTATCATCAAATACTATTTTGCAGGATTTTACAAAAGATATTTAGCCTCTAATTAATTTATCCATTATTATCTCATTATTCCCTTTTAAAGAATGAAGTACTGAAATTACTCATCATAAAATTTTAGAAAAATTACTGACTAATAGTATGATACAGAAAAGATCATTGTGCAAAGAAACATAATTTTACCAGCTTGCTAAGCACTAAAATAGATTTAATCCAATATCCATGATAAATAATACTTAATGAAGCAAGCCTTAGAATTAAGCTTCTAAAAATCCCATAAAAATTCACAGAGTTTTAAAAATCATAATAAAGGTTCTCTGCCTAAATTTCATCAATTTCCAGGAAGTTTGTACTCCATAATAAATTTTCTAAGCAAATCATACAACTACTAAATCATTAAGGAAGTACCCAAAATAGTGATCATAAAATTCATAAAAAAATATCCAGAGCTTGTACTACCCTATAATCAACTCTACCCATTTCTCATCACTTTTTAATGTGATTTGGTGTCATTTCCTATCTCTACAAGTTTTGCGCCCTAAACTAGGGTTAGATTTTTAGATATTCCAACGATCTCCAAATATACTAAGATTTCATCCAGAGAACAATATTAGCCCTATGGTTCTCATCACCCAATCTCGGGTCAATCCAAGGTCATTTGACCACATGACCTTCACAAACCCCCAAGATCCATCCTTAGGGTTGGGCCTTGGGCCTTAGGGCAAACCTACCCCGATCCACCTCAAACTCCATGAGGGGGGTGCTAGAGAATATTACTAGCCAGTGGTAAAAATCTCAGCCTCTGTTGAGGTGATCTCACCACTCAAACTTCAAAAGTGCACTTTTAACCTTAGACCTCTTATTAGGGCAAAACTTTGGGTTGATCATTTCTGATCCAAACCATCTCCAAATGAGATGAAAAATTATACAGAACCTTATGGTGAACCCAGGGACCACTCACCAAAATTTGGGAGGGTTTGGAAATTATTTAACAATCTAATTAAAATCGGCTAGGATTATTGAATTTTTCTAAAAACTATAGAAAAAATATTCTCCAAAAATTCTCATTTTTGGATAGCACCTAGATATATGTAAGATTAGACCACACCCCAAATTTCAAGTCATTTGGATGACTGGATTGGAGTGGGGAATTTTTCTAAGGTCAAGGCAGCCCTCTGGATAGACCTCACCAAAAAGGGTGCTGTGGTCTAACCAGGATCCCAAATCGAGTGAAATTAATTTTGAATTAAAGTAGACTTCAAGGGCTACCTTTCCTATGTTGATTATTTTTCCCGTAGGGGCATCTAGTTATTTTTCCCAAATTATTTAACATGACAGATATCTCACTCAGAAATGGATTTAAAAACTAGAATTTATTTCTCATGCCACTGTTCATCTTCTTCAACAGCCCAAAAACAGAGGCCTAAAACCTAATATCCTGTAGCTTTTCCAAGCTATTTCCCGGCCACCCAGCCATCTCCCTGGCCGACCACCACCACCACCACCTCTGTTGAGGTGAGGGCTACCGTCGGGCGGCGGCACGGCCGCCGGAGAGGCGGTTTCCGGCGAACCCGCCACCATGAAATTTTCGGAAAACCACCAATACGCTCACCCGATCTGGCTCTTTTGAGCCTGATATCTCTCCTAACGATTCCTAAGATCTATCCGCAGAAGAAGAGGGAGGGGAGGACCTTGTTCGCGGGTTGAAGGCGTGCAGAGCGTCGGGAAGCCATTTGCGCGGTGGTGGCGTCGCCGGAAATTCTTCAACAGCAAGGAGGAAGTCTGAACAGTTGAGGGAGTGTAACCTTTTCCTCTTGCTCTCAGGAATCTTTTATAGATGAGCAAATGGGGAGGGGAAAGGGTGAAACGTTGGAGGTTAAACGTTGGCGTCCATTAATAACACTCTTATGACGTTTCGGTTATAACGAATGGCAGTTGAAAAGTTGGGAATGAAGAGGTGCTTGCCAGGTGGCAATTTCCTACTGGACCAACTTTTCCTTAATTATTAACATAATTAAAGTAGGGAACGACCCATAAATACTCTTGATTTTTCATCCCCACAGCCAGAATTTATTAAGGCGTCGATTACCGAAACTTCCAGTCTGGCTGACGTTTCGGCCTTGGTCACGGGCGTGACACATAGGTCACGGGCGTGACAGGCCCGGTTAGCAGTTCTGGGTTCGGCGATCGTCGAACTAAGATCGACGATAGTCACTTGGGTCACGGGCGTGACAGGTCTGGAGACCAATTCTGGTTCGACGATCGTCGAATTGGGATCGACGATCGTCGAGCGTGTCACGCCCTATGTCACGGGCGTGACATGGCGGGTCACGGGCGTGGCAGGCCCGTATGGCCATATTTGGTTCGACGATCGTCGAATTGGGCTCGACGATCGTCGAGCGTGTCACGCCCTTTGTCACGGGCGTGACGGGCCCGTGTGGCCGAATTTGGTTCGACGATCGTCGAATTGGGATCGACGATCGTCGAGCGTGTCACGCCCTTTGTCACGGGCGTGACGGGTCGGTCACGGGCGTGACCAACCCGTGACCCGATTTCTTAGCCGATTTATTTCAAGTTTTTGGGCTCCCTAGGGTTCTATCACAACCAACCGACTCCTAGGGGTCTAGCCGGAAATGGGATGTTACAAATCCCAATAAACAAAACAAAGATTTCGTCCCCGAAATCAAGGCTAAGCCTACGGGACTCAAATCGGGAAAAATAAGCTTGTAACATCCCATGAGAACCGAATGTTTACCTTCCTACGTTACGTTTGTTTGTGCGGTTTCGAATCTAAGGTTAATTCGCCCACTTAACTAGGTATATACACCCCAATAAACAAAAGATTAGCCCCTATTCTTGAAATTTCAACTCCATTTGTTTAAAACAGGAAGGCAAATTGATTGTCCAGAGGGTTTTGAGGTATACCTGACGAAAAAGTTCCGGATATTTTTGCCGCATCAAGTCCTGTGGCTCCCATGTATGCTCCTCCTGCCCATGATTGTTCCACAGAACCTTGACTAACGGGACCTTCTTTCGCCGCAAGACCCGCACTGCTGTATCGTCAATTCTGATAGGCTCCACGTTGACTGACCGATCTGAGGCCACCGGGCAATCTGCCGAGGGAATCAGCTGCTCAGGGCGTAGCAGAGCCCTCCGAAGTGAGGAGACGTGGAAGACGTCATGCAATCCCGCTAACTCCGGCGGTAGTTCCAGTCTATAGGGTAAGGGGCCGATCCGCTCCAGGATCCTGTAGGGCCCCATATATCTTGGACTGAGCTTCCACCGCCCGCGAACCCGCGAGACTCCGTGCATCGGCCGTATCTTCAAGAAAACTCGGTCCCCCACCTGGAACTCCACTTGACGATGCCTCGCATCGTAGTATTTCGCCTGTCTACTCTGGGCTTCCAACATCCTGTCTTGGATCAACCTAATCTGAGCATCTGTATCTCCCACAAACTCCGAGCCCAGTGCCTGCGGATCCTCATCCTGAACCCATGATAGTGGGGTTCTGCACCTCCTTCCGTACAACGCTTCGTATGGAGCCATGCCTATGCTAGACTGATGAGCGTTGTTGTACGAGAACTCGACCAGTGGCAACAATCTCTCCCAAGGCTCGCCACGGTCCAAAATACACAGTCGTAACAGATCCTCCAGTGTACGGTTTGTGCGCTCTGTCTGTCCGTCGGTCTGAGGGTGGAAAGCTGTGCTGAAAGTCAACCGAGAACCCAGATGGGCCTGGACTGACCTCCATTCTCTGGATGTAAACCGCCCATCCCGATCCGAAACGATAGTCTTGGGCACCCCATGATAACGCACAAACTGCTCGATGAACCTCCGTACCAATACACTGATCGGTGTGTCCTTCGCCACTGGGATGAATCTGGCCACCTTTGTCAGCCTGTCCACTATCACCCAGATCGAGTCGTTCCCCGCACGGGATCTAGGTAGCCCATGTATAAAGTCCATGGCTATATCCTCAAACTTCCACTCCGGCACTGGAAGCGGCTGCAACAAACCTGCCGGGTTCCTACACTCCGCCTTCACGAGCTGGCAGGCCTCACAATGCGTCACAAAATACGTAATATCTTTCTTCATACCCGGCCAATACATCGTTCTCTTTAAATCCTTTACCATCTTGGTGATCCCCGGGTGTACCGAATACCGGCTGCAGTGAGCGTCCGTCAAAATATCCTCCCGGATCCGTCTTCCTGCTGGTATGTAGACTCTGCCCCGGAAACACAGGAGCCCATCCTTCAAAGTGTAATCCCCTGTCGTGCCTTCCTCCAAGGCCCGGAATATCGGCTCAGCTCTCTCGTCTAGCATCTGCCCATCTCTGATGCGGTCTCGGATGTCATCTGTAGTAGCCATCGACCCCAGGTACTCCATGTACAGCTCCGGGTCATCCTCAGATACTAGCGAAATCTGCATCTCCTCGAATGATCTAATCAACTCCAAGGCCATCAGCTGCGGGCCTGCTCCAGTCGTACTCGCTCTCCGGCTCAGAGCATTCGCAACCACGTTCGCCTTCCCCGGATGGTAGTGCATGGTATACTGGTAGTCCGAAAGAAACTCCACCCAGCATCTCTGCCTGATGTTTAACTCCTTCTGGGTGTCGACGTACTTCAGATTCTTGTGGTCGGAGAAGATATCACAATGTACCCCGTAGAGATAGTGCCGCCAGATCTTAAGAGCAAAAATGACTGCCCCCATCTCCAAATCGTGCACGGGGTAGTTCTGCTCGTGCTGCTTCAACTGACGGGAGGCATAGGCTATTACGTGCCCATTCTGCATAAGGACGACACCCATCCCCTGATAGGAAGCATCTGTATATACCTGGAATCCCTCCCTCCCTGATGGAAGGGCAAGGATGGGGGCCGAGGTGAGGCGATCCTTCAGCTCCTGGAAGGCTGATTCGCATCGCGGCGTCCAAATAAAAGGGGACTCCTTCTTCGTCAGAGACGTAAGAGGAAGGGCAATCTGAGAGAACCCCTTTACGAACTTCCGGTAATAACCGGCAAGTCCCAAGAAACTTCGAACCTCCGTGGCCGACTGAGGTACAAAATGTCCCAAGAGCGCTGCTCTGAACTCCTCCCAAGTAATATCAGCGCAGTCCATCCCTACAAAGATGGTGTCCAGCTGAGATTTCCACCATCTCTTTCCGTGTGACTCTAAGCAGGAGACTGTCAAAGTGACTGCCTCCTCCGTGGGGCATCGAATCCCTGCCAACATCTCATAAATGGTGTCCAACCACTCCTCCGTACGTACTGCAGACTCCGTCCCCTGGTAGGATGGAGGGGAAAGTCCTCGGAAGACCGTCATCCAATTGGCCCCGGGGTTTGGCTGTGGGGCCGGGGCTTGCTGAGCTCTGAAGGCCTCCAGGATGGCCGTCAGTGTTTGCCCCATCTCCGTCTACTGGAACGGAACGGGTGTTGGCGGAGTCGGGACCACATCCGGAGCCTGAGGTGTCTCCTGCTGCGATGTAGGGTTCGTCGCAGGCTACAAGCAAAATTTCCATTTGTTAGCGAGCGAAATGAATGGAATTTAAGAAGAGTTATGATGGACTTTCACATGTGATTTCCCTTATGGGCACACCACTGCTTCCGCTGCTAGTTTGTCCGCAAACTAAGCTCGCACGGGGGTGGCCCAAGGTTTTTGTGGACTACTTCTCTTTCGATCGAGGTTTGCTCTGATACCACTTGTAAGACCCCCTTTTTTTTCTTTTTCAACCACCGGGGTCTTATGCCCAGAACCGCCGCTTTGCGGTGACACCTTTGCACCCGGGAAGGTTGCCACTACAACGCGCCGATTCTGCCGGCCTTTTCGATCGCAATAAGTAGCAAGCAAGAGAGAAGCAAGTCCACCAAAGAGAATATCACATAAAATAAAACTCCACGAAGGGAGTGTCCACAGAAAATCATCAGAGTATAAATAGTCTGGAAATAAAAGGGCTCATGCCCGGTACATCAGAGTCCTCGCTACAAGTCGCTCATCGCGGAAGCTAAGAAAATGCTAATCACTCACGGAGCTGGTCGCAGGTGCACCGGTGCTAGACTGTCCCACCTCCATGCGCACCGTACTCCGCTGGTGCTGGTCCCTGTCTCCCATCCGGAGCTCCTGTAATGTTTGGTTCGAAAACCATTAGTCATAAAGACTAAGCCCTATCATCCCCTACCCCTCCCACCACGGCTCCTAAGCACCGGGCGGAGAGGAGGAAAGGGAAGCTACAAAAGTGGAGAGTAGTCAAGCAGGTGACGGTGGACCTCACTAGCAAGTTATATCAGGTGAACAGTATAAATGTTGTAATAGGTAGAACAATTAATAAATAGCAAATTGTATTAAAGACTGCTAGAGAATAGTAAGAAAGCAACGAGTAAGTAAGTATGTAAGTAACCTTAACTTATATGAATGCCCATACAAACTTATAAGTTAAGGGATCTTCTGCAAGGCTCCCATCGTATAAAAAGTCCCATACCGATTTATACGTTGGGGTGTCGGTTGTATGCAAATATGAGTGTAGTGATATGCTATGCCATGAATCATGCAAGTGCAACCCACGCACACGACTCTATGCGCACAGACCTTTAGTTCCCCCTATTCGGGAGGCTAGCTTCACCCCCAGGAACCTCCGTAGTGGCAAACGGAGACAGTGGGTCGGGCCCCCCACTCCTAGGCGGGTAACCACACTACCAGGCCTAGCCCTTCCGTACGCCCCTAGAAGAACACAACCTAGAGTATCCGCGTACTGCTGCTGGATGTACCCTCCAGACTTTTCGCCGAGTCATCGTACCGCTGTCGGTGTGATCGATCGCCTAGTACCGATGACCCACCACTTTTCTCCGTACTCCAACCCTCGAGCCCGCGACCCCCCGGACAGTACTGTCCGTGCATCTACCTTCAGAGCTACTGTCTGATGGCAAGTAATCCTATAATTCTACTTTCCTAGCTACCGGGGAGTGAGTGTGTGCAACCCTAGTTATACTAGTTGCTCTTTTAATTTTATTACTCCTATGGTTTACGTTAGCCCAGGACTGCCCCCGGTATTCCCCGTGAAGGGCTCTCAAGGGGCACTAGGAACCAAGACGGTGCATTACGACCCGAAGTTCCCTTTCGCAAGGCACTTATTATTATTGGTTGTCTACCCTTTACCCAATCCCCTTTTAGTTGCTTTAGTTCTAACCCTAGAGTATTAAGACTCTTCCTCTTCTTCCCGGGACGGACGATCTTTCGTCGTCCCCGTACTCTCTTACCCTAACCAGTCCCACATTCTACTTATACTGACTTCTAATAATGAACTCAATCTTAACTTGCCCTACCAACCATCGATTATCAGAATTCCGTGGTTTTACTAAATGCAGACCATCCTAAGCTATATGAGGTACACAAGGGGAGGTACTCCAAATTATCTTCCAAATCTCCTGTAAAATTTACTGGAGGTCTATCATGACTTAATTAGCTTAAATCCAGAAATTTATAATTTTCCTAATTAATCTGATATTTATTTATTTTTCTCAAAGATTGGCCATGGGTAATTTTTTCACATGAACTACATGATATTCTTAAGTTATGGCCACCCAAAAATTGTGATCACTAAATAACAGTAAGGTATCATCAAATACTAATTTGCAGGATTTTACAAAAGATATTTAGCCTCTAATTAATTTATCCATTATAATCTCATTATTCCCTTTTAAAGAAGGAAGTACTGAAATTACTCATCATAAAATTATAGAAAAATTACTGACTAATAGTATGATACAGAAAAGATCATTGTGCAAAGAAACATAATTTTACCAGCTTGCTAAGCACTAAAATAGATTTAATCCAATATCCATGATAAATAATACTTAATGAAGCAAGCCTTAGAATTAAGCTTCTAAAAATCCCATAAAAATTCACAGAGTTTTAAAAATCATAATAAAGGTTCTCTGCCTAAATTTCATCAATTTCCAGGAAGTTTGTACTCCATAATAAATTTTCTAAGCAAATCATACAACTACTAAATCATTAAGGAAGTACCCAAAATAGTGATCATAAAATTCATAAAAAAATATCCAGAGCTTGTACTACCCATATAATTAACTCTACCAATTTCTCATCACTTTTTAATGTGATTTGGTGTCATTTCCTATCTCTACAAGTTTTGCGCCCTAAACTAGGGTTAGATTTTTAGATATTCCAACGATCTCCAAATCTACTAAGATTTCATCGAGAGAACAATATTAGCCCTATGGTTCTCATCACCCAATCTCGGGTCAATCCAAGGTCATTTGACCACATGACCTTCACAAACCCCCAAGATCCATCCTTAGGGTTGGGCCTTGGGCCTTAGGGCAAACCTACCCCGATCCACCTCAAAATCCATGAGGGGGGTGCTAGAGAATATTACTAGCCAGTGGTAAAAATCTCAGCCTCTGTTGAGGTGATCTCACCACTCAAACTTCAAAAGTGCACTTTTAACCTTAGACCTCTTATTAGGGCAAAACTTTGGGTTGATCATTTCTGATCCAAACCATCTCCAAATGAGATGAAAAATTATACAGAACCTTATGGTGAACCCAGGGACCACTCACCAAAATTTGGGAGGGTTTGGAAATTATTTAACAATCTAATTAAAATCGGCTAGGATTATTGAATTTTTCTAAAAACTATAGAAAAATATTCTCCAAAAATTCTCATTTTTGGATAGCACCTAGATATATGTAAGATTAGACCACACCCCAAATTTCAAGTCATTTGGATGACTGGATTGGAGTGGGGAATTTTTCTAAGGTCAAGGCAGCCCTCTGGATAGACCTCACCAAAAAGGGTGCTATGGTCTAACCAGGATCCCAAATCGAGTGACATTAATTTTGAATTAACGTAGACTTCAAGGGCTACATTTCCTATGTTGATCATTTTTCCCGTAGGGGCCTCTAGGTATTTTTCCCAAATTATTAAACATGACAGATATCTCACTCAGAAATGGATTTAAAAACTAGAATTTATTTCTCATGTCACTGTTCATCTTCTTCAACAGCCCGAAACAGAGGCCTAAAACCTAATATCCTGTAGCTTTTCCAAGCTATTTCCCGGCCACCCAGCCATCTCCCTGGCCGGCCACCACCACCACCACCTCTGTTGAGGTGAGGGCTACCGTCGGGCGGCGGCACGGCCGCCGGAGAGGCGGTTTCCGGCGAACCCGCCACCATGAAATTTTCGGAAAACCACCAATACGCTCACCCGATCTGGCTCTTTTGAGCCCGATATCTCTCCTAACGATTCCTAAGATCTATCCGTAGAAGAAGAGGGAGGGGAGGACCTTGTTCGCGGGTTGAAGGCGTGCAGAGCGTCGGGAAGCCATTTGCGCGGTGGTGGCGTCGCCGGAAATTATTCAACATCAAGGAGGAAGTCTGAACAGTTGAGGGAGTGTAACCTTTTCCTCTTGCTCTCAGGAATCTTTTATAGATGAGCAAATGGGGAGGGGAAAGGGTGAAACGTTGGAGATGAAACGTTGGCGGCCATTAATAACACTCTTATGACGTTTCGGTTATAACGAATGGCAGTTGAAAAGTTGGGAATGAAGAGGTGCTTGCCAGGTGGCAATTTCCTACTGGACCCACTTTTCCTTAATTATTAACATAATTAAAGTAGGGAACGACCCATAAATACTCTTGATTTTTCATCCCCACAGCCAGAATTTATTAAGGCGTCGGTTACCGAAACTTCCAGTCTGGCTGACGTTTCGGCCTTGGTCACGGGCGTGACACATAGGTCACGGGCGTGACAGGCCCGGTTAGCAGTTCTGGGTTCGGCGATCGTCGAACTAAGATCGACGATCGTCGAAGGGTGGTCACGGGCGTGTCACTTGGGTCACGGGCGTGACAGGTCTGGAGACCAATTCTGGTTCGACGATCTTCGAATTGGGATCGACGATCGTCGAGCGTGTCACGCCCTATGTCACGGGCGTGACATGGCGGGTCACGGGCGTGGCAGGCCCGTATGGCCAAATTTGGTTCGACGATCGTCGAATTGGGCTCGACGATCGTCGAGCGTGTCACGCCCTTTGTCACGGGCGTGACATAGCGGGTCACGGGCGTGACGGGCCCGTGTGGCCGAATTTGGTTCGACGATCGTCGAATTGGGATCGACGATCGTCGAGCGTGTCACGCCCTTTGTCACGGGCGTGACGGGTCGGTCACGGGCGTGACCAACCCGTGACCCAATTTCTTAGCCGATTTATTTCAAGTTTTTGGGCTCCCTAGGGTTCTATCACAACCAACCGACTCCTAGGGGTCTAGCCGGAAATGGGATGTTACAGCTTTACCCTTCTCGTCATAAGACGCACCTGTCTTTCTTTCACCCTTGGACGCACCATTCCAGCATAATCGCGCGATATGTCCTGGCCTCCCACAAATGAAACATGTACGCGGCTCAACCCGTTCTTGCCCAAACGTTGCTCCTGACGCAACATCTGAAGAAGTTTGTTCAGCAGGCCTGAACCGCTTCTTATCACGTTTCCTGAAATCTGATTGCTCGGATGGCGGAACTTTGAAGTCGGACTTTTCCACCGCTACGATCTTCTTCTCCCGTACCCGCTTCAAATCCTTCTCTTGCGCACTAGCGGTATGCACCAATGCTTGGAATCCTTGGTTCACTGAACTTGGGAGAGCCAACCTCAGCTCATCACACAGCCCTTCATAGAACCTATTTGTCTTCCGCGCCTGGTCCGCAAACGTCGATCCCGCATAACGACCGAGCTTGGTAAACTCATGCAGGTAATCGTCCACGGTCTTATCACCCTGTACCAGACGTTGAAATTCATTTTCCATTGCAATTCTCTGCGCCATTGGCAAGTATTTCGCCCAAAATAATCTAGAGAATTCGTCCATCGATATGTCGCCCAGATCTCTACCGCCCAACTGGTGCAACTCGATCTCATCCCACCAAAGCCTCGCCTCTCCTTCCAGGAGGAAAGTGGCTAACGGGACTTTCTGCTCCTCACTAATCCTGAGCGCAGCCAGGATTCTTTTCACTCTAGAGAGCCAATCCTCGGCCTCTGTTGGAGACGTTGCCCCGACAAACGTAGGCGGATTAAACTCCATAAAATGCTTAAGTTGCTCGTCCGCTGCTTGCACAGCAACCGGAACCTCAACATGCTCTTGCCTCGCACCAACCTCAACATGCTCTTGCCTCGCACCAACCTGCACTGGCGCCACAGCGGGCCTCGCTTGCCCAAAAGGTTGTGCCTGAAGCATAGCAAAGATCACCTCCGCAACTAAGCGCACCGTTTCCGCAGAAGGGGGAGGTGTAGGCACCTCAGGTGGTGCCGCACTCTCATCCGAACGCTGGGGCTCCGACTGCCCAGCTCCACTCCTCGTCACCTATAGGTGAACAAGATAGCATTACTTTCCATGGTAAAACGGCAAACTCACCGAATAGACACACACACACATTCCTAGTGGACATTCCAGAGTTCATTAGCATTACAGCAGGTCGCACAAACACGTGCTCGCCACCCCACAAAAGAATTCGACCACGAATTCGGAAGGGAAGACCGACAAAAGCTGATACCAAAATGTAACGACCCCATCCGTTAAATGACGTATAGTAGAAGGTCCGGCCGGGGCCCCACACTATATGCCACCAACAGACGGTGAGGTCACAGGATAATATCAAACCAAACGAGTCCTAACTCAGAGCATTCTAGCGGAAGCTTATTAAGTGCAAGAACTCATAACAATGAATGTCCACTAATATATAAATATCACATTTATATAGATCACCAGGAATGTTTACAAAACCACACCGCCCACGGCCTTAAGGCCTTACAGGTTACTCTTGCCAATACACATAATTTCATACATCGGCACGCAGGCCGGCCACACATGAAATCCAACACTTCGCACGGCCTTCAAGGGCCTACCAGCAGCATGGGCTTTTGCCCGCTCAATCCATCAGCCCGCAACACCTGCATATGGACGTCCACCCCATGGGTGATAAACAAAGCAACGGTCAGCATTCAGCTGACCAATTATAACGACCCCACCCCTTACCCGGGGCAGTGGTTCCTTCCCTGCATGTATAGCAATTTCAACATATATATAACATACACACAAAATCACAAACGCCGGCCTCAATGCCAGGCGCTCCGTGCACTCAGGGCACCTTTTATGGTTTGTACTTGGTAGGCGGGCATAAGCCTCCAAACCCTTGTTGAAGACCTCACGCACCCGTCTCACTCAGAGGTACGCACCACACCAAAACCCGTGAGCACTATCAGTTGACCTACCCACGTAGTGTAACAAGCCTAGGGAATTCGCCCTGCTGCTTTGCTACCAATCGACCGCTCACCCGATCTTAACATTGCCACTTGGTGGAATGGGCATAAGCCTCCAAACCCTTGTTGAAGACCTCTCGCACCCACCCACTCAGAGGTGTCCATCACCACTTGGTGGAATGGGCATAAGCCTCCAAACCCTTGTTGAAGACCTCACGCGCCCACCCACTCAGAGGTGTCCGCACTCCATCAACCAGCTCTTACAAGCATGCAACCAAAGGAGCTATACAAAGCATCCTATACACCACGCACATCGTCCTCACCATCTCCGCAGGCTAAATGATGAATACACGGAGTCTTCTCCGGATCGCAATATAAGCATCACCAATCCCGACATACGTCTGGATGGGCTTCACACAGCATGCCTCTGCCGTACTACAGACTTCCGGCTCTAGATGCAGACACAACTGCTGGAATCACTTACGCGTGTTTCCATCTCTTGATGGAGGATCCCATGCACATGCAAAACAAAGGGCTTCACCTGCCCAAGGAAGAAAGATCGTTACCCTTGACGATCGCTTCGGCGCCATAGAAAAACTAGCCGGATGGAAATCACCGCAGCGGCCTTGCCTCCGCAACGCTGCACTCGGCTCTCTATTCGGCTTGACGAAGCTCCACCGGCGGCCGGAAAGCTCCTCCTCCTCTTCCTCCAAGCTCTCCTCTCTTTCTTCTCTTTAGAGAGAGAAAGGCTAAGTGGAAATGAGATTTCATCTCAATCCACGGCCTTAAAGAGGCTGGAACAGCTTTGGACCACACGATCCAAATAGAAGGAAACGAACGGCCGAGATCTGCCCAAAAAACCCAACTTTTGCTTGACACGGCCTGTGACACGCCCGTGTCACAGGCCGTGTACCCTTAAGCGTCACACGCGGTTTGGAACCGACTGAACAACACGGGCATCGACACGCCCGTGTCGAACCTGACACGCCCGTGTCATTCTTGAGACACGCCCGTGTCCCCTGCTACACGGCACTCATCGACTTCCAAAACCAGTTCACGGGTCGGAACACGGCATCCGACACGCCCGTGTCCAGCCTAACACGCCCGTGTTTATGGCCGTGTTCACGGCCGTGTACGGCTCTGACTCGAATAGGCCAAATTCGAAATTTAAATCGAACACGCCCTGGGACACGCCCGTGTCCCAGGCCGTGTACCCCCGACACGCCCTGGGACACGCCCGTGTCCCAGGCCGTGTCTAACAGCCTGCTACTCAAAATTGTGTACCAACCTATTTTGAGATTCTGGGGTGTTACACACGCGCACTCTACAGAAATTGAAATAAAGCAATGAAACTTAACTCATACATGCACGCACACTTGCAAAAAAATAAGAAAAACAAAGTTGCTAAAAAATTAAAACGACTGCATTTCTACCGCTAGAATGCCGTAAAAATGCATAAAAAGTGAAAATAAAAATTAACCGAGCGAAAAAGTTTTGCAAATAAACGCAAAATGAAAGTACTCGAAAAATTAATACAACTGCATTTCTACCGCTAGAATGCGGTAGAAATGCATAAAAAGATGAAATAAAAATTAAAGGGACTAAAAGTTTTACAAATAAAAAGCTAAAATGAAGTGAGCGAAAAATTATAACGATTATATTTTCATTCTTATATTTTTATAAAAACTCCTGAAAAGTGAAAATAAAACTAAAAAAGACGAAAAAGTTTTACAATCCTAAAAATCCTAAGTTAAGGAAAATGAAAATCACACTTTTTAGGTGTTTTTATAAACCCTTAAGAATGAAAAATAAGGAAAAAAGGAAAAGCTAAACCTAAACAAGTGCGGATTATGAAAATAAAACGGACATTACAACGGCTAGAAATGCCGATAAATCCTAAATCTAACTAAGTTATCAAAGCTATAAAAATGAAAACATAAAAGAAACACAAAAGGATGAACGAAAAATTGCTTAAGTGGGCGCATTCAAATGGATTTTTCATACTAAGGAAGAGAGAAAATTTCAAATTTTAATAAAGCAAACACCCTAATACAAACTAAGAGAGAGAGAGGGGGGAGAAATTCACCTTACATAAGCATGGAATCCAAATGGGCAGCACCTCCCCTAAGCAAAGTGGTCAAAAAGTGGACAGAAATTTCATACAGCAGCTGGCCTTTTATAGGCAAAATTTCGGGTTGGTCACGCCCGTGACTAGGGCGTGACAGGGGGCGTGTCGCTACTGTACATGAGCTGATCGGGTGACTTGACTGGAAAGTTGACTTCGGCTGAAAACGTGGCGGTCATGCCCTAGGTCAAGGGCGTGACATGTGTCAGTCTCGGGCGTGACTGGGGCGTGTCGGGAAGGTCGATCTGGGCGCGGTCCTGCCGCAAAGTCGCGCGCGTCACGTCGGGCCAGGTGGCGAAGTCACGCTTATTTCACAATTTGACACGGGCATGTCTGGGGGCGTGTCGAGCTCGGTTTGATGATCGCCGATCGTCGAGCTTGCAACCTGTGGTCGGCGATCGTCGAGGGCGTAACACAGGCGTGTCGGTCATGTGACACGGGCGTGTCAGTCAACATTTTTACTTTTTCTGAAATTTTTCTGAATTTTTCTGGAATAAAAAATAAAGCTAAGTTTGAAATAATATTTACAAAAATAAGCAATTTATTGATTAAAACTAATAAAAAAGACAAAAATAAACAAAATTGACTTAAATAAAATACGAAAATATAGGTATATTTACAACTCATCAGGAATCTTGTTGGACTTCCTCGGGCAGCTTACCGGAATAAGTTTTTACGAGCTGCAAACTCATCATTTTGAGATAGAAAAGTGAAAGTGAGGGGATAAGTTGTAAACTACTCTAGAGGGGGGGTGAATAGAGTATTCAAATTTTATGAATAACTAGTCAGCTCCCTTGGAGTTGATTTGCGGAATAAAATAATCTGATACTTGAACCCTAAGAGCCTAACACAGTGAAGTGCACAAGTGAGAGAGTTAACTGAAATTTCAGTTTAACTATAAGCCTATCACAGCAACTAGCAATCCTAGGTAGTTCTATCACAGCCACAGAATAAGATGAATAAGCAAGATAACCAGATGGACACAGGATATATAGTGGTTCCCTCTTAATAGGTACTCCACTCTTCTACCACCCTGGTAGGAATCCACTACAGGTTTTTGCTAAGGTGCCCTGCCACCAATGATCTGATTCAGGTAGATCAAACAGACCCTTTGAGCTTTTGATAAGGATGCTCAACCACAGGTTGTTGATAAGGTGCCCGGTCACCAACGTTCACTTTTGAAGAGGTGTGAACAAACTCTTTTTACAAAGGGGTTGAGAGGGTTAGATTATCTTCTCTGTTGTGAATACAGATTAGAGAAGACTTGTGGATTCTCTAAAGAATCAAAGTCTCCCCCTGGCTCAGTGAAAGTCCAGGGAAAGCCTTTGCTTCAGGATGAAGGAGTTTCAGATAAACTGAAACTAAATCCTCAGAGATCTGAAGACTGATTTTGATCAGGTCTTAAGATTCTGGAGCACTTGAAGCAGAACTGGAGCTCTTTCTGAAGTCTTGAAAACTCTAAGCAGATGCTCAGGAGACTTGAGAATGAAAGATGATTGCTCTGGGCTTTTGCTTCAGGAAAACTTTTTTTCTTCTTGTTGTGAGATTGTGAAGAGCTGCTCTGATGATGCTTGAGCGAATGAATAATATTTCTCTGTGTCTGTAACTTCTCTTTTGCTGAGAGAAGAATCTCTCTTAAATATGTCTTCACGTTTTTCCTTTGGAACGGCTCTATTGATTTGAATTCTCGAGCCCTGCAACAGATTATCTCAAAATAGAATATAGCAAATGGCCTATTAACTTTCTGTCAGTCCCAATAAGGAATAAAATAAGCGGGAAAAATATCTCAGCATAAAGACGTACCATTCTTGGAAATAGTACATAGTACCAACGGCTAGAAAACAAGCTGGAAAGATAAAGTCAACGCAATTTGTATAATAGGACAAAATGCTTTATCAAGAATACTGAATCCCGTGATTTATGCTTGACATATTTTGTAAATAATTCATTTGAATTTAAGCCATAAATTTAGCAACAAATAACTTCAGAAAATCTTTCTAACCACAAGCTAACACACTTGGAAATAAACCAAGGAATAGCATAAATACAAATAGATAAAAGCAGACAGAAATCTTCGAACAGGAGTTCGATGATCGTCGACCTGCAAACAGATCGTCGACTAATAGCAGGAATCTGTCGGAACAGAAATCGTCGACCATAAATCGTCGACCAGCTAATAGATCGTCGACTGGCTAACAGATAGTCGACCAGCTAACAGATAGTCGACCAGCAAGGGCAAATATCTGTCGAGACAGAAATCGTGAAGCAAGAACACGATCGTCGATCTGTTGATGACAGATCGTCGACCAACCTTCAGAGCGTAGTAAGCTTGCTCTGAGATCGTCGACCAACGGTCGACGATAATTGTCTTGACTTCAACGATTCAATAGCCCTGCTATCGTCGACCAATGATCGACGATCGCGAGGCCTCGTTCGACGATGGTCGAACGGAAAAGCCTTAAGCACAAAAACATCTAGAACTTCTAAACTAAGCTCTAGGTCAGTTTATAAACTGCCCTAGGGAGACTAAACAGAGTCTAAACATGATCATATATCTTTATATGGATCAAGAGGGGCTGGAAAGGGATTACATAAGCCAAATCACATCTAGGGTACCAACAATCTCCCCCTATTTGGGTTATGTTATCCAATCCAATCTAAAAACTAAAGCACACAGCAACAAAAACAGATATTAACCAAAATAAAACACAGGCAATCCACAGAAAAAAAACATAAATCAGCAGAACTATAAAGTATCAAGCAGATTTATCAGAGGTTTTAGCATCAGATGAGTTTTTAGGGGTTACAGCTGGTTTGAAAATAATCTCTCTGTTAGGATTTGCTGCTTGTCTTTTAGATAGCATTAGGTCATGTTCACCAATGATTTTCTTTTCAGCATAGCTTGGTAGAACTGCAGCAGGATGTAGCTTCATGTATTCTTCAGTATTAAAAGCTTCTGGATTGACTTGAAATTTGCTGAGTTCCTTTTCTCTGTATTCAGACATAGTTGTATATGCTGTAGGGTCTAGTCCTTGAGCTTTGGCTCTCTCCATCATGCTTAGAGCAATAGATTCCTTAAATCTTGCCATAGAGGCAATCCTTTTAGTTTCAGTTATATTTGATGGAGAGGGTGGTCTGTCAATATCAGCTTGAGCTGCAATCTCCATGTTTCTTTGAAGAGCTGTGACTATTTTCCTTGAATCAAGATAAATCTGTGCAGCCTTCTTAGGATCTGTTTCAGCATATAGAGATTTTGGAGGAGCAAGTTCAATGAACTTCTTATGGGATTTCTTTGAAAGGACCACTCTTTTTCCTTTTGATTCAGTTGTCTCAGCAGCAGCAGGTTTTCTTGAAGAAGAGGATGGACCTTTCCTGGGAGGAGAAGGTTTCCATTCTGAAATTTTCTTTTTAGGAGAGGGAGGAGGAGAGAAGGTAGGTTGCTGAAAAGTCATCTCCTTTATTTGTTCCACGAGAGCATTGTCATTTCTTTTTCTTCCCTGTCCTGATACATCTTGGCCTCCCTGGCTTTGGTTACTCCTTCTTTGGTAGGTCTGAGAAGTGTTAGAACTGGCTGACCTTGCAGAGGGGGCAGAAGAGAGACTTCCAGAGGCTCCAGCACCAGGAGGTGGAGGAGGACCTCTGGGGGGGAATTTCTGAACAGGAGTGTCATATCTTTTTCTTCTCTTATTCTCTCTTGTCTGATTCTTTGAAAGTCTCATCCAAGGCTGAAATTCTTTGCTCTTGGGATCAATTCCCTTCAGAATAAAATAGGGAACATCCTTGTCTGGATTAGCAGCAGGAGGAGCAGATGCCTTTCTTTTCTGGGCTACAGCCTTTTTCTTCTTTTGGGAGCTATCAGAATTTTCAGGATCATCATCATCAGAGGAGTGGGATGAGGTTCTGCCAGCATAATCATCAAAGTTTTGTTCAGAAGGATCCTTGGCAGCAGGTTCAGCTTTGTCTTTCTTTTCTCTTTCTTCTTTCTCTTTAGCTTCCTCAATGGCATCTTGCCTAAGGAGGGCATCAAGATCCACATTTGGAGACCTTTTCCAGAGTTCTGATTCTGGATACAACTCAGGAACTGTCTTGGGGACCAGTTCTGCAATAGAAGGAATGGATAGAGGATAGGTAAGGATAGGTGGAGAAAAGATGACGATATCTGCAGGGGCAGATGCTTTCTCTAGAGAGATGGCTAGGGAATCCAGATGATAATTAGCCATCCCTTCAATGTACTCAGAGGCAATATTTTCAGCCACAAAGGCTATATATTGGTCAATGTTTAGAGTACCTGAGCTTGAGTCCATTTCAGTCATCTTGGGAGCATTGTCTGCCCTATCTTGCACATCTTCAATTTCTTCAGCAGCAGCATCAGCAGGGATGTTGATGTCTTCAGCAGCAGCAGCATTTATGGTTGTGCCTGCATGCAAAGAAAGATAGGTTAACAACCAAGTGGGAATAAAATATTCCCCCCAAGGTGAACAAACAACAGGTAATAGATAGGATTACCTGAAGATCTACACAGGATACCACTTTGCATCTAGGAAGGAGGTTATAATTCCTTCTAGATGTTCAGTGACATCAGGGATAGACACCTATGCAAGGCACAAGAGGAGTGCCATACAGGAAAAGAAAAGAGTATCTTTGACCAAGGGGTCATCAAGGTACTCAGGTCTATAAGGGACCACTATCTCTTGAGGAGGAAGAACAAAAGGAGTAGATGTGAGTGAGAACTCACAGTCTGAGTTAAGAAATGATTCCAAGTCTTTATCAGAATCAAAGGACTTAGCAGCATCAACTTGCAATACTGATGTAAGGTCATCAGCAGCTGTGATGGAAAGGAAGGGATAAGAAATTAACTCTAAGTTGGAGTTTGAATTAATTAGAATCTTAAATAAGGCTATACCATCAGGTTGAGCAGCATCATACTCACAGGTGTCCATGGGGACTTCCTCATTTTCTTTTACAGGAACTTCTTCCTCAGAAGCTAGATTCACTAGGGAGTGAATGTCTTTGTTAGATACAAATATCAAATTGAAGTCCTGATTATAACCTTTGGAGGAAGAATTTTAAGGTTTACCTTCTGGTTCTTTCTCTGGAATCTCTTGAGGTTCTTCTACAGTTCCTTGAAGGGGAAGAGAAGAATTGTCCTGAAGGGTCAGGGCATCACCTGAGACCACTTTAACAGACATCTCCCCCTGCATGACTTCAGTGGGGACTGGAGTCATGCATCTTACTGAAGAGGGCTCAGCAGAGGGATGAGATGATTTTATGGCTTGAGTAAGGGCATTGATGGATGCAATGAGAGGGGCATTGGCAGCCTCAATCATTTTTTGGATGGAGGGAGTAATGAGCTCGACAATATGTGCAAGCAATTAAGGAGTTATCTGAAATGCTGATGATGTGGAGGTGGATGGAATGGAAGCAGGATGATCTGCCACATGATCAAATGAGTCATGTGGAGATGGGTGAACATCAACATGAGTGTGGGATTCATGTTGAGAAAGATGCGTGAGGATGGTAGCAGTCACCATGTCAACACTGGCTGAAGCTGCCAGATGTTGTGGTGTTGGTGACTGGTGTGGAGATGCAGGTGGAATGAAGGATGCATGTTGTGGTGGCACTGCAGGGTGTGTGGAAAGTAATGCAGGAGATGAGGATGCAGGGGTAAAGAGGGAGGATGAAGGGATTGCTGAGCCTTCCCCAGTAAGCTGGAGAGTGGCTGAATCAGCCCTTGTGTCTGAATGGAGGGTTAGGATCAACCCTGGCTGACTTCTTGATAACTCTCTGAGATTTCTTGAAGAGAGAGGGGTCCAACCTCTTGCTGGCGTTGACTGTGGAGGGTGCAGAAACAAGCAGCAGGGGTGCTTTCACATATAGAAACACACCCAACACCCTGGCAAGATTTACTTCTTTCTGATTGTTCTTTCTCCTTATTAGTTCAAACAGAACTTTTCCCTAGGCAATCTGTGCCTTATTCACCAAAGCTGACATCAGGGCAAACTGTTGCCTGTTGATGTTGTCGTGAGCCGAGTGTTTTCCCAAAACAACCTTGCCCACCAGGTCTGCCAGAAACTTGTACTCTGGAGACAGGTTTATCTTTAGCAGCTTAGCTGGAACACCCTCAGCATGGCCCATCACAGATAGCATGCGGCCATATTCTTCTGCAGTTTGCTCATAGTCCTCAGTTCCTATTGGCAGTCCAAACAGCTCAGTCAATACTTCAGGAGTCAGAATGACCTCCTCGCCATTTATCTTTCCTGTCATGGCGTCGTCGCTGGAGGACGAAGTATATACCCATTCACGAATCTCTGGTATATGAATCTTAGGAGAGAACGACATAAATTTCTTGAGGCCTTGGTCTTCACACAGCTGCAGAATATCTTGGATTGGTTGATCACATCGGCTGAAAGAATCAAAGTCGACACAGAATCCAGTGTCGAACTTCATTCCGAAGAGAACAGCAGAAGGAATCGCCATAGGATTTGAGAGAAGATGGCGAATCGAGAAGCAAAACAAGGGAGAAGAGAATCGCGCGGGATTAGAGTTCGAGAGCGAATTCTAAGCCAGAAGAAGGAATATGAAAAGACGGAGCGGAAGGACGACGATCTCCAGACCTAAATCGACTATTAGAAACAAATCTGCGATCGTCGATCCCGGAATAAAATCGGTCGTCGAACACAGACCGACGATAGTCAATGTTTGACTAATCGTTAAATATCGACCGACTACACGCAATTACCACGATCGTCGATCAATATATGATGGTCGACGATTCTCCACACAGCACAGAAAATCTGTCGTCGACCATTGGTCGACGATAGATACCTAAGGAGAGATCGTTGACCGGTTGATCGACGATTTCTGCCTTACTACAGAACGAGCTGTCGTCGACGGTTGGTCGACGATAGTTCTGACCTGGTCGAAGATCGTCGAGCAGTCGTTCGACGATTTTAGACAGAAAACAAAACTAACCAAATTTTCACTACTCTGAACCATTAAACATGCCAAGCTGGTTCAGGAAGAACAAATGCTTTTGTTCATCAAGGGGCTTAGTGAAAATATCTCCTCTCTGCAGGTCTGTGGATATAAATTCCATTACTATCTTGTTCTTTTCCACATTATCTCTCAGAAAGTGATGTCTAATCTCAATGTGCTTGGTCCTGGAATGGTGCACAGGATTTTGAGCAATTGATATTGCACTGGTACTGTCACACAGAATTTTTGTGTTTGAGTGTGTGTACCCATAATCCACTAGCTGATTTTGAATCCACAGAATCTGTGAACAACAACTAGCTGCTGCAATATATTCAGCCTCAGCAGTTGAAGTAGACACAGATGCCTGTTTCTTACAAAACCAAGAGACAAGTCTCTCTCCCAGGAACTGACAGGTCCCTGAGGTGCTTTTCCTGTCAACTCTATAACCAGCATAATCAGCATCTGAATATCCAATTAATTCAAATCCTGACTCAGCTGGGTACCACAGTCCTAAGTTAGGGCATCCCTTAAGGTATCTCAAAATCCTCTTGAGAAGAGTTAAGTGAGATTCCTTTGGGTTGACCTGAAACCTAGCACATAGGCATGTAGCAAACATTATGTCAGGCCTACTTGCAGTCAAATACAGCAGGGAACCAACAATGGCTCTATAGTTCTTTTGATCAACAGACTTGCCATTAACATCAGAATCAATAACTGCATTTGAGGCCATAGGTGTGCTCATTGATGAAGCATCAGACATTCCAAATCTTTTAACCAGCTCTCTGGCATATTTTGATTGAGAAATGAAAATGCCATCAACACTCTGTTTCACTTGGAGACCAAGGAAATAGGATAACTCACCCATGCTGCTCATCTCAAACTTAGAGTGCATTAGTTCAGAGAACCTCTTGCATAGTTTGGGATCAGTAGAGCCAAATATAATGTCATCTACATAGATTTGAACTAACAGTTGTGAGTCCTTATGATGTCTAATGAATAGGGTTCTATCTACTACACCTCTCACAAACTTGTGTTCTAGAAGAAAATTTGCTAAGGTCTCATACCAAGCTCTAGGAGCTTGCTTAAGTCCATATAGAGCCTTTTGGAGTTTGAACACATGAGTGGGTAAGGTTGATGAAACAAACCCTGGTGGTTGTTCAACAAACACTTCTTCCTTTAAATCTCCATTGAGGAAGGCACTCTTCACATCCATTTGGAAGACCTTAAATCTTTTATAGGCAGCATAGGCTAGGAAAATCCTAATGGCTTCTAGTCTAGCTACAGGGGCAAAAGTCTGATCATAATCTATGCCTTCCTCCTGTCTATAGCCTTGAGCTACTAGCCTAGCCTTATTTCTAACTACTATGCCTTGGGCATCAAGCTTGTTTCTAAACACCCACTTGGTGCCTATGATCCGTTGGCCTCTTGGTCTTGGAACCAAAGTCCAAACTTTACATCTTTCAAACTGGTTAAGTTCCTCTTGCATGGCTATAATCCAGTGTGGATCAAGCTCAGCATCTTTAATGGTTAGGGGCTCAACCTGAGAAAGGAAACAAGCAAACATCACATCTTTGTTGAGTTGATGTCTTGTCTGGACTCCTACTGAAATGTCTCCAATCACTTGAGATACAGGATGATCTCTAAGTGTGACAAGATCAGTAGGTTCAACAATGATCTGATCTTCAACAGTTTCAAGATTTAATTCCTCATGTGGAATTTGATCAACTGTTGGAGCAGGTGCTTTAACTTCAAGAAGTTCTACATCAGATTCAGAATCTGAGGGAGCAACCTGAGGAGTTTGTTGGGGATGATTCTCCTGTGTGAGTCTCAAACCTTCCAAATCCTTACTTACTCCTAAGGCTTGCACTGTACTATTAGAGGAAGAGTCCTTCTCCTTATAATACATGACTGTCTCATCAAAAGAGACATGTGCAGACTCTTCTATCTTAAGAGAGGATTTATTGAGAACCCTATAGGCTTTGCTTACTTGAGAGTATCCTAGAAAAACTCCCATTGAAGCTTTTGCCTCAAATTTTCTATGGTATTCTTTGTTATTGTTATGAACAAAAGCAACACAGCCAAATACTCTAAAATAGTCTATTTTAGGTTTCACTTGCTTAAGTAACTCATAGGGAGTCTTACCCTTAAGTTTATGTATCAGACTTCTGTTCAATACATAGTTAGCTGTGCTGACTGCTTCAGCCCAAAAGGACAGAGGCATGTTAGCATCGGCCAACAATGTACTTGCAGCTTCAATTAGGGTTCTGTTTTTCCTTTCAACTACCCCATTTTGTTGAGGAGTTCTAGGAGCAGAGAAGCTATGTTTGATACCTTCCTTCTCACAGAATTCTTGCATAAGAAGAGACTCAAACTCAGTACCATGATCACTTCTGATCAAGGCAATCTGAGTTGAATACTCACTCTGTATACACTTTAGAAAATCTGTAAGAACCTTGAAGTTATCAGCCTTAGTTCTCAGGAAGAATACCCAAGTGAACCTAGAGAAGTCATCTACAATTACTAGAGTGTAAGACTTTCCTCCAAGACTCTGTACAGCAATAGGACCAAATAAATCCAAATGTAGCAAGTACAGAATCCTGGGAGAATCACTTTTATTAACTGATTTAAAGCTATTTCTTGTTTGCTTACCTAATTGACAAGCTTTGCAAAGGCCTTCCTTCTTGTAGGGGCAAGAAGGTAAACCTCGTACAAGATTGTATTTAGCCAACCTAGAAATGTTTTTCAAATTTACATGACTAAGTCTCTTATGCCAAAGGGTATTATTACTGGTTACTTCATTAAATAAGCATATTTCAGATTTGGATGAATTAAAGTCTACAACATAAACATTTCCAATTCTAATACCTGCTAACATAACAGTATTATTTAAAGAAATATTGCAAGCAGTGTCAGTAAACCATACCTTGTACCCAGCATCACACATTTGACTTACAGAGATTAGGTTGTGCTTTAGTCCTGAGACATAAGCTACTTTCTTGAAGGTTACAGCTCCTATGGTGAAGCTGCCATACCCTTCAGTCTGTCCACAGCTGGAATCCCCAAATACAACTTTTGGTCCCAGCTTAGCTTTGAAACCTGACAGGTTCTTCTTCTTTCCTGTCATATGCTTTGAGCATCCACTATCCAGATACCATTTGTCATGTATGACTGGATAGGTCTTCACCTGCAGAAAGAACAGTTATACATTGTGGACCCAGGTTACCTTGGGTCCAGTATTCTTCACAAAAGAAAAACTAGATATAAAAGATTTTGCAGGCTTAGATTTATATCCTAAAGGGTGTGATCTCCTAGGTGGGATAATCCATTCAGTTGAAGGATTAAACAACCTGGGGTGGTGATTAGGATTTGAAGTTCTGGAAGTTTGATTTTTATTTTCCAGCTTAAGTCCAGATCGTCGATCAATGGTCGACGATCGCAAGCCAAATCGTCGATCATTTATGGTAGAACGATGTTCTGGATTCCACGATCGTCGATCACTGGTCGACGACTCAAGATGAGATCGTCGACCTCCTGCACCAAAGCTATTATACTCAGTGTAGGTGTTCAGCGATCGTCGATAGTCGTTCGACGATTGGTTTGACGATCGTCGATTAATGTTCGACGATTTTTGTAAAGCTAGAAATTTTTTCTTCCTATTCTCTTTCTTAATCTTATTCTGAATTTTCTTGCATTTTTCAATTTCCTCAGTATTCTTTATTCCTGATTCAGAAACAAATTTTACTGGAGTGCTAAATCTCTCCTTTGTGAGGAGGATGGGTTCACTAGGTGTAGCACCTAAGCCTAGTTTATCATTACCAACCCTAGTGTTTGCTATACAGGTTATTTCAGATAATTTAAGGCTTCTGCCATTTAATTGTTCTTCTAACCTCTTAGATTTAGCTAGTTCTAATTTTAGGAATGTTACTTCTTCTTTTGAGCTCTCTAATTCCTTTTCTAATCTGATTATTTCAGTACCTTCCATGTCTAGTTCCATTATTTTTAATCTAAGTGACTTAATTTCTTTTTCAGATAATAGTAAATCTAAACATAGAGTTTTAAATTTTAGTTTGAACTCAGGAGATGAGAAATCAAATGAGTCGATTACCTGGTCCTCCATAAAGGAATCTTCTTCATTGTCTCCTTCTTCTTCAGAATTCTCTGCAGCTGACAGAGAGCTGCAGGCATCAATAGCCATGAGGCAGACCTCTTTGGCTTTCTTCTCTTCTTCTTCTTCTGAATCACTGGAGCTAGAGGAGCAGGTATCCTCTTCTGTTTCACTCCAGGTAGCAGCCACAAATCCCTTGTCCTTCTTCTTGTATTTGTGTGATGAGGACTTGGAGTGGTGCTTCCTGTATTCTTTCTCATGTTTCTTCTCCTTGTGTTTCTTCTCTGGACAATCTGGAGCAATGTGTCCAGGCTTGCTGCAAACATAACAAATGATTTCTTTAGATGGAGTCTTGTCATACCTTGGTTTGTCCTCATGCTTGGAGAACTTCTTTCTGAGGTCTCTTCTTCCCATGTTGAAGAACCTCTTGGCAATGAGTGCCAGTAACTCCTCATTTGATTGACTTCCTTCAGAAGTCTCAGCCGCCTTAAGAGCTAGAGAGTGCTCTTTCTTTGTAGGTGTAGGAGTTTTTACTTCAATTGCAGCAGCTCTGCTCTTTAGAGTTTGCTCATATGACTTGAGCTTTCCCAACAGAGCTTCTGTGGAGAGTTCCACAGTGTTTCTTCCATCCTTGATGGGCCATATCCTTGAGTCCCAAGAGATGGGAAGGCACATCAGGATCTTGTCATTTACTTCTGACAAAGTTATCTCCTTGTCCAAAGACCTCAGTTCACTTATTATTGAACTGAGTCTTGTGTACATTGTGTCAATGTCTTCAGCATCATCCTTCTTGAAATTTTCATACTGAGAGGTGAGATTGGATCTCCTGTCCTTCCTCTCATCAGCTGAGCCAGCAACTATGTGGTTGAGGGAATCCCACATAGCTTTGGCTGAGGTACATTCAGCCAGCTTCTGGAATATCTCATCAGACATTGTCTGAGCTAGGATATTCATTGCTTTAGCATCAGCTGCTTTTGCCTTCTTGTAAGTTTCATTGTAGTCAGGTGGTGGCACAGCACTGAGATCAGCAGAAGTGGAAGCAGCAGCAGGCCTAGCAGGTGGTCCTGTCAAAATAGAAGAAAAAATATCTTCATCAATAGAATTCATGTATAGTCTTATCCTGGCCTTCCATATGCCAAACTTGGACAAGTTGCATACAGGAGGTCTGGTGCTTGAATAATCCTTAGACGGGGCCATGTGTGAAAGTGTTTGTGAATGGTATCAGGAAACAACTTATCACAAGATCTTTTAACTCAGGTGTTAGCCTGCATGAACAGCCAACCTCCCTCTGATACCAATTGAAAGTGAGGGGATAAGTTGTAAACTACTCTAGAGGGGGGGTGAATAGAGTATTCAAATTTTATGAATAACTAGTCAGCTCCCTTGGAGTTGATTTGCGGAATAAAATAATCTGATACTTGAACCCTAAGAGCCTAACACAGTGAAGTGCACAAGTGAGAGAGTTAACTGAAATTTCAGTTTAACTATAAGCCTATCACAGCAACTAGCAATCCTAGGTAGTTCTATCACAGCCACAGAATAAGATGAATAAGCAAGATAACCAGATGGACACAGGATATATAGTGGTTCCCTCTTAATAGGTACTCCACTCTTCTACCACCCTGGTAGGAATCCACTACAGGTTTTTGCTAAGGTGCCCTGCCACCAATGATCTGATTCAGGTAGATCAAACAGACCCTTTGAGCTTTTGATAAGGATGCTCAACCACAGGTTGTTGATAAGGTGCCCGGTCACCAACGTTCACTTTTGAAGAGGTGTGAACAAACTCTTTTTACAAAGGGGTTGAGAGGGTTAGATTATCTTCTCTGTTGTGAATACAGATTAGAGAAGACTTGTGGATTCTCTAAAGAATCAAAGTCTCCCCCTGGCTCAGTGAAAGTCCAGGGAAAGCCTTTGCTTCAGGATGAAGGAGTTTCAGATAAACTGAAACTAAATCCTCAGAGATCTGAAGACTGATTTTGATCAGGTCTTAAGATTCTGGAGCACTTGAAGCAGAACTGGAGCTCTTTCTGAAGTCTTGAAAACTCTAAGCAGATGCTCAGGAGACTTGAGAATGAAAGATGATTGCTCTGGGCTTTTGCTTCAGGAAAACTTTTCTTCTTCTTGTTGTGAGATTGTGAAGAGCTGCTCTGATGATGCTTGAGCGAATGAATAATATTTCTCTGTGTCTGTAACTTCTCTTTTGCTGAGAGAAGAATCTCTCTTAAATATGTCTTCACGTTTTTCCTTTGGAACGGCTCTATTGATTTGAATTCTCGAGCCCTGCAACAGATTATCTCAAAATAGAATATAGCAAATGGCCTATTAACTTTCTGTCAGTCCCAATAAGGAATAAAATAAGCGGGAAAAATATCTCAGCATAAAGACGTACCATTCTTGGAAATAGTACATAGTACCAACGGCTAGAAAACAAGCTGGAAAGATAAAGTCAACGCAATTTGTATAATAGGACAAAATGCTTTATCAAGAATACTGAATCCCGTGATTTATGCTTGACATATTTTGTAAATAATTCATTTGAATTTAAGCCATAAATTTAGCAACAAATAACTTCAGAAAATCTTTCTAACCACAAGCTAACACACTTGGAAATAAACCAAGGAATAGCATAAATACAAATAGATAAAAGCAGACAGAAATCGTCGAACAGGAGTTCGATGATCGTCGACCTGCAAACAGATCGTCGACTAATAGCAGGAATCTATCGGAACAGAAATCGTCGACCATAAATCGTCGACCAGCTAACAGATAGTCGACCGGCTAACAGATAGTCGACCAGCTAACAGATAGTCGACCAGCAAGGGCAAATATCTGTCGAGACAGAAATCGTGAAGCAAGAACACGATCGTCGATCTGTTGATGACAGATCGTCGACCAACCTTCAGAGCGTAGTAAGCTTGCTCTGAGATCGTCGACCAATGGTCGACGATAATTGTCTTGACTTCAACGATTCAATAGCCCTGCTATCGTCGACCAATGATCGACGATCGCGAGGCCTCGTTCGACGATGGTCGAACGGAAAAGCCTTAACCACAAAAACATCTAGAACTTCTAACCTAAGCTCTAGGTCAGTTTATAAACTGCCCTAGGGAGACTAAACAGAGTCTAAACATGATCATATATCTTTATATGGATCAAGAGGGGCTGGAAAGGGATTACATAAGCCAAATCACATCTAGGGTACCAACAAAAAGGAGCTGTAGGACGTTTCGGAAAAGTTGCAGTATAAAGAGGATGATAGACCTACGGATAGGCCGGTGGATAAACTTGAGGAGTCTCAAATGCTGGTGCTGGATTGATTAGAGGAACTTGTAAGACCCCCTTTTTTTTTGATTCAACCACTGGGGTCTTAGCCCAAAACTGCCGCTTTGCGGTGGAACCGACTCACGGGAAGGCAACCACTACAAAACGACAATTCTGCCGGCCCTTTTCGATCACAAGAGAGAGAAGTATTTATACAAAAATGTAAACAAGTCCATAGAAACATGTAAATAAAAGTGAGATCACATCCAGTCCATCAATGAATAATAACAGGAAATAGATAAATGGGCTCAAGCCCAGTACATCAGAGTCCTCACTACATGTCACTCAACGCGGAAGCTATAAAACTACTAATCACTCACGGAGCTGGTCGCAGGTGCACCGGTGCTAGACTGTCCCACCTCAATGCGCACCGTACTCCGCTGGGGCTGGTCCGTGGACTGCTGGTCTCTGTCTCCCATCCGGAGCTCCTGTAATGTTGTGGTTCGAAAACCATTAGTCATAAAGACTAAGCCCTATCATCCCCTACCCCTCCCACCACGGCTCCTAAGCACCGAGCAGAGAGGAGGAAAGGGGAAGCTTCAAAAGTGGAGAATAATCAAGCAGGTGACAGGGAAGCTAATCTAGTAGTTATTTAGAATGAAATAGGTTTAACAATCCTACGACAGTAAGTAATAAGGAGAATAATTAATAAGTAGCAATTCGTATAAAAAGACAGCTAAAGAACAGTAAGTAAATAATCAAGTAAGTATGTAACCTTAACTTATACGAATGCCCATACAAACTTAGAGGTTAAGGGATCTTCTGCAAGGCTCCCATCGTATAAAAAGTCCCATACAGATTTATACGTTGGGGTGTCGGTTGTATGCAAATTTGAGTGTAGTGATATGCTATGCCATGATTCATGCAAGTGCAACTCACGCACACAACTATATGCGCACAGAACTTTAGTTCCCCCTGTTCGAGAAGCTAGCTTCACTCCCAGGAACCTCCGTAGTGGCAAACGGAGACAGTGGGTCGGGCCCCCACTCCTAGGCGGGTATCCACACTACCAGGCCTAGCCCTTCCGTACGACCCTAGAAGAACGCAACCTAGAGTATCCACATACTACTGCTGGCTGTACCCACCAGACTTTCTTTGGCTAAGTGTCCCACACCGCCGAGTCAGCGTACCGATGTCGGTGTGAACGACAATCAGATACCGAAGACCCACCACCTTTATTCTGTACTCCAACCCTCGAGCCCTCGGCCCCCCGGACAGTCCCGTCCGTGCATCTACCTTCAGAGCTACTGTCTGAATGGCAACCAATCCTATTATTCTACTTTCCTTGCTATCGGGGAGTGTGTATGTGCAACCCTATTATACTAGTTGCTCTTTTAATTTATTATTCCTATGGTTTACGTTAGCCCAGGACTGTCCCCGGCATACCCTGTGAAGGGCTCTCAAGGGGCACTAGGAACCAAGACGGCGACATTATGGCCCGAAGTTCCCTTTCGCAAGGCACTTATTATTATTGGTTGATCTCCCTTAACCCGATCCTCTTTTAGTTACTTTAGTTCTAACCCTAGAGTATTAAGACTCTTCCTCTTCTTCCCTGGATGGACGATCTTTCGTCGTTCCCATACTCCCTTATCCTTAACCAGTCTCACACTCTACTTATCCTGACTTCCAATGTTGAACTCAATCTTAGCTTGCCCTACCAACCATCAACTGCCAGAATTCCGTGGTTTTACTATATGCAGACCATCCTAAGCTATATGAGGTACATAAGGGGAGGTACTCCAAATTGACTTCCAAATCTCCTATAATATTTAATGGAGGTCTACCATAACATAATTTGTCTAAATCCAGAAACTTATAATTTTCCTAATTAATCTGATATTTATTTAATTTTCCCAAAGGACGGGCCATGGGACATTATAAACATGAACTACCTGATCCTCCTAAGTAATGGCTACCCAAAAATCGTGATCATTAAATAACAGCAAGATAACCTCAAATACAAATTTTCAGAATTTTACAGAAAGCATGTAACCTCTAATTAATTTATCCAGTATAATCATGTTAATCCTACGTAAAGAAGGAAGCACTGAAATTATTCATCGGAAAATTATAGAAAAATTACTAATCAGTAGTATGATATAGAAAAGTTCTTTGTGCAAAGAATCATAATTTTACCAGCTTGCTAAACACCACTAAAGATTTAATCAAATATTCAAGGTAAAACATACTTAATGAAGCAAGCCTTAGAATTAAACTTCCAAAAATCGCATAAAAATTCACAGAGATTTAAAATAATAATAAACTTTCTCTGCTTAAATTTCATCAATTTCCAGGAAGTGTGTATTCCATAATAAATTTTCTAAGGAAATCATTCAATCTTCTAAATCGTTAATAAAGTATCCAAAATAGTTATCTTAAAATTCATAGAAAAATATCCAGAGCTTGTACCATCCCTATAATTCACTCTACCCAATTCTCATCACTTTTAAATGTGATTTAGTGTCATATCCTATCTCTACGAATTTTGCACTATAAACTAGGGTTAGGTTTTTTAGGTATCCCAACAGTCTCCAAATCTACTAAGATTTCATCCAGAGAACTATAATGGCCCTATGGTCCTCTTCACCAAATTTCGGGTCAATCCAAGGTCAATTGACCCCATGACCTTCACAACCCCAAAAACCACCATTAAGGGATTCTCCCTAGAGTTCTAGGGATACCCTACACCAAACCACTCCAAACTCCCTTGGAGGGTGTGTCATGCCCTAGAAAGCCAGTGACCAAAATATCAGCCCCTGTTGAGGCGATATGGCCACTCAAATCTCAAAAGTGCACCTTTAACCTAAGACCCCTTATTAGGGCAAAACTTAGGTTTGTTCATCTCTAATCCAAACTTTGAGAGGGTTTGGAAATTATTATGACCTTATACAGAACCTTATGGTGAACCCAGGGACCACTCACGAAAATTTGAGAGGGTTTGGAAATTATTTAACCATCTAATTAAATTAAGTTAGGATTATTGAATTTTTCTAAAAACTATAGAAAAAAATTTCCCAAAAATCCTAATTTTTGGACAGCATCTAGATATAGATAAGATTAAGCCACACCCCAAATTTCAAGTCATTTTGATGACTGGTTTGGAGTGGGGAATTTTTCTAAGGTCAGGACAGCCCTATGGATAGACCTCACCAAAAAGGGTGCTGTGGTCTAACCAGGACTCCAAATTGAGTGAAATCAATTTTAATTTAAACTAGACTTCAAGGGCTACATTTTCTATGTTGACCACTTTTCCTGTAGGATCCTCTAGATATTTTTCCTAAGTTATTTAAAGTGACAGATATTTTCATTCAGAAATTGCTTCAAAAATAAAATCTAATTAAATGGCACTGTTCATCTTCTTCTACAGCCCGAAACCAGAGCACTGAAAACTTAATTTCCTGTAGCTTCTCCAAGCTATTTCCCGGCCATCCAGCCATCTCCCTGGCCGGCCACCACCACCACCACCTCTGTTGAGGTGAGGGCTATCGTCGGGCGGCGGCACGGCCGCCGGAGAGGCGGTCTCCGGCAAACCCGCCACCATGAAATTTTCGGAAAAGCATGGAAAACGCTCACCCGATCTGGCTCTTTTGATCTCGATATCTCTCCTAACGATTTCTAAGATCTATCCACAGAAGAAGAGGGAGGGGAGGACCTTGTTCGCGGGTTGGAGGCGTGCAGAGCGTCGGGAAGCCATTTGCGCGGTGGTGGCGTCGCCAGGAATTCTTCAACAGTAAGGGAAGGAAATCTGAAACAGTTTGATGGAGAGTGTAACCTTTTCCCCTTGCTCTTATGAGTCTTTTATAGATCAGCAAGTGGGGAGGGGAAAGGATGAAACGTTCATGGCCATTAATATTTCCCTTAATGACGTTTCGGTTATGGCTAAGGCAGTTGAAACGCTGGAGATGAAGAGGTGTTTGCCAGGTGGCGATTTCCTATTGGACCAACATTTCCTTAATTATTTACATAATTAAAGTAGGAAATGGCCCATAAATACTCTTGGTTTTCATTCCCATAGTCAGAATTTATTATGACGTCGGTTACCGAAATTTCCAGTTTGGCTGACGTTTCGGCCTTGGTCACGGGCGTGACACATTGGTCACGGGCATGACAGGCCCGGTTAGCCAATTCTGGGTTCGACGATCATCGAACTGAGATCGACGATCGTCGAAGGGTGGTCACGGGCATGACACCTGGGTCACGGGCGTGACAGGCCCGTGTGGCCAATTCTGGGTCGACGACCGTCCATCTAAAATCGACGATCGTCGAGCCTGGTCACGCCTTATGTCACGGGCGTGACATTGCGGGTCACGGGCGTGGCATGCCTGGTGACTAATTCTGGGCCGACGACCGTCGAACTGAAATCGACGATCGTCGAACGTGGTCACGCCCTATGTCACGGGCGTGACATTGTGGGGTCACGGGCGTGACAGGCCATGAGGCAAATTCCGTGCCCGACGATCGTCTACCTGAGATCGACGATCGTCGAAGGAGTCACGCACCAGGTCAAGGGCGTGACACCTGGGTCACGGGCATGACAGGGCTGGGTTGAAAATTCTGCGCTCGACGATCGTCTCCCTGAGATCGACGATCGTCGAATGAGTCACGCCCTAGGTCACGGGCGTGACGGGTCGGTCACGGGCGTGACCAACCCGTGACCCGAAATCTTGGTCGATTTATTTCAATTTTTGGGCTCCCTAGGGTTCTACCACAACCAACCGACTCCTAGGGGTCTAGCTGGAAAAGGGATGTTACAAATCCCAATAAACAAAACAAAGATTTCGTCCCCGAAATCAAGGTTAAGCCTACGGGACTCTAATCGAGAAATGAAGCTTGTAACATCCCATGAGAATTAATGAAATTACATCTCTACGTTTTGTTTGCTTTGTGCGGTTTCAAATCTAAGATTAATTCGCCCACTTAACTAGGTATATACACCCCAGTAAACAAAAGATTAGCCCCTATTCTTGAAATTTCAGTCCCATTGGTTTAAAACAGGAAGGCAAATTGATTGTCCAGAGGGGTTGTGAGGTATACCTGATAAAAAAGTTCTGGGTATTTTTGCCGCATCAAGTCCTGTGGCTCCCATGTATGCTCCTCCTGCCCATGATTGTTCCACAGAACCTTGACTAACGGGACATTCTTTCGTCGCAAGACCCGCACTACTGTATTGTCAATCCTGATAGGCTCCAAGTTGACTGACCGATCCGAGGCCACCAGGCCATCTGTCGAGGGAATCAGCTGCTCAGGGCGTAGCAGAGCCCTCCGAAGAGAGGAGATGTGGAAGATGTCATGCAATCCCGCTAACTCCGGCGGTAGCTCCAGTCTATAGTCTAAGGGGCCGATCCGCTCCAAGATCCTATAGGGCCCCATATATCTCGGACTGAGCTTCTTCCGCCCGCGCACCCGCGAAACTCTGTGCATCGGCCGTATCTTCAAGAAAACTCGGTCCCCCACCTGGAACTCTACTTGACGATGCCTCGCATCGTAGTATTTGGCCTCTCTGCTCTAGGCTTCCAACATCCTGTCCCGGATCAGTCTAATCTGAGCATCTGTATCTCCCACAAACTCCGAGCCCAGTGCCTGCAGATCCTCATCCTGAACCCATGATAGTGGGGTACTGCACCTCCTTCCGTACAACGTTTCGTATGGAGCCATGCCTATGCTGGACTGATGAGCGTTGTTGTATGAAAACTCGACCAGTACAAGCAATATCTCCCAAGGCTCTCCACGGTCCAAAATACATAGTCGCAACAGATCCTCCAGTATACGGTTGGTGCGCTCTGTCTGTCCGTCGGTCTGAGGGTGAAAAACTGTGCTGAATGTCAACCGAGAACCCAGATGGGCCTGGACTGACCTCCATTCCCTGGATGTAAACCGCCCATCCCGATCCGAAACGATAGTCTTTGGCACCCCATGATAACGCACCAACTGCTCAATGAACCTCTGTACTAATACACTGACTGGTGCGCCCTTTGCCACTGGAATGAATCTGGCCACCTTTGTTAGCCTGTCCACTATCACCCAGATCGAGTCATTCCCTGCACGGGATTGAGGTAGCCCATGTATGAAGTCCATGGCTATATCCTCAAACTTCCTCTCTGGCACCGGAAGCGGCTGCAGCAAGCCTGCCGGGTTCCTACACTCTTCCTTCACGAGCTGGCAGGCCTCGCAATGCGTCACAAAATACGTAATATCTTTCTTCATACCCGGCCAATACATCGTCCTCTTTAAATCCTTTACCATCTTGGTGATCCCCGGGTGTACCGAATACCGGTTGCAGTGAGCTTCCGTCAAAATGTCCTCCCGGATCCGCCCTCCTGCTGGTATGTAGACTCTGCCCCAGAAACACATGAGCCCATCCCTCAAAGAGTAATCTCCTGTCATGCCTTCCTCCAAGGCTCGGAATATCAGCTCAGCTCTCTCATCCAGCATCTGCCCATCTCTGATGCGGTCTTGAATGTCATCAGTAGTAGCCATCGACCCCAGGTACTCCATGTACAGCTCCGGGTCATCCTCAGACACTAGCGAAATCTGCATCTCCTCGAATGATCTAACCAACTCCAAGGCCATCAGCTGCGGGCCTACTCCTGTTGTACTCACTCTCCGGCTCAGAGCATTCGCGACCACGTTCGCCTTCCCCGGATGGTAGTGCATGGTATACTGGTAGTCCGACAGAAAAAAACTCCACCCAGCATCTCTATCTGATGTTTAACTCCTTCTGGGTGTCGACGTACTTCAGATTCTTGTGGTCGGAGAAGATATCACAATGTACTCCGTAGAGATATTGCCGCCAGATCTTAAGAGCAAAAATGACTGCCCCCATCTCCAAATCGTGCACGAGGTAGTTCTGTTCGTGCTGCTTCAACTGACGGGAGGCATAGGCTATCACGTGCCCGTTCTGCATCAGAACGGCACCCATCCCTGATAGGAAGCATCTGCATACACTGGAATCCCTCCTTCCTGATGGAAGAGCAAGGATGGGAGCCGAGGTGAGACGATCCTTCAGCTCCTGGAAGGCAGATTCGCATCGTGGTGTCCAAATAAAAGGGGACTCCTTCTTCGTCAGAGACGTAAGAGGGAGGGCAATCTGAGAGAACCCCTTTACGAACTTCCGGTAGTTACCGGCAAGTCTCAAGAAACTTCGAACATCCGAGGCCGACTTTAGTGGTGGCCAATCCCGTACAGGCTGGACCTTCGCCGGATCCACTGCCAGACCTGCTCCACTGATGACATGGCCCAGAAAGGCCACCTCCTTTAGCCAGAACTGGCACTTGCTGTACTTAGCAAACATCTCATGCTCACGCAGCTTCTCCAAGGTCAAGCCCAGATGCCTCGCGTGCTCCTCCTCCGTCCTTGAATAGATAAGGATGTCGTCGATGAATACGATAACGAAGACGTCCAGATACTCTTCGAACACCCGATTCTTCAGGGTCATGAATGCAGAGGGTGCATTCGTGAGCCCTAACGGCATCACTGTAAACTCGTACAAGCCGTATCTGCTGCTGAAGGCCGTATTCGGGATGTCCTCCTCCCGAATGTGAAGCTGGTAGTACCCTGACCTCAGATCCAGCCTTGAGAACCAATGGGCTCCCTCCAGCTGGTCAAATAACTCGTCTATCCTTTGTATGGGATACGTATTCCGGACTGTCAACCTGTTCAGAGCCCGGTAATCGATGCACAGTCGAAGGGTCCCGTCCTTCTTCTTAACGAACACCACCGGAGCTCCCCATGGTGAAGAGCTAGGCCGAACGAACCCGGCCTCCACTAACTCCTAAAGATGGCTTCGGAATTCCACCAACTCCTTTGGGGCCATTCTGTATAAGTACTGCCCCCATGACCTGGTAGGAGGCATCGGTATAGACCTGGAATCCTTCTTTCCCTGAAGGAAGGGCAAGTATTGGAGCCGAAGTGAGTCGCCCCTTTAGCTCTTGAAAAGCCTCTTCACATCGTGGGGTCCAGATAAAGGGCACCTCCTTCCTTGTCAGAGATGTGAGTGGGAGGGCGATACGAGAGAATCCCTCTACGAATTTCCGGTAGTAACCGGCAAGTCCTAGAAAACTTCGTACATCTATGGCCGTCCTTAATTGTGGCCAGTCCCGAATCGCTTGGATCTTGGCCGGGTCCACTGCCAACCCAGCACTACTGATGATATGGCCTAGGAAGGCCACCTCCTTCAACCAAAACTGGCATTTGCTGATCTTTGCATAAAGCTTGTGCTCCCGTAGTCTCTCCAGCGTCAGCGTCAGGTGCCGTGTGTGCTCCTCCTCTGTCCTTGAGTAAATGAGGATGTCATCGATAAACACGATGACAAACACATCTAAATATTCTTCGAACACCTGATTCATAAGGCTCATAAATGCTGATGGCGCATTTGTGAGCCCGAAGGGCATCACTGTAAATTCATATAGCCCATATCTGCTACTGAAAGCAGTCTTCAGAATGTTCTCCACTAACTCCTTCTCTCGGTGCAGGGGTAACCCTGGTAGCTTCTCCGGAAACACGTCGGCGAAGTCCCGCACTACTGGAATATCTGCAATGGAGTCCTTGGCTACGACCGCCTCAAAGTGGACCTGATAAACCTCTTCCCCCTGCAGGTGGGCCTTAACGGCCCGCATCGACGATAGTAAGGAACGGGGTGCTGGTGGAATACCTTCGATGATAATGAAGGAGTCGCCGTGCCTCACGGTGATCCTCTTTGCCACGCAATCGATCTAGGCATGGTTCCAATTCAGCCAAGTCATGCCCAGAATCAGATCGTAATCTGGCATCTTCAGAACCGTCGCTGGTGCCTCAAACGCCTTTCCACCGATCCTCGCTTCCATATTATAATGAACAGAGGTCAATATCTCTGATCCATCGGGTAGGCGCACCCTCATCATCTTCCCGGTGAATGGCTCCACTCGTGCCAGTCCTTTCACGAAATCCACCGACACGAATGATTGCGACGCACCAGTGTCGAAGAGGGTGTGAGCGGGCTTGCCGCTAACGAAGACTATGCCTGGGGTAATTAAATGTCTTAGTATTCTTATTATAGTTTATCTTCTCTTAATTTCTAACCAGGTTATGTTTAAAATAGTAGTTTATATGAAGAAAATTTAAAAGTACTGCCATACCTGTGATAACCTGCTCCGGGTTCCGGGGCTGTGTCAGGTCTTGAGCATACACTTGCTCCCTCTCTGGCCTGCGGCCTCGATCCTGAAATCCTCGTCCCCGGTCCTGTCCTCGTCCGCCAAACTGTCGGGGAGGTGGAGCGCCCTGATGTGCTGGTGGGGGTGCTCGCCTCACAGGGTAGTTCCTCTTGATATGCCTCGGCTGGTTGCACTGATAGCATACCGGTAGCTGCTCAGCCGTCCTTGGTAATTCCAGCATCTGTATAGGCTGGGGAGCCAATACCCCCTGACTACTCTGCTCCTGCCCAAACTCCTGACGAGGCTGATCCCCGTTCCTTCTCTCCCCGATAACCTGGCCCCGAGGGCGGTCTCTACGACCTCCAATCACTGAATCATCAGCCGGTCTCTTCCGGCTCTTCACTGTAAGCTGATCCGCCTCTCTCTTCTTAGCCATCTCCAGAATCCTGGCCAGACTCCCCTCTGAGATGAAAAGGAGGGCCTGTCTCATGTCATCTTGCAGCCCCTTATAAAACCTCCGGGCATAGCCAGCATCGTCTAACTGATAAGCGTCCACATAACGGGCCAGGTGAGTGAACTCATGATAGTACTCCACCACAGTCCTGTTCCCCTGCCTCAACCGCAGGAACCTATCCTCCAGGTCATCTCTCGCCGACTGAGGTACAAAATGTCCCAAGAGCGCTGCTCTGAACTCCTCCCAAGTAATATCAGCACAGTCCATCCCTGCAAAGGTGGTGTCCAGCTGAGATTTCCACCATCTCTTTCCGTGTGACTCTAAGCAGGAGACTGCCAAAGCGACTGCCTCCTCCGTGGGGCATCGAATCCCTGCCAGCATCTCGTAAATGGTGTCCAACCACTCCTCCGTACGTATTGCAGACTCCGTCCCCTGGTAGGATGGAGGGGAAAGTCCCCGGAAGACAGTCATCCAATTGGCCCCGGGGTTTGGCTGTGGGGCCGGGGCTTGCTGAGCTCTGAAGGCCTCCAGGATGGCCGTCAGTGTTTGCCCCATCTCCGTCTGCTGGAACGGAGCTGGAGCTGGCGGAGTCGGGACCACATTCGGAGCCTGGGGTGTCCCCTGCTGCGATGTAGGGATCGTCGCAGGCTACAAGTAAAAATTCCATTTGTTAGAGAGCGAATGAATGAATTTAAGAAGAGTTAGGATGGACTTTCATATGTGATTTCCCTTATGGGCACACCACTGCTTCCACTGCTAGTTTGTCCGCAAACTAAGCTTGCACGGGAGTTACCCAAGGTTTTGTGGACTACTTCTCTTCCGATCGAGGTTTGCTCTGATACCACTTGTAAGACCCCCTTTTTTTTCTGATTCAACCACTGGGGTCTTAGCCCAGAACTGCCGCTTTGCGGTGGCACCGACTCACGGCAAGGCAACCACTATAAAACGCCAATTCTGCCGGCCCTTTTCGATCACAAGAGAGAGAAGTATTTATACAAAAATGTAAACAAGTCCACAGAAATATGTAAATAAAAGTGAGATCACATCCTTTCCGTCAATGAATAATAACAGGAAATAGATAAATGGGCTCAAGCCCAGTACATCAGAGTCCTCACTACATGTCACTCAACGCGGAAGCTATAAAACTACTAATCACTCATGGAGCCGGTCGCAGGTGCACCGGTGCTAGACTGTCCCACCCCCATGCGCACCGTACTCCGCTGGTACTGGTCCCTGGACTGCTGGTCTCTGTCTCCCATCCGGAGCTCCTGTAATGTTGTGGTTCGAAAACCATTAGTCATAAAGACTAAGCCCTATCATCCCCTACCCCTCCCACCACGGCTCCTAAGCACCGGGCGGAGAGGAAGAAAGGGGAATCTTCAAAAGTGGAGAATAATCAAGCAGGTGACAGGGAAGCTAATCTAGTAGTTATTTAGAATGAAATAGGTTTAACAATACTACGGCAGTAAGTAATAAGGAGAACAATTAATAAGTAGCAATTCGTATAAAAAGGCAGTTAAAGAACAGTAAGTAAACAAGCAAGTAAGTAAGTATGTAACCTTAACTTATATGAATGCCCATACAAACTTATAGGTTAAGGGATCTTCTGCAAGGCTCCCATCGTATAAAAAGTCCAATACCGATTTATACGTTGGGGTGTCGGTTGTATGCAAATATGAGTGTAGTGATATGTTATGCCATGATTCATGCAAGTGCAACTCAAGCACACGACTCTATGCGCACAGACCTTTAGTTCCCCCTGTTCGGGCAGCTAGCTTCACTCCCAAGAACCTTCGTAGTGGCAAACGGAGACAGTGGGTCGGGCCCCCCACTCCTAGGCGGGTATCCACACTACCAGGCCTAGCCCTTCCGTACGCCCCTAGAAGAACACAACCTAGAGTATCCGCGTACTACTGCTGGCTGTACCCACCAGACTTTCTTTGGCTAAGTGTCCCACACCGCCGAGTCAGCGTACCGATGTCGGTCGGGTGAACGACAATCAGATACCGAAGACCCACCACCTTTATTCTGTACTCCAACCCTCGAGCCCTCGGCCCCACGGACAGTCCCGTCCGTGCATCTACCTTCAGAGCTACTGTCTGAATGACAACCAATCCTATTATTCTACTTTCCTAGATATCGGGGAGTGTGTATGTGCAACCCTATTATACTAGTTGCTCTTTTAATTTATTATTCCTATGGTTTACGTTAGCCCAGGACTGCCCCCGGTGTAACGCCCCCGATTTTTTTCCTGCGTTTATTTTTTTCTCGTTGGCGTTACGATGACGCGTTTCTGTGGCTTGTGCCATGTGTGGAGTATGGTTTAGCTCGTTAGAACTGAGTGCCCTATTTTTGTAGCCTGTTGGCAAGATCTCCCTAGCAAGCCGAGTCGTTTTGGGTGACCCGGTGTGGCCTCTCGGGGGGATGTTTGAGTTGGCTTTATTTGGGTATAAATCAAGTTCTGTTCGTCGAAAGTTAATTTCGACTTCGCCGTTGAGTTCGTAGCGTGGATATTTAGCTATGGTGCAAATTTCGTAGAGTTCCGAGGTGATTCGGTTTTAGTGTCGTTTGGTGTGTTAATAGTCTATATGATCAATTAATTAAATTGATTTGGCTGTAATGTAGCCTTTCGGTTTTGACCGATTGTTAAATTCTGCGGGAGAATTTAATTGGGCAGTTATTGCCTTGCCTTGGTGGCAGCCATATTTTTTGGCTTATGCTTATTTTGGTATTTACTTAATGAAATTAAGTAATTAGGCGTTTTAGGGTTCGGTTATGGATGAACCGGTGTTTAGTTTTTCGTATAAAAGCTGCTCTTTAAGAAGTTGACGGCCCACTTCTTCTTCCGTTTCCTGAGAGAGAAACCGTCGGCTTGTTCTCGGAAAAACAGAGGAGAAAACCGCCCGTCCTGTACCTCCTTTGGTCGGCGATTCCGGGCTTGTTCGTGGACGGAATTCGAGTCCGAAAGCGGCATAGTCTTGCTCTCTCCGAGATCTTCGTTTCGACGGTAAGATATTCGATCTTCGTGAAGTTTTGTTGAGGTTTGGGTTTCCGGTTTTGGAGTTTTTCCGCCATTAATGGCCGAGAGTTATGTTCTAGGTGTTGCGGCTATTTGTTCAGGGTGAAGAGGAGGAAAGCCGTCCAAGCTTCGCTGAAAGTTGAGGCAAGTGGTATTCTTGCCCTTGCCAAGTTTCTTTTTTGATTATTTTTGCTGAAATTGAAATCCCTGTTAGCCCAGGTTAGAGGCCTTGTTGTTCTCATATTTATTGTTATCTATAGGAATTAGTTCTTCCTATTGACCCCCCCTACTTGTGCTGATGGAACCCAACTTGCCGGCGTAATGCCGTCTATCTTTGTTCAGATTTGCTCTGGTTTGGGTGTAGCCGAGAGGGAGTGATAGGAGGGGATGGGAGTGAATTTTTTTTCCAGGAGTTAGTAAGTGTATTACTCGAGTATAGGAGTATGTTACTCGTGAGGTAGAGGTGGATTACTCGGGTATTAGTTCTGGAGTACTCGAGTAGGTGGTAGATACTCGAGTGGTGGCTTTGATATACTCGAGTAGTGGGTTATGATACTCGAGTATTAGCCTTGGAGTACCCGAGTAGTAGGTAACTACTCGAGTAGGGGTTTTGGTATACTCGAGTAGTTGGTAACTACTCGAGTAGGGGATCTGAGTTACTCGAGTATTGGTTTCGAGGTACTCGAAACCAATATGTTTGCTTACTCGAGTAGAAGGTAACTACTCGAGTAGGGGAGTTTGGTTTACTCGAGTAGTAGGTAACTACTCGAGTAGGGGATTGGAGTTACTCGAGTAGTAGGTAACTACTCGAGTAGAGGATTTGAGTTACTCGAGTTGTGGACTCGAGATACTCGAGTAGGTGGTTTGGTTTACTCGAGTAGTAGGCATCTACTCGAGTGCAGGTTTGTAGATACTCGAGTTGTAGGCAACTACTCGAGTTGCGGGTTGGGGTACTCGAGTAGTTGGTAACTACTCGAGTGATGGTTATGTTCGTATACTCGAGTAGAGGGTTTGAGGTACTCGAGTAGTAGGCGACTACTCGAGTAGAGGGATGAGGTACACGAGTAGTTGGTAACTACTCGAGTACTGGAAATTCCCTGCTTCTTTTTGTCTTAGAATCGTTCGACTATCGTCGATCTCTGAATGGAGATCGTCGATCTCGGTTTCTGCATTAGGCCGTTCGACTATCGTCGACCTCCGGTCGACAATCGTCGAGCTCCGTTTCACCTTAGTGGGATTGAGGTTAGAGTTTGGTTTTGGCCTTAAGTGAGGCTAGCTCACTCAACGCCAAGGTTTAGGTAGGCACTGAGTGGGTCTCACTCAGTGCTTGTCGTGTTGATTCTTTTCAACACTCTTCCTTTACCTTGTTTTTCGTTCCCGAGTGGTTTTCTTGTTATATTTCTGGTATTTCCTTGTCGGCCGTTTTTCTTTACCTTCTTAAAGGCCAAATCGTGGGTCGTGGTTAGTAGTGGTGGTTTATAGCTCTTCAGGGGGGGTGGAGTTGTGTGATATAGCCAAGGCCACTCTTGTTTTTCTTGCTCCAGGTACAGGCTGGGCATGTGTGGGTGGAAGGTCCCTTGTGTTTTCACATGTAGATCCTCGAGCTTGTTGACTTGGACATGGTGGATTGGGGGACTGCGTTTGCCTTCAATCCGGTTCCTCGTTGTTTGCTTTTGCTACTACCACTCTCCACAATTTAGGGTGTTAGAAGTTTCTTCCTTGGTAGCTTGAAGCACTTTTGGCTCTTGGTAGCCTAGTAGGCCCGGCAGGATGTTGTTCCTATGTTGGGTTGTTGTTGTTTTCTTTGCTCATTGTGCTTTTCTTATTGTCCTGTTTTGGACAGTTGTGACTCTTTCTACTGCATGTTTTTCAGTTACTTCTTCCTTTTGGTTGACTCTTGCATGCAGTTGTTTTTACCTTGTTGCTTGCTGAGGTATTCTGTTTTCTTTTGGAATGCCTCAGGTTCTGAGTTGTAGCCGGTCTGGTGGCTAGTTTTGCAGTGGTGTTGCTGGTGGACTCCCGGACTTTGGAGTTCCGTTTACCTTGTTAGTGAGGTAGTTTTTCAGTACTTTCTTACAGACAGACATGTATGCCAGTGGGTTCGTGTCAGGTTGTTGGCGCCCACTGGTAGTTTTTATCTTGTACTAGATATATTACTTATGCTGCTACCCTTTTCTGGAGATAGTCTACTTGCTTTGAGAAGGTTTTATGCTAGGTTGCTAGTTACTTTGAAACTATAAATACTATTATAAATAAAGCTCATGATCAGCATGTTTTATAAACTTAATAACTACTTTCCAAATCACGTATAAAGATCAATTTCTTATGTAATTAAATGTAGAGGTTTGCATAGCGTAAGTGGTTCTCTTAGGACTCTTATGCGCTCTTTAGGATGTCAAACCTAATTAAAGTATTTTCCGCAGCGTATAAATATAGTTTTCTTTTGTGGACTAGGTGATCCACTGAGCCGAGGGATACGGTCTCTAAAAGATAAGTGATTTTTTTTTAATCTTTAAACTAAGGATTTTTCTTGCATAAAGTTGTTGGTGGTTTTGCCTGAGCGTCAGCAGCTATCCCCTGCTAGACGTGGCATCATGACGCGTATTTTCTCATACTCTGATAATTCTTAATTCGGATAAAATGCGGGTTGTGACAGTTGGTATCAGAGGGAGGTTGCTTGACAAGTTAGTTGAGCAACCTTCCTTTGTTTGCTTTAGTAGTTCGGTATCATGTCATTCACACATCGATATGTCATCAACACGTCTTGGCAAAAGCACGAACACTACACTCATGGATTAACATGAAGTATACGAGGCATATTATGTAGTATGGGATGCATAATATGTGTTCGTATATGGATCCACCATAGGGGCTACATGTGAGGGTTATGTAGTATGGGATGCATAACCTCACCACATGACTGCGACTAGCACATTTCTTTTTCGTTGCATAGGAATGTTATGTAGTATGGGATGCATAACATTTTCATGTGTACGCCGCTCATACATGCATTAGGGCCTTTTTAGAATGCATAGCACAATCATGCATAACATATCATTGCATAAGTACAACGTGCCAAGCTAAAGATTTGCAGGATGACATATGTACACACATAAGTTTTCAATTTAATTTAAAGTCATGCCTTCCCGATGTAGGCACAAGAGTTAGTAAGGTGGTGGTTAACCATCCTAGGTTAGGGCATGTCATCAAATTTTTGTTAAAAAGATAAACTCTCAGAGCAAGTTTAGCAGCTTTAAGTCTATATCTATATATGTATGGTTTGTACTTGTGTTTTGGTTCTAGTCGTAGATTGGGGATCTGATATGGGGTGGTTATGATTATAGGATGGCTAGGCGACCTGCGACGCGTTCGACTCCCCTGTCTGAAGGTGAGTCGTCTGGGGCTCAGCGTGATGCGGTAATCGAGAGTCTGCATCAGAGTAGCGAAGCTATGGGCAGACAGTTGGAGGAGGTGCAAGCCCAGATTCAATCTTTGGTGGCCGTTGTGGCAGGACAGGCTCAGGGTGCGCAAGTTCCTACTGGGGGGTTAGCTGTCCCTCCTCCCCCTGCACTCGTGAGACCTCCAGTGGTGGTGCCAGCGGAGATGGCCTTCATCTCGCAGTTTCAGAGGCTGAGCCCTCCCACTTATGACGGGAAGGCAGCTTTCTTGGTTATTGATGATTGGCTGATCTCCATGGAGGAGATGTTTTCGTATTCAGGGATTGCAAGTGACCAGAGGGTAATAACAGCCACCTATCAGCTTAAAGGTTTGGCTAATAGTTGGTGGCTGAGAGAGAAGGAGAGCCTAGTAGCTGGATGCTCTTGGGAAATGTTTAAGGAGATGTTGTTGAGGAAGTTCTTGCCTTCGGTCAAGCGTGACCGCCTCATGAATGACTTTCTCTATCTGAAGCAAAGGCAACTCACGGTGGGTGAGTATGAAATAGAATTTAGTAAGTTGAGCCATTTTGCCCCTGCTCTGGTCAGCGTTGAGGCTGATCGAGTTAAGAGATTTCTTGGTGGTTTGAGGAGCGAAGTGCAGCAGTTGACCAGTGCTTATGGGACTGTGACTTATGCTGGAGTCGTAGAGGCTGCTCTTAAGGTTGAGGCTATTGAAACGGCAAAGAGCAGAGGCCAGCAGATGAGAAAGGATAAGAGAAAGTCTGCGGAGGGGAAGAAGCCCCTGGTACCCGATGCTGTTCCGGGAAAGAGGAGCCGAGTAGTGTGCAGTTTCTGTGGCCGGTCAGGCCATCCTGTCGAGAAATGTTTTAAGAGGTCAGCAGCTCAGAAGAAGGAGCAGGTTCAAGCGATCCAGGGTGCTCCTAGGAGAGATGTCTCCTGTTCAGTTTGCAAGCGGTCCGGGCATGATGCGACCTAGTGTTGGACAAAGGATAGAGTCTGCTTTCAGTGTGGGCAGAAGGGTCATATCAAGTCGAGGTGTCCTCAGGTTCAGACAGCTCTTCCTGCAGTTCCGTTGCAGGCTTTAGCTCCACCTCCGCGTGTGGACAAGGGAAAAGGGAAGCTGAATGTGATTTCTTCCGAGGAGGCTCAGACTTTGACCCAGGTTATTTCAGGTTAGTCGTTTGTTGTTTTTCTAGCCTGGTAGTTTCATTTGCTTGTTTGTTGCGGTATTGCTATGGTAGTTCCTTAGTTTTGTGTGTTCCTATAGGGAAGTTTAAGGTGAAGAACCGCTGGGCGCGTGTTCTGTTTGACTCCGACGCTACCCACTCGTTCGTGGCTAGAGCCTTTGTAGAGCGTCATCGGTTGACTCTAGATCGTGTTCGGGATTCCTTCCGTTTCAAGTTTCCCTCTGGTGAATCTGTGTTGTCAGATTTGGGCATTTTGGATTGCCCGGTTTTGTTGGGGGACTTTCTTGCGAAGGCGGACCTGAAAGTGATTGATCTGGAGGACTTCGATGTCATTTTGGGCATGGACTGGCTCTCTCGGTATGATGCGGTCATTCAGTGCAAAGGAAAGCGCTTGGACTTCATACGGGACGACGGTCAGCCCGGCAGCATGTATGCTGCTCTGTGTCAGGATCTTCCTGTCATCTCTGCGGTATGTGCTCAGAGATTGTTTCCTTCTAATTGTTGTGTTTGTTTAGTCTCGGCGGTTGGAGCCACTGTTAGCGTGCCTCGCTTAGAAGAGATTCCTATTGTTCGTGGTTTCGCCGATGTTTTTCCTGATGATCTTCCTGGTCTTCCTCCTGATCGGGATGTTGAGTTTGTGATCGATTTAGAGCCGGGTACACGTCCTATTGCTAAGGCGCCGTACCGGATGGCCCCTCGTGAGTTAGAGGAGTTGCGAGTTCAGTTGGATGAGCTGTTAGCTAAAGGGTTTATTATGCAGAGTTCGTCGCCTTGGGGTGCTCCTATTTTGTTTGTAAAGAAGAAAGATGGGTCAATGCGGCTTTGCATCGACTATAGAGAGTTGAACAAGGTCACTATCAAGAACAGGTACCCTCTGCCGAGTATCGATGATTTGTTTGACCAGTTGCGTGGTAGCACGGTGTTCTCCAAGATCGATCTTTGTTCTTGTTATCATCAGCTTAGGATCCGTGAGGCGGATATTCCACGGACTGCGTTTAGGTCGAGGCATGGACACTTTGAGTTTCTGGTGATGTCGTTAGGTCTGACCAACGCACCTTCAGCCTTCATGGATATGATGAACCGGGTGTTCAAGGATTTTCTCGATAAGTTCGTTGTGGTCTTCATTGATGACGTGTTAGTTTATTCACGCAGTGCTGAGGAGCATGAGCAGCATCTGCGTTTTGTCCTATCGGAGTTGAGGAATCACAAGTTATTCGCCAAGTTGAGCAAGTGCGAATTTTGGTTGCCGCAAGTTTCTTTTCTAGGCCACGTGGTGAATAAGGATGGGATCTCGGTCGATCCAAAAAGATTGCAGCAGTGATGGATTGGAGTAGACCGAGTACGCCTAAGGAGATCAGGAGTTTCTTAGGGTTGGCGGGCTACTACAGAAGATTTGTGGAGGGTTTCTCTTCCCTAGCCGCACCTTTGACAAAGTTGACTCAGAAGAATGTGGCATTTGTTTGGAGCGAAAAGTGCGAGGAGGCTTTTCTGGAGCTAAAAGAGAGATTGTGCACTGCTCCCGTTCTGACCCTGCCTACCGAGGGAATAGATAATGATGTCTACGTGGATGCTTCACATGTAGGTTTAGGGTGCGTATTAATGCAAGATTGAAAGGTAATTGCCTATGGGTCAAGGCAACTAAAGACTCATGAGAAGAATTATCCTACGCATGACCTTGAGTTTGCAGCGGTTATTTATGCTTTGAAGTTGTGGAGGCACCTACTTTATGGGGCTCAATGCAAGATCTTTACTGACCATAAGAGCCTAAAGTACGTGTTCACGCACAAGGAGTTGAATCTGCGTCAGCAGCGGTGGTTGGAATATGTGGCTGATTATGATGTGGAGATCCAGTATCATCCGGACAAGGCCAATATGGTGGCTGACGCCATGAGCCGAAAGACGGGAAAGATCTTTAACCTCTCCACCGATCGTTTAGTGGAGGAGTTCCTCCTTATGGATATTTCAGTGGGATGCTGTAGTTTGCAGAGTGCTTTGTCAGTGGCAGAGCCATCCTGGATTTCTTTGACTAGGCTGCACAAGAAGGACGATCCTGATCTTATGCTCCTTTTCACCAGGACTGAGAAGGGAGAGTTGCCCGATTTTGCTATCGATGATGCGGGTACTTTGAAGTACGGCGGCAGGTTTTGCGTTCCCGCTGTCGGGGATATTAGGTGGATGATTTGCAGTGAGGCTCATGGTTCCAGCATTTCCTACCATCCAGGATCTACGAAGATGTACCGTGACTTAAGACAAATTGCCTGGTGGTATGACATGAAAGGAGATATAGCCTGATTTGTTGCTGAGTGTCACACTTGCAAGCGTGTGAAGGCCGATCATGGAAGGCCTGGTGGTAAGTTGACTCCGCTAGAGATCCCGAATTGGAAGTGGGAAAGTATATCTATGGATTTCATTACGGGATTACCAAAATCCCCGAGAGGATTTGATTCTGTTTGGGTTATAGTAGATAGATTGACGAAGTGCACTCACTTCGTGCCTTATAAGATTGATTACCCGATGAAGAAGATAGCGGAGTTATACATGAATGAAGTCATCCGACTCCACGGTGTGCCGGTTAGCATCATTTCTAATCGAGACTCTCGGTTCACTTCTCGTTTTTGGCAGAGTCTGCAGGAGGGTTTGGGTACGGATCTGAGGTATTCTACTGCCTACCACCCGCAGACCAATGGGCAGACGGAGAGGGTGAACCAAATTGTTGAGGATATGATCCGATGCTATATTTTAGACTACGGTGGGGCGTGGGATGAGCGGCTGCGACTTATGGAATTTGCCTACAACAACAGTTATCAGGAAAGTTTCCAGATGGCTCCGTTCGAAGCCTTGTATGGGAGGTGTTGTAGGACTCCGTTGTTTTGGACTGAGGCTGGTGAGAGGCCTTTGTTGGGTCCCGATGCACTTGAGGAAATGGAAGTCGCAGTGAAGCTTATTCGGGAGAAGCTTCGCATAGCCCAGGAGAGATATGAAAAGAACGCCAACCGGCGTAGATCTGCTTTGGAGTTTTCCGTCGGGGACCTTGTATTCCTCAAGGTTTCCCCGATGGTAGGTGTTAAGAGGTTTTGTAAGAATCGGAAGTTGGACCCAAGGTATGTGGGCCCGTTTGAGATTTTGGAACGGATTGGCGTGTCAGCATATAGATTGGATTTACCAGCGAACTTCCCAGCTGTGCATAATGTTTTTCATGTTAGCCAATTGCGGAAGTGTGTGCGCAGCAGTGGGCAGCTCTTGGATGTTGTGCCCCAGTTGGAGCCCAACCTCTCTTTTGTTGAGGTGCCGGTTCGTATTTTGGATACTCAGGAGCGTGTGCTGCGAAAGAAGTCCATACCGATGGTTAAGGTTCTATGGAAGAATCAGGATTTGGAAAGCGCGACTTAGGAGTTAGAGTCGGCTATGAGGAGGGCTTACCCTCACCTATTTCGTTGATTTAAACGGTATGTTATCCTTCTTGAAACTCCTATTTGTTTGTTTCTCTCTTCTTTAGTAGGAGTGTTGTGCGTAAAGTTTTGGGACAAAACTTTCTATTAGGGGGAGTGACTGTAACGCCCCCGATTTTTTTCCTGCATTTTTTTTTTTCTCGTTGGCGTTACAATGACGCGTTCTGTGGCTTGTGCCATGTGTGGAGTATGGTTTAGCTCCTTAGAACTGAGTGCCCTATTTTTGTAGCCTCTTGGCAAGATCTCCCTAGCAAGCCGAGTCGTTTTGGGTGACCCGTGTGGCCTCTCGGGGGATGTTTGAGTTGGCTTTATTTGGTTATAACTCGAGTTCTGTTCGTCGAAAGTTAATTTCGACTTCGCCGTTGAGTTCGTAGCGTGGATTTTAGCAACGGTGCGAATTTCGTCGAGTTCCGAGGTGATTCGGTTTTCGTGTCGTTTGGTGTGTTAATAGTCTATGTGATCAATTAATTAAATAGATTTGGCTGTCCTGTAGCCTTTCGGTTTTGACCGATTGTTAAATTCTTCTGCGGAGAATTTAATTGGGCAGTTATTGCCTTGCCTTGGTGGCAGCCATATTTTTTGGCTTATGCTTATTTTGGTATTTACTTAATGAAATTAAGTAATTAGGCGTTTTAGGGTTCGGTTATGGATGAACCGGTGTTTAGTTTTTCGTATAAAAGCTGCTCTTAGAAGTGACGGCCCACTTCTTCTTCCGTTTCCTGAGAGAGAAACCGTCGGCTTGTTCTCGGAAAAATAGAGGAGAAAACCGCCCGTCCTGTACCTCCTTTGGTCGGCGATTCCGGGCTTGTTCGTGGACGGAATTCGAGTCCGAAAGCGGCGTTGTCATGCTCTCTCCGAGATCTTCGTTTCGACGGTAAGATATTCGATCTTCGTGTAGTTTTGTTGAGGTTTGGGTTTCCGGTTTTGGAGTTTTTCCTCCATTAATGGCCGAGAGTTATGTTCTAGGTGTTGCGGCTGTTTGCTCAGTGTGAAGCGGAGGAAAGCCGTCCAAGCTTCGCTGAAAGTTGAGGCAAGTGGTATTCTTGCCCTTGCCAAGTTTCTTTTTTGATTATTTTTGCTGAAATTGAAATCCCTGTTAGCCCAGGTTTGAGGCTTGTTGTTCTCATATTTATTGCTATCTATACGAATTAGTTCTTCCTATTGACCCCCCTACTTGTGCTGATGGAACCCACTTGCCGGCGTAATGCCGTCTATCTTTGTCAGATTTGCTCTGGTTTGGGTGTAGCCGAGAGGGAGTGATAGGAGGGGAGGGGAGTGAATTTTTTCCAGGTTAGTAAGTGTATTACTCGAGTATAGGAGTATGTTACTCGTGAGGTAGAGGTGATTACTCGGGTATTAGTTCTGGAGTACTCGAGTAGGTGGTAGATACTCGAGTGGTGGCTTTGAGATACTCGAGTAGTGGGTTAAGATACTCGAGTATTAGCCATGGAGTACCCGAGTAGTAGGTAACTACTCGAGTAGGGGTTTTGGTATACTCGAGTAGTAGGTAACTACTCGAGTAGGGGATCTGAGTACTCGAGTATGCAGGAATGGTTTCGAGGTACTCGAGTAGGTGCTTTGGCTTACTCGAGTAGAAGGTAACTACTCGAGTAGGGGAGTTTGGTTTACTCGAGTAGTAGGTAACTACTCGAGTAGGGGATTGGAGTTACTCGAGTAGTAGGTAACTACTCGAGTAGAGGATTTGAGTTACTCGAGTAGTGGACTCGAGATACTCGAGTAGGTGGTTTGGTTTACTCGAGTAGTAGGCATCTACTCGAGTGCAGGTTTGTAGATACTCGAGTAGTAGGCAACTACTCGAGTAGCGGGTTGGAGTACTCGAGTAGTTGGTAACTACTCGAGTGCTGGTTATGTTCGTATACTCGAGTAGAGGGTTGAGGTACTCGAGTAGTAGGCGACTACTCGAGTAGAAGGATGAGGTACACGAGTAGTTGGTAGCTACTCGAGTACTGGAAATTCCCTGCCTTCTTTTTGTCTTAGAATCGTTCGACTATAGTCGATCTCTGAATGGAGATCGTCGATCTCGGTTTCTGCATTAGGCCGTTCGACTATCGTCGACCTCCGGTCGACAATCGTCGAGCTCCGTTTAACCTTAGTGGGATTGATGTTAGAGTTTGGTTTTGGCCTTAAGTGAGGCTAGCTCACTCAACGCCAAGGTTTAAGTAGGCACTGAGTGGGTGTCACTCAGCGCCTTGTCGTGTTGATTCTTTTCAACAATCTTCCTTTACCTTGTTTTTCATTCCCGAGTGGTTTTCTTGTTATATTTCTGGTATTTCCTTGTCGGCCGTTTTCTTTACCTTCTTAAAGGCCGAATCGTGGGTCGTGGTTAGTAGTGGTGGTTTATAGCTCTTCAGGGGGGTGGAGTTGTGTGATATACCCAAGGACACTCTTGTTTTTCTTGCTCCAGGTACGGGCTGGGCATGTGTGGGTGGAAGGTCCCTTGTGTTTTCACATGTAGATCCTCGAGCTTGTTGACTTGTACATGGTGGATTGGGGGACTGCGTTTGCCTTCAATCCGGTTCCTCGTTGTTTGCTTTTATTACTACCACTCTCCACAGTTTAGGGTGTTAGAAGTTTCTTCCTTGGTAGCTTGCAGCACTTTTGGCTCTTGGTAGCCTAGTAGGCCCGGCAGGATGTTGTTCCTATGTTGGGTTGTTGCTGTTTTCTTTGCTCGTTGTGCTTTTCTTGTTGTCCTGTTTTGGACAGTTGTGACTCTTTCTACTGCATGTTTTTCAGTTACTTCTTCCTTTTGGTTGACTCTTGCATGCAGTTGTTTTTACCTTGTTGCTTGCTGAGGTATTCTGTTTTCATTTGGAATGCCTCAGGTTCTGAGTTGTAGCCGGTCTGGTGGCTAGTTTTGTAGTGGTGTTGCTGGTGGACTCCCGGACTTTGGAGTTCCGTTTACCTTGTTAGTGAGGTAGTTTTTCAGTACTTTCTTACAGAAAGACATGTATGCCAGTGGGTTCGTGTCAGGTTGTTAGCGCCCACTGGTAGTTTTTACCTTGTACTAGATATATTACTTATGCTGCTACCCTTTTCTGGAGATAGTCTACTTGCTTTGAGAAGGTTTTATGCTAGGTTGCTAGTTACTTTGAAACTTTAAATACTATTATAAATAAAGCTCATGATCAGCATGTTTTATAAACTTAATAACTACTTTCCAAATCACATATAGAGATCATTTTTCTTACGTAATTAAATATAGAGGTTTGCATAGCGTAAGTGGTTCTCTTAGGACTCTTATGCGCTCTTTAGGATGTCTAACCTAATTAAAGTATTTTCCGCAGCGTATAAATATAGTTTTCTTTTGTGGACTAGGTGATCCACTGAGCCGGGGGATACGGTCTCTAAAATATAACTGATTTTTTTTTAATCTTTAAACTAAGGATTTTTCTTGCATAAAGTTTTTGGTGGTTTTCCCTGAGCGTCAGCAGCTATCCCCTGCTGGACGTGGCATCATGTCGCGTATTTTCTCATACTCTGATAATTCTTAATTCGGAGAAAATGCGGGTTGTGACACCCGGCATACCCTGTGAAGGGCTCTCAAGGAGCACTAGGAACCAAGACGGCGGCATTACGGCCCGAAGTTCCCTTTCGCAAGGCACTTATTATAATTGGTTGATCTCCCTTAACTCGCTCCTCTTTTAGTTACTTTAGTTCTAACCCTAGAGTATTAAGACTCTTCCTCTTCTTCCCGGGATGGACGATCTTTCGTCGTTCCCGTACTCCCTTATCCTTAACCAGTCTCACACTCTACTTATCCTGACTTCCAATGATGAACTCAATCTTAGCTTGCCCTACCAACCATCAACTGCAAGAATTCCGTGGTTTTACTATATGCAGAACATCCTAAGCTATATGAGGTACACAAGGGGAGGTACTCCAAATTGACTTCCAAATCCCCTATAATATTTACTGGAGGACTACCATAACATAATTTGTCTAAATCCAGAAACTTATAATTTTCCTAATTAATCTGATATTTATTTAATTTTCCCAAAGGACGGGCCATGGGTCATTATAAACATGAACTACCTGATCCTCCTAAGTAATGGCTACCCAAAAATCATGATCATTAAATAACAGCAAGATAACCTCAAATACAAATTTTCAGAATTTTACAGAAAGCATTTAACCTCTAATTAATTTATCCAGTATAATCATGTTAATCCTACGTAAAGAAGGAAGCACTGAAATTATTCATCGGAAAATTATAGAAAAATTACTAATCAGTAGTATGATATAGAAAAGTTCTTTGTGCAAAGAATCATAATTTTACCAGCTTGCTAAACACCACTAAAGATTTAATCAAATATTCAATGTAAAACATACTTAATGAAGCAAGCCTTAGAATTAAACTTCCAAAAATCCCATAAAAATTCACAGAGATTTAAAATCATAATAAATGTTCTCTGCTTAAATTTCATCAATTTCCAGGAAGTGTGTATTCCATAATAAATTTTCTAAGCAAATCATTCAAGCTTCTAAATCGTTAATGAAGTATCCAAAATAATGATCTTAAAATTCATAGAAAAATATCCAGAGCTTGTACCATCCCTATAATTCACTCTACCCAATTCTCATCACTTTTCAATGTGATTTAGTATCATATCCTATCTCTATGAGTTTTGCACCCTAAACTAGGGTTAGGTTTTTTAGGTATCCCAACAGTCTCCAAATCTACTAAGATTTCATCCAGAGAACTATAATGGCCCTATGGTCCTCTTCACCAAATTTCGGGTCAATCCAAGGTCAATTGACCCCATGACCTTCACAACCCCAAAAACCACCATTAAGGGATTCTCCCTAGAGTTCTAGGGCTACCCTACACCAAACCACTCCAAACTCCCTTGGAGGGTGTGTCATGCCCTAGAAAGCCAGTGACCAAAATATCAGCCCCTGTTGAGGCGATATGGCCACTCAAATCTCAAAAGTGCACCTTTAACCTAAGACCCCTTATTAGGGCAAAACTTAGGTTTGTTCATCTCTAATCCAAACCATCTCCAAATGAGATGAAAAATTATACAGAACCTTATGGTGAATCCAGGGACCACTCACCAAAATTTGAGAGGGTTTGGAAATTATTTAAACATCTAATTTAATTAAGTTAGGATTATTGAATTTTTCTAAAAACTATAGAAAAATATTTCCCAAAAATCCTAATTTTTGGACAGCATCTAGAAATAGATAAGATTAAGCCACACCTCAAATTTCAAGTCATTTTGATGAATTGTTTGGAGTGGGGAATTTTTCTAAGGTCAAGACAGCCCTATGGATAGACCTCACCATAAAGGGTGTTGTGGTCTAACCAGGACTCCAAATTGCGTGAAATCAATTTTAAATTAAACTAGACTTCAAGGGCTACATTTTCTATGTTTACCACTTTTCCTGTAGGAGCCTCTAGATATTTTTTCTAAGTTATTTAAAGTGACAGATATTTTCATTCAGAAATTGCTTCAAAAATAAAATCTAATTAAATGGCACTGTTCATCTTCTTCTACAGCCCGAAACCAGAGCCCTGAAAACTTAATTTCCTGTACCTTCTCCAAGCTATTTCCCGGCCATCCAGCCATCTCCCTGGCCGGCCACCACCACCACCACCTCTGTTGAGGTGAGGGCTATCGTCGGGCGGCGGCACGGCCGCCAGAGAGGCGGTTTCCGGCGAACCCGCCACCATGAAATTTTCGGAAAAGCATGGAAGACGCTCACCCGATCTGGCTCTTTTGAGCCCGATATCTCTCCTAACAATTTCTAAGATCTATCCGCAGAAGAAGAGGGAGGGGAGGACCTTGTTCGCGGGTTGGAGGCGTGCAGAGCGTCGGGAAGCCATTTGCGCGGTGGTGGCGTCGCCGGAAATTCTTCAACAGTAAGGGAAGGAAATCTGAAACAGTTTGATGGAGAGTGTAACCTTTTCCCCTTGCTCTTATGAGTCTTTTATAGATCAGCAAGTGGGGAGGGGAAAGGATGAAACGTTCATGGCCATTAATATTTCCCTTAATGACGTTTCGGTTATGGCTAAGGCAGTTGAAACGCTGGAGATGAAGAGATGTTTGCCAAGGGGCGATTTCCTATTGGACCAACATTTCCTTAATTATTTACATAATTAAAGTAGGAAACGGCCCATAAATACTCTTGGTTTTCATTCCCATAGTCAGAATTTATTATGACGTCGGTTACCGAAATTTCCAGTCTGGCTGACGTTTCGACCTTGGTCACGGGCGTGACACATTGGTCACGGGCGTGACAGGCCCGGTTAGCCAATTCTGGGTTCGACGACCGTCGAACTGAGATCGACGATCGTCGAAGGGTGGTCACGGGCGTGACACCTGGGTCACAGGCGTGACAGGCCCGTGTGGCCAATTCTGGGTCGACGACCGTCGATCTGAAATCGACGATCGTCAAGCGTGGTCACGCCTTATGTCACGAGCGTGACATTGCGGGTCACGGGCGTGGCATGCCTGGTGACTAATTCTGGGCCGATGACCGTCGAACTGAAATCGACGATCGTCGAACGTGGTCACGCCCTATGTCACGGGCGTGACATTGTGGGTCACGGGCGTGACAGACCATGAGGAAAATTCCGCGCCCAAAGATCGTCTACCTGAGATCGACGATCGTCGAAGGAGTCACGCCCCAGGTCACGGGCGTGACACCTGGGTCACGGGCGTGACAGGGCTGGGTTGAAAATTCTGCACCCGACGATCGTCTCCCTGAGATCGACGATCGTCGAATGAGTCACGCCCTAGGTCACGGGCGTGACGGGTCGGTTACGGGCGTGACCAACCCGTGACCCGAAATCTTGGTCGATTTATTTCAATTTTTGGGCTCCCTAGGGTTCTACCACAACCAACCGACTACTAGGGGTCTAGCCGGAAATGGGATGTTACAGAACTGGCGCTACAAAAGATTATGCGACCAATTGTTGCGTGATTGCAGCTTGAGTACGATTGATTGCTTGAAACTGTTGTGCAGTTTCTCTACGAGATTACTCTAAGGCTTCCCAAAGAGAATCTTCACTAGGACTTGGAACAAGGTTCTCGGCTAGTTGATGGTCTGACTTGAGTAACCACTGATTTCACTGTCTGATCAAGATCTGAAGGTCGTGTGTTAACTGTTGATGCGCAAAAACGGCACCGCCTTAGTTCATGGGTTTGTCGGTCTCAGAAGCTAGGTGAAGAAGAGATTTTTGGGGATAACAGAGAGATTTGCTGAGAGCAGCTGGAAAGGTTAATGATAAGAGGAGTAGCTTGATGATCAGCAGAGGAGCTTGATGATCAACAGAGAAGCTTGTTTGATCAGGAGCTGTCAAGCAGACAGTTACTTTGATGGTTGAGCTCTGATGATTGATACCAATAGAAGTGAAGAACAGAGGGGGCCGCTAAAAGCGGCAACAACAGATTTTAACCGTCGCGGCTTAAATGCCACTCTTGCGACATGCTTTTCCATTATCAAGTAGTAGGATTATAACTTGCTATTACACCATTACATGTAAAAGTAGTAAAGGGCACAAGAGGAAGCTGGAGGCTTAGGAAAAAAGATGACAAAGACTAAGTAATAGAGGCTGCTAGCAGTTGTGGAGAATTAGGAATCTGAATCTTTTGCTCTTACTAGCAGCGGAGGAGGACTGGAAAATAAAGTCCGTAGGTGTTTATCAAGCTGGAGTTTTCCTTCTACGCCTGCCTCAAATGAGAGGCTCTGGGGGCTATTTATAGTCCCGAGGAAGATCTTCAAGAAGGGGGCCCAGTGAAATTATCACGAAGCTTCAGGCAGATGAGAGGAGCAGGCCGCTGACCTGGGTGGACTTGGCGAACAGGAGGGAAGTTTTCCCCCTTTAATGGGCGGACTTGGCAGGAGAGCAGTCCGCCACCTTGGAGGGCAGACTCTGCGGCACTAGTGGGAGGCCGCCCCTGCTTGGGCGGCCTCTGCAGGCAGTGGCAGGGTGCCGCCGCCCAACGGGGGGACTGGATGAGGCTGCCTCTACTTGGGCGGCCTCGGTAGGCAGTGGCACGAGGCCGCCACCCCTCGGGTAGACTGGAGGAGGCCGCCCCTGCTTGGGTAGCCTCTTCGGGCAGCGCTACGAGGCAGCTGCCCCTAGATAGGATAGAAGGAGTCCACACCTGCTTGGGCGGCCTCGACGGGCAGAGGCAGGAGGCAGCTGTCCCTCGAGCAGACTAGAGGAGGCCGTACCAGCTTGGACGACCTCGGCAAGCAGCGGCAAGAGGCCGCCGCACCTCGGGCAGACTAGAAGAGGCCGCCACTACTTGGGCGGCCTCGGCGGGCAGCGGCAGGAGGCTGCAACCCCTCGGGCGAATTGAAGGAGGCCTCCCCAACATGGGCGGCCTCTGCAGGCAGTGGCAGGAGGCTGCAGCCCCTAGGGCGGATAGGAAGTGGACGCCCCTTCTTGGACGACCTCCGCGGGCAGTGGCGGGAGGATGCCATCCCTCAGGCGGAGAAGAGGAGGCCGCCCCTTCTTGGGCGGCCTCTGTGGGCAGTGGCAGGAGGAGGTAGCACGGCAGTCCGCCCCTTGGTTTGCGGACTCAGGAGGCAGTCTGCCTCCTTGATCGGCAACTTGGATGTAGGTTGCTAAAACTGATCGGCGACCTGGAGCATGTCGCCATTACCATTGGTTGATATGCTGCGACTTGGCCGACTGGAGTCGGAGTCCGCCGTCTGCTAGGAAAAAGTGCAGGGTTAGGATGATCTAACCACGTGGCCTGTAGGAATGACCTGCGAAAGCATCTCGTCGTCCCATAGAGCACACGATAACTGCGTGACTGTTGTGGTCAAGCAGGGGAGACCTTCCTAGCCGCACGACCTGAGCTGATAGGAGTTTCTATCCGCCTAGCCCAAAATAAAGAGGGCTGAGGTAGATCGCAACGCTCTAGGGGAACCCGGAGTAGGCCGTGACTCGCGAGCTAGATACCTTGGGAGGGATCACCGATTTTGGGGTTTACATTTGTAGTCATCTCCCAGGTCATCATCCTCCTATGAATCATTGTTTGAATGTCATAATGGAGCCCTTATCTCTATTTTTTATCTGGATATACATCATTTATATCACTATCGATGAACACAGAGGATAACGGTGCTCTGATTCCTATCATGGAAATGGGATATTCTTCATCATCTACAACAGCTGCAAACACCCATTGTAGGTCTTTTCCTTTATGTAGACTTGAAGCTTCATTGAGCTCCACTCCTTATGATTCACTCCTAAACACATATGAACAAACCTTTTGGCTGTCCTTGGAGATCACTCAGAATGTAAAGTCCTTTTCGAGCAACCTTTCTATGATATCACTTGAAAGTCTCTAATTTCAAGGATAGCTAAATCACATAGATTGGGGGTGAATAGGTTTCTTAGTCTCTTGTGACTATCTTTACTTTCCTTCTTTATGTTCTTTGTGAGTTAGTAATTTTCTACTTTTAAGAAACACAGAACTTTCAACAAAGAAACAACACAAGGAGGACACACAGAATTTATATTGGTTTCGCAGATTATGGGTACATCCACTTTGCCTCTCACCTTTCTAACATCTTGTTAGACACGACACTTTTGTAATCTTGGCACCTAAGAGCATATATAATGGTTGCGCTGTACCACTCAGTCTCCTCAAGGACTTACAGCTCAGGCATAAGGCCCTATAATTCAGTGATCAAGATCACCTACCTCAGGCCCAAAGGCCCTATAACTCAGGCTGGGAGGACAACCTTACCTCAGAGAGAATTACTCTCCTAAAGATCAGGCACAAAGTCCCTACCACAGATCCAATATATCCTAAAACTAAAGCACAAGTCCCATATAACTCAGAGAGAATGACTCTCCTACTTCAGTCTCAAAAGCCCTACCTCAGATCCAAAATGGATCCTACTCTTAGGCTAAATCCCTACCTCAGATCTACAACTAGATCCTACACTCAGATCCACACAGGGATCCTACTCTAAGTCCAAGCCATATTTAAGATCTGCAACCAGATCCTACACTCAGATCCAAAATGTATCTTACTCTCAAGACAAATACCTACCAAAGTTCTACAACCAGATCCTACACTCAGATCCACAATGGATCTTACTCGCTGGACAAAATCCCACCTCAGATCTACAACCGGATCCTACACTCAAATCCATATAGGGATCCTACTGACAGGACAAATCCCTACCTCAGATCTACAACATGATCCTACACTTATATCCAAAATAGATCCTACTCTCAGGCTAAAGCCATACCTAAGATCTGCAACCAAATCCTACACTTAGTTCCATATATGGAACCTACCTCAGCCTTTATAAAATAAGATTACAACTCAGATCCAAAAGGATCCTACACTCAGATCCAAGAATGGATCCTATAGGGAGAAAGGTTGGGTGTTATGGTTGATTTGACACCAGAGAGATTTCTCTGTGCTTACCTCCTGAGTTGAGTTTACCTCAGCTCTAACTTCTTCTCAATAACAAGGAAACTGTTCTTCAAAAAGTTGCTACTTGTGCCAGAAGTAACTCAGAAACTTGTTTATGAACATACTGAAGAAGATTGGTGATTTAATAGATATTGTGTTCTTCAATAAGCTAACTTGACTGCAAAGACTAGAGTACTCTACTTCTTCTTCTTTCTCAGAACTTCATTCTAAACTTGCTGTAGCAGATGAAGCTTACTACAGCTAACTTACTTGAACCTCTGCATTAGCAGATTTTTGTCCTTCAAGCTTCACATTCAATAACAATGGCGAGGAAGAAGATGAAGTTTTTCTATTCCGAATAATCAAAAAATTATTTTCACCAAGATGAACCTAGTACTTTTATTCCTGAAGCCCAACGACTCTATTGAGCATTGGGACCCACATGAGTTGATGACAACTTGCTTTAATAGCAAATGTTGTATAGTAGGCATGCGACGCCATTTACTGCGTACTGTAGACTTCCCGCAACATTTGAAATCGTGTTGATGTCATCACCTATGTACTTAGTAATATTCAAGAAATATTAGTATAGACATTGAATTATCAACCTTAACTCAACGCCAAAACACTTAGATAGATTTTTGTCACTAGACGTTTACTGAGTAAGATTTACTCAACGCCAAAACACTTCGAATCATTTGATTTCACTAGGCATTGAGTGAGTAAGCTTTACTTAATGCCAAAACACATAGACAGATATTTTGTCACTAGGCATTGAGTGAGTAAGCTTGATTCAACGCCAAAACACTTCGACAGATATTTTGTCGCTAAGCGTTGAGTGAACATTCATCACGCAACGCAATTGGACTTTACTAATATTTCTTCTACAAAAGCGTCGAGTGTTACTTCTTCACTCAATGTTATCATCTTCAGTCAGCTTAATTGAAGAGGCATTGAGTAAATAAGCTTCACATAATGCTTCTGTCCTTAGACAGTTTCTTAGTTGATAATGCATTGAGTGAAGATCCTTCACTCAGCGCTTCTGTCCTTGGACAAAATTTCGCAAATGAATGGGGATTAGTCAATGCTATTACCTCTTAGCGTTGAGTGAATTGGCTTCACTCAACGCCTCTGGACATAGACAGAGTTCTTCACTATCAAGGATAAGGCTTTGACTAACTGGTCTTCTCTCAGCACATTTTGGTATATAGAATTGAGTGAGCTTGGTTCACTCAACGACTGTGGACTTGGCCAAATTTATTTGCATCTAGTATTGAGTGAACTTGCTTCACTCAACGCCTGTTGACTTAGCCACATTTAATTAAATCTAGCATTGAGTTAGCTTGATTCACCTAACGCTTGTTGACTTAGCCACATTTCTTTGTATCTGACGTTAAGTTAGCTTGCTTCACTCAATGCCTGTGGACTTAGACAGATTTTCTATCTTTCTATCTGCCTACCTTATGACCGCATGTCACCATCACTTAGACAACCTATCTAATCATGTTCTAAGGAACATCCTACACAAATAACGCTTGTGACAATTATTAGATTACACTTTTGTGTATATCATTGTCTATTCGGACTACTTCAAATCTTAGGCATTGTGATTAATGGACCCAACACCTACTAATCTCTATAATAGAGAAGTTAAAAGTAGGCAAATTTAAAATATAATGTGAATACCTAAAGTGAACTCACGAACACCTACTAATCTCCACAAAAGAGAGGTCAAAAGTAGGTAAATTTAAAAAATAATGCGAGTACCTAAAGTGAACTCATGAACACCTGCTAATCTTTACAAAGGAGAAGTAAAAAGTAGGTAAATTACAAATATGATGTGAGTACCTGAAGTGAATTTGCGAACACCTGCTAATCTCTATATAAGAGAAGTCAAAAGCAAGTAAATTTAAAATATAATACGATTACATGAAGTGAACTCGCAAAATCCTTCTAATCTCTTCAAAAGAGAAATCAAAAGCAGGTCAATTTAAAATATAATGCGAGTAGATGAAGTTAACTCGCAAACACATGCTAATTTGTACAAAGGAGAAGTCAAAACAAGGTAAATTTAAAATTTAATGTGAGTACATGAAGTGAACTCGTGAACACCTGATAATCAATATTAAAGAGAAGTAAAAAGCAATTGAAATTAAAATGAAATGCGAGTACCTAAAGTGAATTCATGAACACATGCTAATCTCTGAAAAAGAGAAGTTAAAAGAAGATAAATTTAAAATATAACCCGAGTACCTAAAGTAAAATTGTGAACACTTGCTAATCTCTACAAAAGAGATGTCAAAAGTTTGTAAATTTTAAATATAATGTGAGTACTTGAAGTGAACTTGGGAGCACATGCTAATATCTGTAAAGGAGAAGTCAAAAGCAGGAAAATTTAAAATATAACACGAGAACCTGAAGTGAACTGGTGAACCCCTACAAATCTTTTCAAAGGAGAATTTTAAAGCTGTTAAATTTAATATATAATGTGAGTACTTGAAGTGAATTCACGAAAACCTTCTAATCTCTCCAAAAGAGAAGTCAAAAGAAGTTAAATTTAAAATATAACGAGAGTATTTTAAGTGAACTTGAGAACACCTGCTAATATTTACAAAGGAGATGTCAAATGTAGGTAAATTTAAAATATAAAACAAGTATCTGAAGTTAACTCGTGGACACCTGCTAATCTCTATAAATGAGAGTTAAAAGCAGGTAAATTTAAAATATAAGGCAAATACCTGAAGTGAACTCACGAACACTTTCAAATATCTACAAAAGACAAGCCAAAAGCAGGTAAATTAATAATATAATGTGAGTAACTAAAGACAACTCATGAACACTTGCTAATCTCTACAAAGGACTCTAAAGCAGGTAAATTTAAAATATTACACCAGTACATGAAGTGAACTCGTGAACACTCGCTAATCTCTACAATAGTGAAGTAAAAAATAGGTAAATTTAATATATAATGCGAGTGCCTTAAATGAACTCGTGAAAACCATCTATTCTCTATAAAAGAGAAGTAAGAATCCGGTAAATTTAAAATATAATGCGAGTAACTGAAGTAAACTCGCGAACACCTGCTGATCTCTACAAAAGAGAAGTTAAAATATAACACGAGTACTAGAAGTGACCTCGTGAACACTTGCTAATCTCTATAACAGATAAGTCCAAAGCCAGAAAATTTAAAATATAACATGAGTGCATGAAGTGAATTCTTGAACACCTACAAATATCTTCAAATGAGAAGTTAAAAGCAAGTAAATTTAAAATATAACATAAGTACCTAAATTGAACACGCAAAAACCTTGTAATCTCTCCAAAAGAGAAGTCAAAAGCAGGAAGATTTTAAATATAAAGATGGTACCTGAAGTGAACTCGTGAACACCTGCTTATCTATGCAATGGAGATGTCAAAAGAAGGTAAATTTATGATATCACACGCATACCTGAAGTTAACTGGGGGACACCTATTTATCTTTATAATAGAGAAGTTAAAAGCAGGTAAATTTAAAATATAACTCGAATAACTGAAGTGAACTCACGAAAACCAGCTAATATCTAAAAAAAGGTCAAAAGAAGGTAAATTTAAAATATAATAAGAGTACCTAAAGTGAACTCGCTAATACCTTCTTATCTTTGTAAAGGAGAAGTCAAAAGCAGGTTAATTTAAAATATAACACGAGTACCTGAAGTGAACTCGTGAACACCTACTAATTTTTACAACAGAGAAGTCAAAAATAGGTAAATTTAAAATATAATGCGAGTACCTGAAGTGAACTTGTTAAACTTATAATCTTTTCAAAAGAGAAGTTAAAAGCAGGTAAATTTAAAATATAACACGAGTACCTAAAGTGAACTCGTGAACATCTACTAATCTCTGTAAAGGAGTTATTAAATGTAGGTAAATTAAAAATATAACACGAGTACCTGAGTTTAACTTGCGAACAGCTTCTAATCTATATAAAAGAGAAGTTAAAAGCCGGTAAATTTAAAATTAATGCGAATACCTAAAGTGGACTCACGATCACCTACTAATCTCTATAAAAGAGATTTCAAAAGCAGATAAATTAAAAAAAATAATACGAGTACTTAAAGTAAACTTATGAACACCTACTAATCTCTACTAAGGAGATGTCAAAAACAGGTTAATTAAAAATATAATGCAAGTACATGAAGTGAATTTGCATACACCTGCTAATCTCTATAAAAGATAAGTCAAAAGAAGATAAATTAAAAATATAACGCGAGTGCCTAAAGTGAACTCTTGAAAACCTTCTAATCTCTCCAAAAGAGAAGTAAACAGTAGGTATGTTTAAACTTTAACGTGAGTATAATAAGTAAACTAGAGAAAACATGCTAATCTCTACAAACTAAAAGTCAAAAGCAGGTAAATTTAAAATATAATGCGAGTACCTGAAGTGAATTCGCGAAAACCTGCTAATCTATATAAAAGAGAAGTCAAAAGTCGGTAAATTTAAAATGAAACGCGAGTACCTGAATTGAACTCGTGAACAACTGATAATCTCTACAAAATAGAAGTTAAAAGTAGGTAAATTTTAAATATAACGCAAGTACTTGAATTGAACTAGGGAGCACATGTTAATATTTGTAAAGGAGAAGTCAAGAGCAGAAAGATTTAAAATATAACAAGATTACCTGATGTGAACTCGCAAACACCTTTAAATATCTTCAAAGGAGAAGTTAAAAGCTAGTTAATTTAAAATAAAATGCGAGTACCTGAAGTTAACTCGCGAAAACCTTCTAAGCTCTCTAAAAGAGAAGTCAAAATAGGTAAATTTAAAATATAATGAGAGTACATGAAGTGAACTCAAGAACACCTTCTAATCTATTCAAAGGAGATGTCAAAAGCAGGTAAATTAAAAATATTACACGAGTACTTGAAGTTAACTCGCATACACCTGCTAATCTCTATAAAAAAGAAGTTAAATGCAGGTAAATTTTAAATATAAAAAGAATACCAGAAGTGAACTCACGAACACCTGCTAATCTCTACAAAAGAGAGGTCAAAAGCAGGTAAATTTAAAATATAATGCGAGTAGCTAAAGAGAACTCACGAACACCTGCTAATCTCTAAAAAGGAGAAGTCAAAAGCTTGTAAATTTAAAATATAATGTGAGTACCTAATGTGAACTCGTGAACACCTACTAATCTCTTTAACAAAGAAGTCCAAAACAAGTAAATTTACAATATAACATGAGTACCTGAAGTGAACTCGTGAAAACCTTCTAATCTCTACAAAAAAGAAGTCAAAAGCAGATAAATTAAAAATATAACGCGAGTACCTAAAGTGAACTCGCGAGCACTTACTAATCTCGGAAAAATAGTTGTCAAAAGGAGGTAAATTTAAAATATAACACGAGTACATGAAGTTAACTGGCGAACACCTGCTAATCTCTATAAAATGGATGCTAAATGCAGGTAAATTTAAAATATAACGCGAATACCTGAAGTGAACTCCCGAACACCTGCTAATCTCTTCAAAAGAGAAGTCAAAAGCAGGTAAATATAAAATATAATGCGAGTACCTAAACTGAACTCGTGAACACCTACTAATCTTTGTAAATGAGAAGAAATAAGCAGGTAAATATAGAATATAACGTGAGTACCTGAAGTGACCTTATGAACACCTGCTAATCTCTACAACAGAGAAGTCAAAAATAGGTAAATTTAAAATAAAATGCGAGTACCTGAAGTGAACTCGTGAAAACATGCTAATCTTTGCAAAGGAGAAGTCAAAAGTAGGTAAATTTAAAATATAATGCGAGTACCTGAGGTGAATTCGTGAACACCTGCAAATCTCTATAAAAGAGAATTGAAAACCAGTATATTTAAAAAGAAACACGAGTACCTGAATTGAGCGCGTGAATAACTGTAACATCCCATTTCCAACTAGACCCCCTAGGAGTGGTTTCGTCATGACTAGGTCATGACAAGACCCTAGAGAACATAAAAGATCAGGTGGACTTGAGAATAAAGGTGATTGTGTTAGATGGTCTGCAAATAGTAGATTCCTAAACACTTGTTTAGGATGATCATGTGGTTTCACCAGGACTCCATGACCTCACCAACCCTTGGAAAGGCCCAACAAAACCATATGGGCCCATGGGAGTATATTCTAGGTGGCCAATTTGGCCAAGAACCCACCTATGCCTACTTTGAGCAATTAACCTATATAAGGACAAGGTGCCCTTAGTAAACCCAAATAAATCTACCAAAAGTCTCTCTAGAACTAAAGAGAGGCCAATGAGTTTATAACGATCCATTGGGGTCAACCTAAATTGTTATGATGACCAAAGTCAACTATACGCAAGGTCAAGTCAAACCCTAGCCCAATTGGGCTAACACAAGCTCAAGTCTTTTTCCCCTTAGGCTAACTTTGATTTCTTAATTATTAGGATTATATTGGTTGCACTTATCCTAGAGAGTTGACCAGTAAGCATGGTGACTAGGAGAGAGAGAGAGATAGAGAAAAAAAAAACTTCATTTCTTTTTAATGAAGGAGAGAGAATTTTGGGAAGAGGAGGAATGGAGTGGGGCTCGGCCATGGGAGGCCAACAACAACCCTTTATGACTGCAATCAACTCCTCTAGGGAAAAGGAGTTGATTCCAGCCATTTCCCAGTGACCAAGGGGCATATTCTGCCCCCTCCTCTCAACTCGAGCTATGCCATTAATGGCTTTGATTGGCAATGAAGGATCCAGCCACTCCCCTCCCCAATTGGCCTTTTAAACACCACCAGTGGGGGAAGGAGAGTCTTTTCGAACTCTCACCTAGAGGGAGCAAGCCATCCCACTGAGCTATTGTAGAAGCCAAGCGCCGCCGCCGTCGTACATGGTGTCTCGCCGCTCCTCTCACCTTCAGGCTGCCAGAAAGGTCCTCCCCTTCCTCTTTTCATATGGGTAGATCTAGGGTTTCATTAAGGCCATGATTCGGGCTCAATTGAGCCCGATCGAAGTTGTGATTTTACAAGCTTCTCCATGAAAATCGCATACTCGGGTTCACCGAAATGGCCGTGGTCTCCGGCGGCTGTGCGGCCGGCTGGCGTTATCGCCCACCTCCCCGAAGGTGGTGGTGGCGGTGGCCGACAAGGGAGGAGGCCGGGTGGTCGTTAAATTAGCCCACAATGTTGTCCATATGCTGAAAATCATTGTCGTTGGCCTGTTGGAGAAGATGACGGGCAGCAGCCGGATGTGCATCAAGATTCGTGCAGAATCATTTCGTTTTATTATTATTTCTTTGATTTTTATGATTTTCTGTCACACTTTCTGCAACACGTTGATTTAATTTTTAAAAATACTTCGGGACCTCTTGTGAGAAAACTTGCATCATAAAAGTTATAGCCCTAAGGGTCTACATTCTTCGAAAATTGATTTGGACCCATTTGGACCACTGGTTGGATCAGGGCATTCATTTTTGTGGGACCTATACCTAGGGCTATCCTGAGATTGAAAAGGGTTCCCACACTTCATCCCTTCACCAAATGACAAGAAATTTGGGCAGGGAATTTTTGGGAATACTTTGTCCTATGGTTTTTGTTATTATTTAATAATACTAGGGTATTTTAATTAAGTGGTCAAATTACCTCCCAACCCTCCCAAATTTTGGTGAGTGGTCCCTGGTATTAGTTCCTAGCTCTGTACAAAATTTCAACTCATTTGGATGAGTTTTAGTTAGGGAATCACCAAACTCTAGTTTTGCCTTAAGGAGGTGTTTTTGATTAAAAAGTGCACCATGGGTTTGGAGTGGTCAACTCACCTCAATAGAGGCTGGGGTTTTGGACACTTACTTAGTATGACCAATGTCATCCTCTTAAGGAAAACGTTGTGATTTAGGGTTGATTTAACCTAGGGTTCAAACACAAACCCTAAAAAAGGGCTTTTGCGTGATGTGAAGGGCGTAAGAGCAACTACCCTTGTATGATCTTGTAACTCAGTAGAGTTGAAGGAAGTGTACCCTAAGCCCTCTAGAAGGAGTCTTAGAGAATTTTGGGGTACGTAGATACCTCAAAACCACAACCCTAGGGTTAGGGTAGAATCACCTTTATATAACACAAGCCAATATAACTCATCAAAGGGGTGTGAAACTTAAGAAGCATGAGTTTTAAAGTAGAAAGAACCCTTAGTAATTTTACTGGAATTTTATGAGCAATATTTTCTGTACTTCATTTATTAGGTATGATATATCCCTAAATAATGTTTTATTTATTCAAAATCATTCTGTTCATTGAAACCCCATGAAACTTTGGCAGTGAATGTATTAGGTTGAAATTGTTGCCCCTTTTTTTGTATAATTTTTATGTGATCAAATCAAGTACATCATGCACAAATGATAAAAAAGGGGTTTTGTTGTATAAAATTATTCATAGACGATATATCTGTTGAAAAATTATGAGACTTGGGTACAGATGATTTTAGGCCTAAATATGCTTGAAGTAATTTATTCATAATTTTTAGAGGGTTGACTACAGTACTTTCCTCACAAGTCCATAATATTGAGGTTTTTGTTAATTATTTTATTTAGAGTTTAATCCCTGTTAAAAAATTATGAAACTTGGCCAATGATGTTTTTAGAGTTATATTAGCTCAATATAATTAATTCATAATTTTTGGATGACAATTTTCTATACTTTATTCATTAATAATGAAAGAAAGAAATAATTTCTAAAATAGTTTTAAGGCCCCTTAGATGCAAGAAAAATTATGATACCTTAGATTTACATTACTGAGTTAAAATGGATGCAAAATGCAGGTAAATTTAAAATATAACGCGAATACCTGAAGTGAACTCCGAACAACTGCTAATCTCTACAAAAGAGAAGTCAAAAGCAGGTAAATATAAAATAAAATGCGAGTACCTTAACTGAACTCGCGAACACCTGCTTATCTCTGTAAAGGAGAAGTAATTAGCAGGTAAATTTAAAATATAACGTGAGTACCTGAAGTGAACTTATGGACACCTGCTAATCTCTACAACAGAGAAGTCAAAAATAGGTAAATTTAAAATAAAATGCAAGTACACGAAGTGAACTCGTGAAAACATGCTAATCTTTGCAAAGGAGAAGTAAAAAGTTGGTAAATTTAAAATATAATGCGAGTACCTGAAGTGAATTCGTGAACACCTGTAAATCTCTACAATAGAGAATTCAAAAGCCGATAAATTTAAAATGAAACGCGAGTACCTGAAGTGAGCTCGTGAACAACTACTAATCTCGACAAAAGTGAAGTCAAAAGTAGGAAAATTTTAAATATAATGTGAGTACTTGAAGTGTAATTGATGTGAACTAGGGAGCACATGCTAATATTTGTCTAAGAGAAGTCAAAATAAGGAAAATTTAAAATACAACATGATTTCCTTAAGTGAACTCGCGAACACCTCTAAATTACTTCAACGGAGAAGTTAAAAGCAGGTAAATTTAAAATATAACGTGAGTACCTGAAGTGAACTTGCGAAAACCTTCTAATCTCCATAAAAGAGAAGTCAAATAGGTAAATTTAAAATATAATGAGAGTACCAGAAGTTAACTCGTGAACACATGCTAATCTATGCAAAGGAGATGTCAAAAGTAGGTAAATTTAAAATATAACACGATTAATTGAATTTAACTCGTATACACCTGCTAATCACTTTAAAAAAGATGTTAAATGCAGGTAAATTTAAAATATAACAAGAATACCAAAAGTGAACTCACGAACACATGCTAATCTCTATAAAAGAGAGGTCAAAATTAGGTAAATTTAAAATATAATGCGAGTACCTAAAGAGAACTCGCGAACACCTGCTAATCTCTTAAAAGGAGAAGTATAAAGCATGTAAATTTAAAATATAATGCGAGTACCTGATGTAAACTCGTGAACACCTACTAATCTATTCAACAGAGAATTCAAAAATAGGTTAATTTAAAATATAACGCGAGTACCTGAAGTGAACTCGTGAAAACCTTCTAATTTCTACAAAAGAGAAGTCAAATCTGATAAATTAAAAAGATAACACGAGTACCTGAAGCAAACTCGCGAGCACCTGCTAATCTCGGCTAAAGAGATGTCAAAAGTAGGTAAATTTAAAATATAACATGAGTACGTGAAGTTAACTGGCGAACACCTGCTAATTTTTATAAAATGGATGCTAAAAGCTGTTAAATTTAAAATATAACGCAAATAACTGAAGTGAACTCACGAAAAACTACTAATCTCTTGAAAAGAGATGTCAAAAGCACATAAATTTAAAATATAATGCGAGTAACTAAACTGAACTCGCGAACACCTGCTAATCTCTGCAAAGGAGAAGTAAAAAGGAGGTAGATTTAAAAAATAATGCGAGTACCTGAAATGAACTTTTGAACACCTGCTAATCTCTACAACATAGAAGTCAAAAGCAGGTAAATTTAAAATATAAACTGTGTACTTGAATTGAATTCGTGAACACCTGCTAATCTCTATAAAAGAGAAGTCAAAAGCCGGTAAATTTAATATGAAATGCGACTACATGAAGTGTACTCATGAACAACTGTTAATCCCTACAAAAGAGAAGTCAAAAGTAGGTAAATTTTAAATATAACGCGAGTACTTGAAGTTAACTATGGAGCACATGCTAATAATTTTCAAGGACAAGTCAAAACAAGGAAAATTTAAAATATAACGTGATTACCTGAAGTGAACTCGCGAATACCTGTAAATCTCTTCATAGGAGAAGTTAAAAGGATGTAAATTTAAAATATAACTCGAGTACCTGAAGTGAACTCACGAAAACCTTCTTATCTCTACAAAAAAGAAGTCAAAATAGGTAAATTTAAAATATAACGAGCGTACCTGAAGTGAACTTCTAAACACCTGCAAATCTTTGCAAAGGAGATGTCAAAAGTTGGTAAATTTAAAATATAACACGAGTACCTGAAGTTAACTCGAATACACGTGTTAATATCCATAAAAAAGAAGTTAAATGCAGGTAAATTTAAAATATAATGTGAATACCAGAAGTGAACTCACGAACACCTTCTAATCTCTACAAAAGAGATGTCAAAAGTAAGTAAATTAAAAATATAATGTGAGTACCTAAAGAGAACTCGCAAACAACTGCTATTATCTAAAAAGGAGAAGTCGAAAGTATGTAAATTTAAAATATAATGCGAGTACTTGAAGTAAACTCGTGAACACCTACTAATCTATTCAACAGGGAAGTAAAAAATAGGTAAATTTAAAATATAACGCGAGTACCTGAAGTGAACTCGGGAAAACCTTCTAATCTCTACAAAAGAGAAGTCAAAATAAGATAAATTCAAAATATAATGCGAGTACCTTAAGTGATCTCACGAGCACCTGCTAATCTCGGCAAAAGAGATGTAAAATGTAGGTAAATTTAAAAAACAACATGAGCAACTAGAGTTAACTGGCGAACACCTGCTGATCTTTATAAAATGGATGCTAAAAGCAGATAAATTTAAAATATAACGCGAAAACTTGAGTGAAATCACGAACACCTGGTAATCTCTATAAAAGAGAGGTCAAAAGCAGGTAAATTTAAAATATAATGTGAGTACCTAAATTTAACTCGAGAATACCTGCTAAACTCATCAAAGGAGAAGTAAAAAGCAGGTAAATTTAAAATATAATGTGAGTACATGAAGTGAACATATGAACACCTGCTAAAACCTACAACAAAGAAGTCAAAAACAAGTAAATTTAAAATTTAATATGAGTACATGATGTGAACTTGTGAAAACCTTCTAAGTAGTACAAAAGATAACTCAAAAGATGGTAAATTTAAAATATAATGTGAGTTCTTGAAGTGAACTAGTGAACACCTGCTAATATCTATAAAGGAGATGTCAAAAGCAGGTAAATTTAAAATATAACACAAGTAACACCTGATAATCTCTATAAAAGAGAAGTTAAAATATAACGTGAGTGCATGAAGCAATCTCGTGAACACCTGGTAATCTCTACAACAGAGATGTAAAAAATCGGTAAATTTAAAATATAGTGCGAGTACCTTAAGTGAACTAGTGAACCCCTACTACAATCTACAAAAGAGAAGTTAAAAGCAGGTAAATTTAAAATATAAAGAGACTAACAGAAGTTAACACGCGAATACCTGCTAATCTTTGGAAAGGAAAGTCAAAAGTAGGTAAATTCAAAATATATTGCGACTATCTAAAATGAACTCACGAACACCTTCTAATCTATACAAAGGAGAAGTCAAAAGCAGGTAAATTTAAAATATATTGTGAGTACCTGATGTGTACATGCGAACCCTAACTTATCTCTACAAAAGAGAAGACAAAAATAGATAAATTTAAAATATAAACCGAGTACCTAAAGTGAACTCACAAACACCTGTTAATCTCTACAAAAGTGAAGTCCAAAGCAAAAATATTTAAAAGGTAAAGCGAGTGCCTGAATTGAACTTATGAACACCTATTAAACTATGCAAAGGAGAAGTCAAAAGTAGGTAAACTTTAAATATAATGAGTGTATCAAAAGTTAACTCGCAAACTCCTGGTACTCTCTGCAAAAGAGAAGTCAAAAGTATGTAATTTTAATATAAAATGCGAGTACCTAAAGTAAATTTATGAACACCTGCTAATCTATGCAAAAGTGAATCCAAAAGAAAGTAGATTTAAAATATAATGCAAGTACCTGAAGTAAACTCGTGAACTCCTGCTATTCTAAAAAAAAGAGAAGTCAAAAGATAGGTAAATTTAAATTATAATGCGAGTGCCTGATGTAAACTCGCGAACACCTGCTAATCTCTGCAAAAGAAACGTCAAAAGTTGTTAAATTTAAAATATAATTCGAGAACCTGAAGTGATCTCGTGAATTCCTGCTAATCTATGCAAATGAGAAGTAAAAAGCAGGTAAAATTTAAATATAATTAGTGTATATGAAGTGATCTCACAAATACCTGATAATCTCTGTAAATGGGAAGTCAAAAATAGGTAAATTTAAAATTAAACATGAGTACCTAAACTAAATCTGTTAACACCTGCTAATCTCTGCAAAATAGAAGTCAAAGCCAGGTAAATTTAAAATATAATTCGATTATCGGAAGTAAACTAGTGAACACTTGCTAATCTCTACAAAAGAGAAGTCAAAATAGGTAAAGTGAAAATATAACGCAAGTATATGAAGTGAACTCATGAAAACCTTCTAATCTCCACAAAGGAGAAGTCAAAACTAGGTAAATTTAAAATATTAAGCAAGTACCTGAATTCAATTTGCGAACACCTACTAATCTCTGCAAAGGAGATGTCAAAAGTAGGTAAATTTAAAATTTAACTCTCGTCTCTGAAATTATATCATGAATATCTGGTAATCTCTATAAAAGAGAAGTTAAAAGCTGGTAAATTTAAAATATAATGCGAATACCTAAAGAGAAATCACGAACACATGCTAATATCTACAAAAGAGAGGACAAAAGCAATTAAATTTAATAAATAATGCAAGTACCTAAAGGGAACACGCAAACACCTATTAATCTCTGCAAAGGAGAAGTCAAAAGCAGCTAAATTTAATATATTACGCTAGTAACTGAAGTTAATTCGCAAACACCTGCTAATCTATTCAAAAGAGAAGTCAAAAGATTGTATATTTAAAATATAATGCCAATGCCTTAAGTGAACTCGCGAAAACCTTCTAATCTCTCGCAAAGAGAAGTCAAAAGTAGGTAAATTTAAAATATAACGTGAGTACATGAAGTGAACTCGCGAACACCTACTAATCTCAAAAAAGGAGAAGACAAAAGTAGGTACTGTAACACCCCAAAAAGGCCGCAAAGGACTCAAAATGATTTTTGAGGTACAGGTAATTTTACACGGCCTGGGACACGGGCGTGTCCTAGGGTGTGTCAGGGGTACACGGCCTGGGACACGGGCGTGTCCCAGGGCGTGTTCAGGTTAGTTGACGATTGATAGTCGACGATCGTCGAGCCTGGGACACGGCCATCGACACGGGCGTGTCCCAGGGCGTGTCCGAATTAAATTTCGAAATTGGCCTGTTCGAGTCAGAATAGTACACGGCCTTGAACACGGCCGTGAACACGGGCGTGTCAGGTTGGACACGGGCGTGTCAGATGCCGTGTTCCGACCCGTGTACTGGTTACAGCTCGATGAGGCAGGTATGACACGGGCGTGTCTCAGGAATGACACGGGCGTGATAGATTCGACACGGGTGTGTCGATGCCCGTGTTGTTCAGTCGGTTCAAACTGCGTGTGCCGCTTAAGGGTACAAGGCCTGTGACACGGGCATGTCATAGGCCGTGTCAGCCAAAAATTGGGTTTTTTGGGCAAATCGTGGCCGTTCAGATTCTCTCTTTAGATCCAAGGGCTCAGGTGATTCCTGGATGGATTAAATTCATCAAGGACTAAAGAAGAAGGCATTCTTCATTTGGCTTAAGGAAGAGAGAAAGAGAGAGGAGGAAGAAGAAGGAGGAAGAGAGCAAGCCACCGGCGGAGTTCCCGTGGTCCGATTCGAGATCCGAAGCCGGCGTTGTGAAGGCAAGGCTGCTGCGGTTCTTTCTCACCGGCTAGTTTTCGATGGCTCCGAAGAGATCGACAAGGGTAACAATCTCCCTCCTTGGACATGTGAAGTCCTTCTTTTCTGCATTGCATAGGGAAAACCCTTCCCCGCGAGTGTGCGGTGGGTTGTGGTGTCCCTTTGGGGTAGATATGTGAAGTCCCCCTTGTTAGAGGCCGGAATTGGAGTACGGCTCTAGGCATGCTGTGTGAAGCCCATCTGTATATGGTCTGGATTGGTGATGCTTGTTTGCATATCAGAGAAGGCTCCGTGATTCTGGCTTGTGATGCCTTGTGCCTACCTGTTGCTTGGTGCGGCAGGAAGTACTGGACGTTGTCCAGGAAATGAAGAGGGTTGGATGCAACTCTTGTGGCCGTGTGTTGCCACTTTGTGAGTGGTTGAGCCGTTGGGCTGCAACTCGATGAAAAGGCAGATTGCCGAACAGGAAAGGTGAAACCGACCCGCGCCTATAAATAGCCATGGATACTTCCGTATTCGAGGTGGCACGGCGACTTGAGCAACGGGGGGTGGCTGATCCGTACCTGCGTTAGGTCCGTCCGACTTGGAAGCCTGGTTATAGGTTTTGTTGGAACGCCTAATGAGAGTCTTAGGCCCGCGCGCCGGAAAGACTAGAATGCTCAAATACCGTGTAGACGGTGGTATTGACCCTGGTATTCCGGTACACCAAGAATGTGCCCTGAGTGCACGGACTGTCGGGCCGTGTGGCCGATAGTTGTGATGGCTTGAATGTGCCTGCGCGCACATAGTTGCTATATGATGCCATGCTTTGCAGGGAAAGAATGCTCATGCCCCGAGAAAGGGGTAGGATTGTTATAATTTGGTCAGCTGAAGGCTGACCGTTGCATTGTTTGCCACCGGTTGGGTGGATTGTTCCCGTGCAGGTGCTGGAGAGCCAAGTGGTAAGTGATGGGCTGAAGCCCTACTGCTGTTGCTGCTGCTGCTGCGGCTAGCCCTTGAAGGCTAAGCGAATGTTTTGGTTGTTCTCTTTTACTCATGTATGGCTGGCCTGCGCGCCGAGGTTTGTAAATCATGTTGTATGGAAGAGGAACTGTAAGGCCTTAAGGCCAAACCCTTTGTTGTACATTCCATGGTTATATATATAAAGGTGGTTTATATATTGGACATTCCTGTTTAGAGTTCAAAGTTGTAACTTAAAGCTTCCGCTAGAATGCTCTGAGTTAGGATTCGTATGGTTTGGTATTATCCTGTGACCTCACCGTCTGTTTGTGGCATATAGTGTGGGGCCCCAGCCGGACCTTCTACTATACGTCATTTAACGGATGGGGTCGTTATATTTTGGTATCTGCTTTTGTCGGTCTTCCTCTTTCGAATTCGTGGTCGAATTCTTTTGTGGGGTGGCGCACACGTGTTTGTGCGACCTGCTGTAACGCTAATGAACTCTGGAATGTCCACTAAGAAATGTACAAAATCTTGTTTGAGGAATCTGCGCGTTCCTTTTTGTGTTGTTTTGCTTGCATACGTTCGCTAATGTGTGTCTTGTCCACCTATAGGTGACGCGTAGTGGTGTTGGGCAGTCTGAGCCCCAGCGCTATGATGAGAGTGTGGCACCAGCTGAGGTGCCAACACCTCCTCCATCTGCGGAAACTGTTTGCTTAGTTGCTGAGGCGCTATTTGCCATGATTCAGCCGACCGGGCAAGCGCAGCCTGCAGTAGTGCCAGTTCGTGTTGATGTAAGACCCGAGCTGGTTGAGGCTGTAGATCTACGAGCAGCTGACCGATAGTTGAAGCAATTTATGAGCTTCAGTCCTCCTACGTTTACGGGAATGGGATCCCCAACGCAGGCAGAGGATTGGTTATCGCGTGTCAAGAGGATAATGATAGCGATCAGGGCGGAGGAAACTCTAAATGTCACGTTAGCCACATTCATGCTTAAAGGAGAGGCGCGGTTGTGGTGGGACGAGGTTGAGGTACACCATTTGGCGGGCAGGCAATTAACACAAGTGTCGATTGAGGAGTTCTCTCGAATATTTCTGGCGAAACATGTCCCAGCGGCGCAACGCATTGCTATGGAAAATGAGTTCCAACGGTTAAAGCAAGGGGAAGATAGTGTGGATATCTACTTGCATGAGTTTACCAGGTTGGGACGGTATGCGGGAACAATCTTCGCGGATGACCAAAGGAAAACGAATCGGTTCTATGAAGGATTGCGGGATGAGTTGCGATTCCTGCTTTCGAGTTCAGTGAACCAAGGGTTTCAGGCGTTGGTTGATACTGCGTGCGCGTTGGAGAAGGACATGAGGCGAGTACAAGGGAATAAGGGCTTGGTTGTGTCGAAGCCAGAGTTTCAAGCACCTCGCCCGAGCAAATCGTTTTACCAGAAGAAAGGGGGCAAGAGGTCCAAGCCATCTGGGCAAGTGACTACGACCGTTGTGTCGGGAGCGACATCAAGGCCGGATTCTCGTACATGCTATAACTGTGGCCGGGTGGGGCATATAGCCCGTGAATGTCGGGTTGTTCAGCCCAAAGGGGACAAGAAGACGGGTGCGTCTTATGCTGAGAAGGGCAAAGCGGTGGTTGATTCCTCTGCGTCTCAGGCGCAGCCCCGAATCTATAAACTTGGCCAACAGGAAGCGATTAAGCAAAGTGACGTCGTCACAGGTACGAGTTGAGTTAGCTTACTTGCTTATATACTATGGTTTTGGTTATGTTTAGCTTGTGCATGTGTGTGTGCTGCAGGCTTTGTACTGATTCGGAATAATTTGGCGAGAGCCCTGTTTGATACGGGTGCTTCGCATTCTTTTCTGTCTGAGGATTTCGTATCTCGAATTGGGGTACCGAGTCATGTGACGGTGGATAGTACAAGGGTGCTATTGCCGAATGGCTGTGTGATGCTTACGGATAGGGCTTGCGATATGGATGTGCAAATAGGAAGTCGGGATTTCGGTTTGAGTGCAGCTGTGCTACCGTTATCAGAGTTTGATGTGATCTTTGGTATGGACTGGCTCTCGGAGCAGCGTGCCTTTATTGATTGCAACTCCAAAGAGATTACACTGGGCCAGAATACCGGGCTTGTGACGAAGTTCGCTGGTATGCGAGGAGTTGGCGGGGCTCTGTTGTCTGCACTCCAAGTCGTCAATGCTGTTCGGAAGGGCGCGGAGTTATTCTTCACGCTAATTCAGGCTGTTGAGCCAAAGGCCAGTGTCGGTGAAGTGCTAGTTGTGTCAGAGTTTGCCGATGTGTTTCCTAAAGATCTTCCTGGGTTACTACCCCAGCGGGAGATTGACTTCTCTATTGAGTTGGTGCCAGGTGCGAAACCTGTGGCCCGCTCTCCATATCGCGTTGCGCCAAAAGAGATGGCTGAGTTGAAAGTCCAATTGCAAGAGTTGTTGGAGCAGGGATATATACGCCCAAGTATGTCACCTTGGAGCGCGCCTGTTCTATTTGTGAAAAAGAAAGACGGTAGCTTACGGTTGTGTATTGACTACCGTGAATTGAATAAGCTGACGGAGAAAAACAAATATCCGATCCCGCGGATTGATGACCTCTTTGATCAGCTGGCAGGATCAACGGTCTATTCCAAATTGGATTTGAAATCATGATATTATCAGCTGCGGATTAGGGAAGGTGACATTCCCAAGACGGCGTTTGGAACACGCTACGGTCATTATGAGTTCACGGTAATGCCATTTGGCCTATGTAATGCGTCTTCAGTATTTATGGACCTAATGCATCGAACGTTCCGAGAGTACTTGGATTTGTTCGTCATTGTGTTTATCGATGACATCTTAGTATACTCTCAGTCGGAAGAGGATCATGCAAACCATTTGCGGTTGGTCTTGCATACCCTGCGGAGGAATAAGCTGTATGCCAAGTTCTCAAAGTGTGAGTTCTGGCTCTCTTCAGTAGCCTTTTTAGGCCATGTGGTAAGCGGAGAGGGTATCGCGGTGGATCCGTTGAAGATAAGTGCCATTCGAGATTGGCCAGTGATGTCTTCAGTGGCCGAGGTCAGGAGCTTCCTTGGACTTGCGGGCTACTATAGACGGTTTGTGGAAAACTTCTCACGGATTGCGTTACCTCTGACCACGCTGACGAGAAAAGATCAAAAGTTCATTTGGACGCCGGAGTGCGCGCGAGCTTTTGAAGACTTGAAGAGTCGTTTGACCATGACGCCTGTGTTGACATCGCCATGTGGTACCGATGGGTATGAGATCTATAGTGATGCATCAGGGAGCGGCTTAGGCTGCGTACTTCTGCAGTTTGGTAAAGTGATTGCTTATGGCTCGCGTCAGTTGAAAGTGCATGAGCGGAATTACCCCGTCCATGATTTGGAGTTGGCGGCGGTAATCTTTGCGCTCAAGTTGTGGCGGCACTATCTATATGGCGTTAAAGTGGATATCTATACGGATCACAAGAGCCTAAAGTATTTGTTGGATCAGAAGGATCTGAATATGCGACAACGAAGATGGATGGAGTTCCTCGGGGACTACACCTTCGAGATTCACTATACTCCCGGGAAGGGAAATGTGGTCGCTGATGCTTTGAGTCGAAAGACTCCGGTACGGGCAAGCTGGTTGCAGAAGCATGATCAGCGTTTAATCCAGGAATTGGAAGCAATGGAGATATCGTGTGTTGACAAGGGTTCGTCAACCGATGCATGCTTAAACTGGACGGAGGTGCAATATGACCTTACGGACAGAGTTCGGCGAGCAACGGAGCTTGATGAAAGTCTCCAGCGCTATGCAAAAGATGGGCCGGATGACCAATTCTCTTGGGATAACGGTTTATTACGAAGAAATGGTCGAGTGTGCGTCCCAAGTGTGGGTAAATTGAGGGAAGAGTTGATGTACGAAGCTCACTTTGCAAAGTACTCAGTTCACCCAGGGAGCACAAAGATGTACAGAGATCTGAAAAAGCTGTTCTGGTGGCCCGGACTAAAGAAAGATGTCGCATGTTATGTGGCTGAATGCAATACCTGTGCGTTGGTGAAAGCAGAATGCCAGAAGCCTGGCGGTTTCCTTAAGTCGTTACCTATTCCGGAGTGGAAGTTCGATGATATTTCGATGGATTTCGTGCATGGATTGCCGAGATCTCAACGCGGTCATGATTCAATCTGGGTGATTGTGGACCGGTTGACAAAAGTGGCGCACTTCCTTCCAAACAGAAGAGACGATTCAGTGGAAACCTTGGCCAAGCTTTATGTGGAGAAGGTTGTTCGACTGCACGGTGTTCCTCGGAGCATCGTTAGTGACCGTGATGGGCGGTTCACATCGAATGATTGGCGGCTCGTTCATCAAATGTTGGGTACAAAGTTAGCGTTTAGTACGGCCTTTCATCCCCAAACGGATGGCCAGACTGAACGAACCAACAGAACGATGGAGGATATGCTCCGCATGTGCGCCGTAGACTTTGGTAAAAGATGGGAAGATTATATATTTCTTGTCGAATTTGCCTATAATAATAGCTACCAAGCGAGTATTGGTATGACACCATTTGAGGCGTTGTATGGTCGTAAATGCCGTACACCGTTAGCTTGGGCAGAAGCAGGCGAATCTAAGCTGAGTGGGAAAAAGGAAGTCGAAGAAGCTACCTCGCTCATACGCTCTATTCGGGAGAGGCTATTGATAGCCCAAGATCGTCAAGCAAAGTACTACAATGCCAAACATCGGAACGTGGAGTTCGCGGTGGGTGATTGGGTATATTTGAAGATCAAACCCTTCAAAGGTGTGTCCAGGATTCGGCGTTTGAAAAAGCTAAGTCCGAGGTATCTTGGTCCGTTTGAGGTGGTGGTGCGAGTTGGGGAAGCTGCTTATCGACTAGCACTTTCAACAGACTTGGGTGAATTACATGATGTATTTCACATCTCAGTCCTTCGTAAGGCGGTGAAGGATCCAGCTCAAGTAGTGGAGAATGATCGGGTACCGGTCGAGTATGGGCTAACGACGAGGGTTAGACCCATTCGGATCGAGGATCGAGCCGAGAAACAGTTGCGGAACAAAGTGATCGGGATGGTCAAGGTCCGATGGGACAATTGTGGCCATGAAGAGCTAACATGGGAGCGAGAGCAGACCATGCGAGCTGAGTTTCCCGTGTTATTTGTATAAACTGTAGACCGTGTACTTTTTGTTATAACATAGTTATAGCATTGCTGGTTCTTGTTTCCTTACCGTGCAAATTTCGGGACGAAATTTTGTTAAGGGGGGGAGGGTTGTAACACCCCAAAAAGACCCCAAAGGACTCAAAATGATTTTTGAGGTACAGGTAATTTTACACGGCCTGGGACACGGGCGTGTCCCAGGGCGTGTCGGGGGTATACGGCCTGGGACACGGGCGTGTCCCAGGGCGTGTTCAGGTTAGCCGACGATTGATAGTCGACGATCGTCGAGCCTGGGACACGGCCATCGACACGGGCGTGTCCCAGGGCGTGTCCGAATTAAATTTCGAAATTGGCCTATTCGAGTCAGAATAGTACACGGCCTTGAACACGGCCGTGAACACGGGCGTGTCAGGTTGGACACGGGCGTGTCAGATGCCGTGTTCCGACCCGTGTACTGGTTGCAGCTCTATGAGGCAGGTATGACACGGGCGTGTCTCAGGAATGACATGGGCATGTCAGATTCGACACGGGCGTGTCGATGCCCGTGTTGTTCAGTCGGTTCAAACTGCGTGTGCCGCTTAAGGGTACACGGCCTGTGACACGGGCGTGTCACAGGCCGTGTCAGCCAAAAATTGGGTTTTTTGGGCAAATCGTGGCCGTTCAGATTCTCTCTTTGGATCCAAGGGCTCAGGTGATTCCTGGCTGGATTAAATTCGTCAAGGACTAAAGAAGAAGGCATTCTTCATTTGGCTTAAGGAAGAGAGAAAGAGAGAGGAGGAAGAAGAAGGAGGAAGAGAGCAAGCCACCGGCGGAGTTCCCATGGTCCGATTCGTGATACGAAGCCGGCGTTGTGAAGGCAAGGCTGCTGCGGTTCTTTCTCACCGGCTAGTTTTCGATGGCTCCGAAGAGATCGATAAGGGTAACGATCTCCCTCCTTGGACATGTGAAGTCCTTCTTTTCTGCATTGCATAGGGAAAACCCTTCCCCGCGAGTGTGCGGTGGGTTGTGGTGTCCCTTGGGGTAGATATGTAAAGTCCCCCTTGTTAGAGGCCGGAATTGGAGTACGGCTCTAGGCATGCTGTGTGAAGCCCATCTGGATATGGTCTGGATTGGTGATGCTTGTTTGCATATCGGAGAAGGCTCCGTGATTATGGCTTGTGATGCCTTGTGCCTACCTGTTGCTTGGTGCGGCAGGAAGTACTGGACGATGTCCAGGAAATGAAGAGGGTTGGATGCAACTCTTGTGGCCGTGTGTTGCCACTTTGTGAGTGGTTGAGCCGTTGGGCTGCAACTCGATGAAAAGGCAGATTGCCGAACAGGAAAGGTGAAACCGACCCGCGCCTATAAATAGCCATGGATACATCCGTATTCGAGGTGGCACGGCGACTTGAGCAACGGGGGGTGGCTGATCCGTACCTGCGTTAGGTCCGTCCGACTTGGAAGCCTGGTTATAGGTTTTGTTGGAGCGCCTAATGAGAGTCTTAGGCCCGCGCGCCGGAAAGACTAGAATGCTCAAATACCGTGTAGACGGTGGTGTTGACCCTGGTATTCCGGTACACCAAGAATGTGCCCTAAGTGCACGGACTATCGGGCCGTGTGGCCGATAGTTGTGATGGCTTGAATGTGCCTGCGCGCACATAGTTGCTATATGATGCCATGCTTTGCAGGGAAAGAATGCTCATGCCCCGAGAAAGGGGTAGGATTGTTATAATTTGGTCAGCTTAAGGCTGACCGTTGCATTGTTTGCCACCGGTTGGGTGGATTGTTCCCGTGCAGGTGTTGGAGAGCCAAGTGGTAAGTGATGGGCTGAAGCCCTACTGCTGTTGCTGCTGCTGCTGCGGCTAGCCCTTGAAGGCTAAGCGAATGTTTTGGTTGTTCTCTTTTACTCATGTATGGCCGGCCTGCGCGCCGAGGTTTGTAAATCATGTTGTATGGAAGAGGAACTGTAAGGCCTTAAGGCCAAACCCTTTGTTGTACATTCCATGGTTATATATATAAAGGTGCTTTATATATTGGACATTCCTGTTTAGAGTTCAAAGTTGTAACTTAAAGCTTCCGCTAGAATGCTCTGAGTTAGGATTCGTATGGTTTGGTATTATCCTGTGACCTCACCGTCTGTTTGTGGCATATAGTGTGGGGCCCCGGCCGGACCTTCTACTATACGTCATTTAACGGATGGGGTCGTTACAGGTACATTTAAAATATAACGCGATTACCTGAATTGAACTCGTGAATGCCTTCTAATCTATACAAAAGAGAAGTCAAAGGTATGTAAATTTAAAATTAAATGCGAGTACCTGAAGTAATTTCGTGAACACCTGCTAATCTCTGCAAAAGAGAAGTCAAAAGTAGGAAAATTTAAAATATAATGTGAGTACCTCAAGTAAACTCGTGAACACATGCTAATCTCTACAAAAGAGAAGTCAAAATATGTAAATTTTAAATATAATGCGGGTACCTGAAATAAACTTGGGAGCACAACCTAATCTCTGTAAAGGAGAAGTCAAAACAATTAAAATTTAAAATATTAAGCGAGTACCTAAATTCAACTCATGAACTCCTACTAATCTTTGCAAAGAAGATGCCAAAAGCAAGTAAATTTAAAATTTAACACTAGTAATTGAAGTTAAATCACGAATATCTGCTAATCTCTATTAAAGTGAAGTTAAAAGCAGGTAAATTTAAAATATATTGCGAATATCTAAAGTGAACTCATGAACACTTGCTAATCTCTACAAAAGAGAGGACAAAAGGTGTTAAATTTAAAATATAATACGAGTACATAAAGTGAACTCGCGAACACCTGTTAATCTCTATAAAGGAGAAGTTAAAAAATTGTAAATTTAATATATAATGCTAGTACACAAAGTTAATTCGCGAATACCTGCTAATCTCTGTGAAAGAGAAGTCAAAAGCTAGTAAATTTAAAATATAATGCCATTGCCTTAAGTGAACTCATGAAAACCTTCTAATCACTCGAGAAGAGAAGTCAAAAGTAGGTAAATTTAAAATATAATGCGAGTACATGAAGTGAAATCACTAACACCTGCTAATCTATGAAAATGAGAAGCTAAAAGCAGGTGAATTTAAAATATAACGCGAGTACCTGAATTGAACTCGTGAATGCCTGCTAATCTATACATAAGAGAATTCAAAAGTAGGTAAATTTAAAATTAAACGCGAGTACCTGAAGTAAATTCGTTAACACCTTCTAATCTCTGCAAAAGGGTAGTCCAAAGTAGGTAAATTTAAAATATAACGCGAGTATCTCAAGTGAACTCGTGAACACATGTTAATCTCTACAAAATAGATTTCAAAATAGGTAAATTTTAAATATAATGTGCGTACCTGAAGTGAACTTGGGAGCACCTCCTAATCTCTGTAAAGCAGAAGTAAAAAGAAGGAAATTGAAAATATAATAGGAGTACCTTAAGTGAACTCGCGAACACCTACAAATATCTTCAAAGGAGAACTCAAAAGTAGGTAAATTTAAAATATTATGCGTATACCTAAAGTAACTCGCAAAATCTTCTAATCTCATCAAAAGAGAAGTCAAAATAGGTAAATTTAAAATATAAAATGAGTACCAGAACTAAACTCGCAAACACCTGCATATCTCTGCAAAAGTGATGTCAAAAGAAGGTAAATTTAAAATATAACACATGTACCTGATGTTAACTCACGAATAATTTCTAATCTCAATAAAAGAGAATTTAAAAGCAGATAAATTTAAAATATAACGTGAATACCTTATGTAACACCCCTGATTATTTTGGTGTTTATTTTTATCCCTATAGTGGCGTATTTTTCACGTCAGGGCATTACGTTGATGCATGGTTAATGGGTGTCATTTGTTGGAGCATGGGTTTGCTTAGGGGGTTTTCCTGTATGGTTGGTTTTTGCATGGTTGTGCACCTTATATCATAAGTTGGGTCAGTATTGGTGAGTAGGTTGATCTTTTTATAGGGATTTAGTGGCGTTTTATCTTCGGGAAGTGTTTTACCTGAGTTTGGTTTGTTGGATTTGGATTTCGGCATCACTGTTAGATTCGTAGCAAGAGGATTTATCTATGGTGCGATTTTCGTAAGATTCCGAGTTAGTTTGGATTTTGGGTCATGTTGGGATTATTAATTATTTATTGTATTTATTTTAATTATTTGTGTATGTATATATAGTCGGTTATTAGGTTGGGTAAAAAACACCCTGTTCATCCTCTTCCTGAATCGAGCGACGACCTGTTTCACGAATGGAAGAGGAGCGACATCTCGCATGCCTTCGACCAGCGATTTCGAGCGATTTGGTGGTCGGACTCCTCGATAGATATGAGATTTGGAAAGCTCTCAGCGAAATCTACCCGATCGTGGTAAGATTTTCCCGATTCCTCGATTTTAAGGCATTAGGGTTAGAGATCTTGACCTTCTTCTTCATCCAAAAGTTTAAGAAAACGTTGCTAAGGTCATTTGGTGGCCGATCCTTGTCGTGGTGCGAGCGGGAGGCATTTTTCTAGAGTTTCAAAGAAAGTGGCTCTTTTCCCCCTTACATGTCCATGTCTTGCTTTTTATTCTTCCTTACTTTCCTCCTCCCTTAGAGAGTAGGATTAGGGTAAGTAAGCAATGAAAGATCTCTAAGAGTAGGGAAAGTTTTCGGCCAAGTAATGGAGAATAGGTTTAGGGGTTTTAGTAAAATTCGGCGGGCATGGGTTGGAAATTCGCAGAGTATCGTATCTGAATTAGTCGAATACAGTAGGTTGACCGGTAGAGAATTCGTCGTAAATCGTTAAGTGAAATTCGCCGGGTATGGAGGGATTTAGTTTAAGGATAATTCGGCGAGTATTACTTTAGTTCATCGAGTAACGACTTAGGAATATTTGGAGAGTATAACCGAATTTCATTAAGTTAGTTTCATCGGGTAACGATTCAGCGAGTGTAGGTTGTTAGACAAAGTGTAATTCGGCGAGTAACATTATGCTATTCTTCGAGTATCAATTAGGATTTGGCGAGTATCACCAAAATTTTTGTTAAGATTCGTTGTGTATTGGAAGAAGTTATCGAGTAACGTCTTTCGATACGTCAAGTATAGTAGAGATTCGTCGAGTATAACAAATCTTGTTCGTCGATTATAAAAGCAATTCGCACAGTATCATTATGTAATACTTCGAGTATCTACATAGTTCGTCGGTTATACTCTCCGAAGTTGGCCATGACTTAGAATATTTTTCTGTTTCATGTAGGACTCGTCGTGTATGGTTCTTAAAGTGATTTAAGGGCTTGTATGCTTATTTCTTTGGGTTTAGGCTTGGGTTTTTTTTTGTGGTGTTTGGGTATGTGGTTTCTTTGGCTATAAAGTTTGGCAGTGAATAAAGGACAACCAACCGGATGCCAGCTTGTGAGTCATTATACTTGGTGATTTGGTTTGGTCTATGTTTTGTGGCCATGTTGTGTTGTGATGGGCCAGGTGGCCATGTCCGTAGTGGCTTTGTGATATGTTTGGGTCTTGTATTTTGAGTGTGTACATTTTTGTCAACGACTCCGTCCTGGTTGTCCTTGCCTAGTGTTAATGACTATATTTTTCGAGTTATTTTGTGCTCAGTTTGCTTCTTAGATCAGTTTATGTTATTTCGTGCTTATTTTTGCATATTTTCTCGAAGCATGACTTCGTTCCACACATGGTGCACTATTCTTTTAACTTCTTCATTGCAGACTTTTACTTGTTTTTACTTGGATAATTAGTTGTCGTTTAAGCATTCCTTATAATCGGGTTTGGTAAACCCTTTCTTGTATTTTTAAATTACTAACTGCTTATTTTTCAATGCCACTTGTATTTTCTTGCTGTGGTGCTCTAATTTTGGATGCGTTAGGATCAGAGATATAGCCATTGGAGCGGCTGTGCTGGGTGGTAGCCTTTGGACTATAGTTGTGGTAGTAGATTCCTCACTGTTGTTAGGTGTAAGACCCCATTTCTTTTCAACAACAACCGGGGTCTTAGTCCCAAAACCGCCATTTTGCGGTGACACCATCCTCCGGGATGGTCGACACAACAAAATGCTGATTCTGCCATCCATCTCAATCACCAACAACTGAAGAAGTAGTAAGAAGGACATAAGTGTCCAAGGGCACAATATCAATAAAGAGGAAATCACAACATCATATAGTCAACAACATAACAGTCTAAAGTAAATTGTAAGGTAAAATAGGAAAAGCGGGCTTATGCCAAGTACATGAAATCCTCACTACATGTCACTCGCGGAAGCAAAACTAAAACTAAGCATCACAGTAACTGTCACTGAACCGAGAGCACCCAAGCTAGACTTGCCCATCTCCACCGACTCCATAGTCTGCTGGTGCTGCATCTCTAGGTGCTTCTTCCTTTTCGTCCTACAGTCGCCGCCTCGCAATCAACGTCTGCGTCTACGTCTTTGGCCTACTGGCTGCTGAGCTGGTGTGAGCCCACCCATCATGGGGCATTTGACCCGTGTATACCCCGACTGGTGACAATGGTAGCATGGCCGTGGGGTCAACTCTGTCGGAATTTGCAAAACCCCTGTCTCTTCCATATGGTACACCTAAAATGTTATGGTCAAACGACCGTCAGTCTAACTAGACTCAGTCAACAATCCCCCACCCCTCTACCCGTGGCTCCTAGGCACCGGGCGAAAAGGAGTGAAAAGGAGGACCAAAAGCAAGGCGTAATCAAGCAGATGACATCTACCATAAGGAATAAAATAATAAAGTGTGGCAGGGATATCACAATAATTAAACATGAGTAAACATGTGTGTAACAAAAGTAAACAGTAAGGAGTAGCAAGTAAGTAAGAGCAGTAAGAAGAGAAGTAAGAGAAATAAGAAAAGTAACCATTGATTTATAGGGATTACCCATATAGACCAAGGGGTCGTTTTGCAGGGCCTATCATATAAAATGTCCCATACCATTTTATACGATAGGTGTCAAGGGTTAAGTGCAATGATTATGCTATGACATGAAAGTATGTTATGGTATGCACATGCAAGTGCAACTCACACACACGACTCTATGCGCACAGACCTTTAGTTACCCTTTTTGGAGTTAGCTAAACTTTTAGGAGCCTCCTCTGTGGAAAAATAGAGACAGTGGATTGGGCCTATCCACTCCTATACTAGTAAACACACTTCTAAGCCTAGCCCCTCTCGTACGTTCCCATAATATTCCCAGCAAACTAGCTAGTCTCCCGAGTCAACGTACTGACGATGGTGTGTTCGATCGTCCAATACTGAAGACCCACCACTGTTATGCACATGCAACCATGATAGTTTGTATCTAATTATAATACCGAGCCTCCAGCTCTCTAGACTACCGAGTCTACTAGTTCACCAAGTTCCAGAGCCCATGGCTCCCTGGACTAATCAAGTCTCCTTTATCCAAGTCCCCAAGCATCCAGCTCCCCGGACTTCCAATTATATACTAAGTCCCCGAGCATGCAGCTCCCCGGACTTCCAATTCTATACCAAGTCCCCGAGCATCAAGCTCCCCGTACTTCCAAACCAATACTGAGTCCATTTAACTCCACCAGTAAGCCCTTAGGCCACGGGACAACATTATCCTTTCACTACCAATTTATCTCTCTATGTGTACAAGTGTGAGTGTAAGGTGAAACTATTATTAGGGTTACTCTTGACTATATTATCCCTAAGGTTTAAGGTTAACCCTGGACTTCCCGAGGTCTACCCGGTGAGGGGCTCACAGCGGTACTAGGAATTATGATGGGATGAAGCCCAAAGTTCCCTTTCCAAGGCACTTAATGTTATTGATTTCTACCCTTGATCAACCTCTCTTTTATTTGAGTGTGACTACCATAAGTGTGTTTAAGCTCTCCGAATTACCTATTTCAGACTTATCCACTATATACAACCCATGCTAAGCTACATGGTGCTCCTATTAAGGAGTACCCTAATTACTCTTCATAAAGATCCCTAACAATTACTGGAAGTCTACCATGACCTACAAAGACTAAATCTAGAGTCTCATAATTTTCCTAGTTATGTGGGCATTTAATTTAATTAACCTTAGACTCCAAATGCCCTACTTTAAACATGAAGTGCTCTCTAAAGTAAGAAACAAAACTCCACAAAAGTATGATAAATACTAAGTGACATTTAAACATTAAATTCAAGGTTTTAGAATTTTCAGAGGTGATTAGGCCTACCATTAATAATTTAGAACTTAAGGTCAAAAATACCATCTAATGAAGAAAAGGCCTGTAATATTGTTATAAAAATTATAATAAAATTTCAGTAGGACTATCATGCCTAAAAACACCCTAGAAGTAGTCCCATAATTTCTACAATGAATTGTAGCCCCTAATTTAATTTATAATCAATAATTCTATAACCATTGGTTAATGAAGCAAGTACTATAAAAACTCATCTAATAATTATAAGAAAATTCCAGAAGTCTGATAATGATCTAAATTCAAAAGTAACAAAGTTTTAAAAATTTTCTCACACATGAGGGGCTTTGAATCTAATTAAATGTAAACTTCCAAATTTATAGACTTGTGAAGTAAGTATTGGTTTCATCCATCTAAAAATCATGGAAAAATTACAGGATAATAATAATTGTCAAAAACACTTTTGGACCTAATTTCATAATTTTTTTGACAATATTGGGGCTCTGCTTCTATTTTTGATCAAAAACCACAAATCATACTTTTGTGAAGAAAGTAATTTAAACAGTCATCAAAAAATTTAAACTAAAGTATAGTGGGCTCTATCATGATATAAAATGTCCTATTCCAAGGTTTCACAATTTTGCAAAAAACAGAAACTTTACAAAAAACATAATAATCTTTAAGGGCACATCTAGGGTTAAAAAGGATGTACTGATTTTATTAGTAAAAAAATTCCTCCAAAATTAATTTAGGAATATTTCTACCAGAGAACTAACCTGCACAAATTTCAAGTGATTTTAAAGTGATTTGATAGCCTAATACTCCAAATTAGGTTTAGTGCCCTGAACTAGGTTTAGGGTTATTAGGGGGTTAAAGGCTTCCGATTTCCCTAAACTTTTAACCAAAGAACTATACCAACCCTATGGTCCTTTCCACTAATTCTCAAGTCATTCAAAGGTCATCTGACCCCATGACCTTCAAACCTTAAAAATCTCCAAAAAGGGGTCTACCCTAAGGTTCTAGGGCTACCCTACTCAAAACCACCCCAAATTCTATTGGATGGTGTGTCATGCCATATAAAGTAAGTTTCCAAAATATCAACCTCTGTTGAGGTGATTTGACCACTCAAAACCCAAGGGCGTGTTTTGACCTAATTTACCCTATAGGGGTCAACATAAGGTTGGCTAAAAACATAACCAAAACATCATCAAATGAGATGAAATTTTTACCAGAGCCCTAATATGATCTCTAAGACCACTCACCCAAATTTGGGGGGATTCTGATTTGTTTAAGACACCTAAATAATTTATAGATGGATTATTAAATTTGTACAAAAATTATAAAACAATATTCTCTAAAAATTCTGTTTTTTTGATTTGTGCTAAGTATGGCTAATAATAGCCCATACCCTAAATTTCAAGTCATTTGAATGTCTGAATTGATGTGGGCATCCAAATCAATCTCAGGACAGCCCTATGGATAGACCTCACCAAAATGTGTGCTGTGGTATAACCAAGACTCCAAATCGAGTGAAATAATTTATAAATTAAACTAGACTTCAAGGGCTACATTTTCTATGTTGACCACTTTTACAGTAGATGCTTTTAAGGGCCTCATATTTCGGGTTCAATACAGTGCATGTTATGGGAATAAAATAATCACAAATAATATAATTATTACATGATCTATTTGAACGGAATCCGTTCATCTTCCTCAATCAGCCAAGGGCTGAGATTGCCCACGCCTGTAGCACCTTCTAGCCCATTTTATGGTCACCACGACCACCTCCCTGGCCGGTCATCACCACCACCACCTCCGTTGAGGTGGTGGCTAGCGTTTGGCGGCGACCATGCCGCCGGAGGCAGCTGTTTTCGGCAAACTTAACACTGTCATTTTCCATGAAAAATTCAAAAATCTAATGCTCCCAATCAGGCTCAATTTAGATCTAGCACTAGGAGAGGGGAAGAGGATCGGACCTCATTTAGAGCATTTCCTTGCTCCATCCGCCGACCGCCATTATTCCTCCTCCAAGCTTTGGGTGCCATGGCTTCTCTGCACAGCAAGACCTACTCTAACTAGAAATAGGATGTTTTGAAATCTTTGCCCCTTTGGAAGCTAATGAGGGGATTTAATTGGATGGGGGATGGCTCCATTAATTGGTCCTAAGGTGACCTTAAACCTCCTCCATGGCCGACCACCCCATGCACCCCCCTTCCCTCAATTCTTTCTGAAAACTATTGGAATTCCCTTTAATTCATCAGGGGAGATGTGGAAGCATTATGGAGGGATACCAAGGGGTGTATCACCTTAATGGTCATGAATGACCACTTTCTCTCTCTTCCAAATTGGGGAAAACCCCCCATTTGCCACTCCTAATCACTATGGCCGAAATATCTTTCTCTCCTCTTGTTTAATATCAGTCCATTAGGCTTGTTGAACACTCACTTTGGGCCTAGCCCAAAGGGTCTGGCTAGGTTTAAGTGATTTAACCTAAGTTGACCAAGTTTGACTTTTGGTCAAGTTGTGCTCTAGGGTTCACTAAACCGTGGAATTTTTGTGCCATTGGGTCCCTTATGAGGTTATGACACTAGGAGTGTGGTCAACTTGAAGTTGTGGTGGTCAATAAGGGTGTTTAATGGAAAATCACCATTTTGACCTATTAGGGGTATTTTGGTCATTTTTCCCTGAGCTGACCCTAGGATGGGGATTTTTTTTCCACTAGGTCTCTTATGATGTTTTAGACCTAGAAGTGAAGTCAATTCCATATGGTGATGGTAAGTTAGGTCAATTGATGGGGAATTGACCATTTTGCCCTAATTAGGGTTAGGGTTGACTTTGGTCAACTTGGCCTATTGACTGGCCCCAATGGGTCCTTAATGTCCCCCTGGGCTCCTAGATGGCCTAGGGATGTTGTGGTGGGGTCACTGATCCAATTTAAAGTCCTTAAGTCAAACCCTAGGCTGAATATTTAGAAATTACTATTTGCAGACCAAGGTGCTACAATCCTTATTTTTGGTCTGTGTCAAGGTGGTTCCTAAGCTACCAAGGCCTTGCCATGTCCTAGTCATGACAAATTCACCTGGGGGGTCTAGCTGAAAATGGGATGTTACATTAGGTACTTCATATTTCCAGTTTTAGTTAAGACTTGCATACTTTCAGTGGGTTCGTGTCAGGTTATTGACGTCCGCTTGTAGTTTCTTTTTGATAATATTGAATACTTTGCTAGCTGCTAGTTTACCTCTTAGAGGATGTTTTTACTTGCTCTCCGGGAAGGCTTTATGTTATGTGGCATGTTAGTTATTTTAATGTACAAAAACTATTATTATTACTTCATACACGTCATATTTGAATTCTAAACCACTATATTTAACTGCCGTAAAAACTACTTTCACTATTATTTTAAATCTAAATTCTTGCATACCATGAGTTGTCCTCTGGGAATGTTTATACTCATATAGGAAATCTAATCTTGTAAACAAAGTATTTTTTTCCACCAGCATATAACTATCTTTTTCTCGTGGAGTAGATGAGCCATTGAGCCGAGGGATACATCTAACCATTTAACTATAACTGGATTTTCTCTAAATAACTTATAGATCTTTCATAAAGTATTAAGTTGGTGTTTTGCATGAGTTTCTGCAGTATCTCCTGCTGACATGGCATCATATCGCGTATTCTCCCTTACTCTCATATATCGTTAAATGCGGAGAAAATGTGGGTTGTTACACATGAATTAAACTCAAAAACACCTGCTAATCTCTACAAAAGAGAGGTCAAAAGAGGGTAAAGTTAAAATATAATACGAGCACCTAATGTGAACTCGTGAACACCTACTAATCTTTGCAAAGGAGAAGTCAAAAGTAGGTAAATTAAAAAAATAACGTGAGTACCTGAAGTGAACTCGAGAACACTTGCTAATCTCTACAATAGATAATTCAAAATAGGAAAATTTAAAATATAACGCGAGTACCTAAAGTGAACTCGTCAAAACCTTCTAATTTATATAAAAGAGATGTCAAAAGCAGGTAAATTTAAAATATAATGTGAGCACATAAAGTGAACTCGCGAACAGCTGCTTATCTCTGCAAAGGAGATGTCAAAAGCAAGTAAATTTTAAATAAAACACGAGTATCTGAAGTTAACTCGGAAACAACTACTAATCTATATAAAAGATAAGTTAAAAGTAGGTAAATTAAAAATATAATGTGACTACCTAAAGTGAACTCACGAACACCTGCCAATTTCTACGAAAGAGAGGTTAAAAGCAGGGAAATTTTAAAAATAATGTGACTATCTTCAGTGAACTCGCAAACACCTACTAATATCTGCAAAGGATAAGTAAAAAGAAAGTTAATTTAAAATATAATACGAGTACCTGAATTGAATTCGCGAACACCTACTAATCTCTGTAAAAGAGATGTTAAAAGCAGGTAAATTTAAAATGTAACGCGAGTACATGAAGTGAACTCGCAAAAACCTTCTAATCTCTCGAAAAGAGAAGACAAAAGCTGGAAAATTTAAAATATATTCGGAGTACAAGAATTAAACTCGTGAAGACCTGCTAATCTTGGCAAAGGAGAAGTAAAAATAAGGTAAATTTATAATATAATGCGAGTACCTGAAGTTAACTCACGAACACCTGCTAATCTAAATAAAAGAGAAGTAAACAACCGGTAAATTTAAACCTATATTCGAGTACCTGAATTGAATTCTTGAATACCTGCTAATCTATAAAAAAGAGAAGTCAAAAGTTGGTAAAATTAAAATATAATGCGAGTACCTAAAGTAAACAAGTGAACACCTGCTAATCTTTACAAAAAAGGAATGACAAAAGTAGGTAAAGTTAAAATATAATGCAAGTAATTGAAGTGAACTTGGGAGAACATGCTAATATATGAAAAGGAGAATTCTAAAGCAGGAAAATTTAAAATATAACGTGACTACCTGAAGTGAACACGCGAACACCTGCAAATCTCTTCAAATGAGGAGTTAAAAGAAGATAAATTTAAGATATAATGCGAGTACCTGAAGTGAACTCGCAAAAACCTTCTACTCCCTCAAAAAGAGAAGTCAAAAGTAGGTAAATTTAAAATATTGCCAGAGTACCTGAAGTGAACTCGCGAACCCTTGCTAATCTCCGCAAAGGAGATGTCAAAAGCAGGTAAATTTAAAATAACACGAGTACCTTAAGTTAACTCGCAGACACCTACTAATCTCTATAAAAGAGAAGTTAAATGCAGGTAAATTTAAAATATAATGTGAATACTTGAAGTGAACTCAGAAACACTTGGTAATCTCTAGAAAAGAGAGGTCAAAAGCAAGTAAAATTAAAAAATAACGCTAGTACCTAAAGTGAACTCTTGAACACCTGCTAATCTCTACAATAGAGAAGTCAAAAACAGGTAAATTTAAAATATAACGCGAGTACCTGAAGTTAACTCGTGAAACCCTTCTATTCTCTACAAAAGAGAAGTTAAAAGAAGGTAAATTTAAAATATAATGCGAGTACCTGATGTGAACTTACGAACACCTGAAAATCTCTACAAAGTAGATGTCAAAAGCAGGTAAATTGAAAATATAGTATGAGTACAAGAAGTTAACTCGGGAAGACCTACTAATCGTTATAAAAGAGAAGTTTAAAGCAGGTAAATTTAAAATATAACGCGAATACATGAAATGAACTCACGAACATCTGCTAATCTCTACAAAAAAGAGGTCAAAAGGAGGTAAATTTAAAATATGAAGCGAGTACCTAAACTTAACTAGCGAACTCCTGCTAATCTCTGCAAATGATAAGTCAAAAGTAGGAAATTTTAAAATATAACATGTGTATCTGATATGAACTCATGAACACATGTTAATCTCTAAAACGGAGAAGTCAAAAATAGGTAAATTTATTATATAACGCAAGTACCTGAAGTGAACTTGTGAAAACATTCTAATCTCTACAAAAGATAAGTCAAAAGCAGGTAAATTTAAAATATTATGCAAGTACCTGAAGTGAACTCACGAACACCTGCTAATCTCTGCAAAGTATATGTCAAATCTAGGTAAAATAAAATAATTACACGAGTACCTTAAGTTAACTCGCGAACACCTGTTAATCTCTATAAAGAGAAATTAAAATATAACGCGAGTACTTAAAGTGACCTAGTGAACACCTACTAATCTATACAACAGATAAGTAAAAAATAGGTAAATTTAAAATATAACATGAGTACCTAAAGTGAACTTGTGAACCCCTACTAAAATCAATAAAAGAGAAGTTTAAAGCAGGTAAATTTTAAACATAATGCTAGAACCAAAAGTTAACACACGAATACCTTCTAATCTTTGGAATGGAGATGTGAAAAGTAGGTAAATTTAAAATATAATGTGAGTACCTGAAATGAACTCGCGAACACCTGGTAATCTCGACAAAGGAAAAGTTAAAAGCAGGTAAATTTAAAATATAACGCGAGTACCTGAAGTGAACATGCGAACATGAACTAAACTCTATAAAATAGAATAAAAAAGTAAGTAAATTTAAAATATAACTCGAGTACCTGAAGTGAACTCGCGAACACTTGCTAATCACTGCAAAAGAGAAGAAAAAAACAAGTAAATTTAAAAGATAATTTTAGTACCTGAAGTGAACTCTTTGTAACACCTCCCCTATAACAACCGTATAATATTGATCCGGTCGGGGCCCCACAGCATATAGACGCCACAACTTATGAATTAAAAGATGATACAAAACTACCCAAGTTAAAACTCAGAATAAAACTGCGGAACATACAACCAAAACTAAAAGTTATCCACCAGACTAAGAGTATCAAAACAGCCTTAAGTCCTTACTGATAATACGTTTTACAGCCTAAACTATTAGGGTATTTTTTAGGTTTTAATACACAAACAATGTCTTGTATGCCCATATTTTGGCCTGTTTTTGTATATAATTTCATCACTAACATGTTTCTTTCAATTTTAAGGTTTCTGCCAGATTTTGCTGTGATTCGCCCCCAGGTCACGCCCTTTCCGGGCGTGTACCAAGTGCCTGTAACCCAGTGGAATGAAGTAGTCGGTCCGAAGCCAATCTCCAGCAAAAATCAGCAGACACACCCTACTATCACGCCCTCCACGGGTGTGTCTGCCAGGCGTGTCCTACCAAGTCCCGAGAAGTCACTATAGAGCTTAATTTCAGCGCACCAAAGTCGCGCCGAATCCGGCACGCCCAGGTGTCACGCCCTCCACAGGCGTGTTCGAGGGGCGTGTAACCCAGCAACCGCGCCAGAATTTATTTCCAACGCCCCATATGTCGCACCGAATCAGACACGCCATATTGTCACGCCCTCCAAGGGCGTGTAATAGGGCGTGACCTAGCCAGAAAAAAATCTATAAATAGTGATCATCTTCAAGGGTTTGGGCATCCAGATTTTGGGAGGAGAGGTGCTGCTAATTATCGTAGTTACGATTTCAAGCCCTTCTCTCCCTCCTAATTTCTAGTCCTTTGTATTTATTTGGTTTTCATGCAAATCCATGTAGCTTTTCTGTATTATTTTCTCATTGTACTTGTAGTCTTGGTGGATGCTTTCCTCATAGTATATACATGCCCTCCTTTTTGACTCTTCACAAAGAAATAAAGTAGCTCGTCTTTCTCTTTAAATTCTGCTCGTTGTTAGTTTTCAAATTCTGAATATAATTTTGTTTTTCTACACCATGAGTAACTAATACTCCTTGTACTCGATCTTGATGATCTGAGGTTCGAGCGATAAAGTTATGATGCCTTGAAATTTAATTTTTTTAGGGTTATCACCTTGGATTACTCTTGATTTATCCCGGGCAGAAGGTATATCATCGATACATATTTTCCGCCTTTGTTTTCATTTTTGGCTAGCTGAGAGGCCGATAGAATGAAGTGAGCATTCAAGAGTAAAGGGAGTTGTTCGCACCCCTCGAGAGAGGTAGACGTCCAAATTTCCTTGATTGGAGTAAAATCCAATAGTGGGGTTCACCGCGTAAAGCGAGCCTTTGGCCTCCGATTAATGCGAGAGTCAGTCGAACCTTCCTAAACTCAGTTGGGCATGACTTTGAGAGAAGCGTGTTTAAGCTTCAGGAACCTCCACGATCAAGGACTTTTACCCTATTAAGTTTAGGTTTATTGTTATCACATTTCTTAGTTAACTCTTGCCGAGGTGATTCTTTATCAAGTGCTCTTCCATTTCATAGTTTAAACCTTTTGTTGTTATCGCTCCCAATAGTTCTCTAATTAATTGTGGTAGTTCTCTTTCTAGCATTAGCCTTCTTCCCTTTATTATAATTTGTTTCTCAAACCCAGTTTTCTCATCGATAAAATAATAGTCTTCGTGTGAGTAAGTTTATTCCACTGTTCCCGGATTTCAGTAAGACACTATTTGTCCCCTAGCTACAGTTCGATATGTATACTTGCCTCATTGGATTCCTAGTTCACTTTCTTTATTTTCTTCGAAGCTTAGTTTTGCACATCAAGTTTTTGGCGCAGTTGCCGGGGATCAACTCTTGTTGATATATTGAAAACACGAACCTATTACTTTTATCCTCCTTCTTACAAATTAAAATTCAAAAAATAATAATAATAATATATATATTTATTACCGTTCTTAATAGAAACCCACATCACAAGTTTCCTACACCCACAAATTCTCTCAAAAAGGGCAAAGCGGCTTTAAGTGCCGCAATCTCTTCTAGTACCTTGCGAACCCTTTATCGGGTAGTCCTTGGGAAGTTTGGGAGCTAAAACATCTAAAAAAAATCTATTTTAAAAAAAACCCCAATACTTCTCTCTTTCTTCATCCAGTGCATGACCCGGGGAAGTCCATCGGTTATTTTTGACTTGGACCACGAAATTGAGCGTACTCTTCGGAGAAGATTGCGATTTCAAGGCCCTACTCTCCAAATACCGGTTGAGCATTCCGAGTCATATTCATCCTTAAGAATGGAAATACCAAATGCAGAGGAAGTCTTGCAAAAACCCAACTAATAGGAAGCCATGCAGAGGACTATGTCCCATTATGCAAGAACAAACCTGGAGGGTACAGAATCTAGAATAGTTCGCCCTGCTATTTCAAACAATAACTTCGAACTAAGGCATAGCATAATTCAAATGGTGTAGCAGTATGTGCAATATGACGGACTTCAGGAAGAAGATCCGAACGCCCATATAGCTAGCTTTCTTGAGATCTGTGATACCTTCAAAATTAATGGTGTCGTAAATGATGCTATTAGTCTAAGATTATTTCCATTCTCTCTTAGAACTAAGGCTAAGCAGTGGCTGAATACTCTACCTAAAAATAGCATCACAACCTGGAATGAATTAACTGAAAATTTTTTTGCGAAGTATTTTCCGCCAGCTAAAACTACAAAACTAAGGAATGACATTTCCGCTTTTTGACAAATCGACTCTGAAACCTTATACGAGACTAGGGAAAGATTCAAAGAATTATTAAGATGATGACAACATCACGCGCTGCTTGTATGGTTACAAGTGCAGACGTTCTACAACGGGCTAAATCAAAATACAAAGCAAATGATAGACGTAGCTTCTGGAGGTACTTTAAACCATAAGACCCCGGAAGCAGCTCTTGTTCTTTTTGAGGACATGGCCATGAACACTTATGAGTGGAATGTGCCTAGGTCCCTCCCGAACAAACCAGCGGGTATCTTTGAAGTGGAAAACGTCTCCCAGCTCGCTCTACAAGTTGAAATATTAAACAAAAAGATAACGGAGATGACTGCTGCCTCTGCCCCTCAGGTATGGGAATATGCAACTCCCACTCCCTCCGAACAATTGGACTATATTAATAATATGTCTAGAAATACTATGCATAATTTTTCTTCTCCTAATTATCCTGCTCCTGCTTTTTCTTTTTCGAATAGCTATAATCCTGGTTTTTGTAATCATATGAACTTTTCATGGAGTAATCCCTCCAACGCAATACGTCTGCCACCACAAAATGATTTTTCTACACCACCCCCACCACGTACCTAAAATTTTCAAAAACCTCCAAGTTTGGAGGAAATGTTTGCTAAATACATGAATATAAATGACGCTACCATAAGAACCCTTGCCGGGACCGTTAAAAGTTTAGAAAATCAAGTAGGACAACTCACAAAAATTATTTCTGAGCGACCCGCCGGGTCTCTTCCTGCCAATACCGAGCCCAACCCAATAGAGAAAGCGAAAGGTATAACTCTTCAGAGTGGGAAGAAAAGTTTTGGCATGGTTTGCATAGAGCCCGAGGCAAGCTCCGCCCCCATTTCAAAAAATCAACCCTCTATTGAAGAAGTTATCACCCCTGTTTTAGAAAAAGATCTCACTCCACCATGAATCTTTAAAAATAATTCAACCCCTCCATAACCTTCTGAACTTAATAAACAACTTCAGGATGATCAGTACTCCTGCTTCCTAGAGATGTTCAAGCAAATCCACATAAGGCTGCCTTTCCACGAAACTATTTTCCAGATGCCAAAATATGCCAAGTATCTTAAGGATCTCCTCACCAACAAGAATACGTTAGAGAACCTTTCGCACGTCACGCTAAACGCCAAATACTCTGCTGTTTTGACAAACTGTTTGCCGAATAAGATCAGTGATCTGGGTAGTTTTTCTATTCCGCGTATCTTCGGTGACCTTTTTATCAAGCATGCATTAGCCGACTTAGGTGCGAGCATAAACCTTATGCCCCTCTCATTGTTTAAAAAGCTAGGAATTGGTAGCCTCAACCCCACATGCATGATTATCCAGCTCGCCGATATATCTGTCAAGTACCCATTAGGAATAGTGGAGGATGTCTTAGTAAAAGTCGACAAGTTCATCTTCCCGGTGGAATTTGTCATTTTAGACATCGAAGAAGATGTCGAGGTTCCCCTGATCCTTAGCCGACCCTTCCTTGCCACTTCCCGAGCCATCATTTACGTAAGAAATGGTAAGCTCTTCCTTCGAGTAGGCGACGATGAAGTAACTTTCTCTATCACCCCTGCAATGAAAAACACCCTAGCAAATGATGACTCCTGCTTTTTCGTAGATGTCGTAAGAGATGAATCCTCCTATGGCCTCTCCAAATTTTAGAATGAATTTTCTGATTTTTGTTTCTCCTCTTCTCTTCAAACTGAATCGCTGCAAGAAAGTGAAGAATACTCTGCTTGCCTCTCTGAATTTGAGAAAGAATTTTCTGATTTTTGTTTCTCCTCTACTCTTCTGATGGAATCACTACAAGAAGCTGCCATAGCTGCTAGCCCAACCCTTTTTAATGTTTCTTATAAAAAAGTTTACAAAGACATTGTCTTTGAAAAAGAAAGAGTTTCTAAATCCTCTTATAAAGAACCCCCTACCCTATAACTTAAATAACTTCCTGAACACCTCAAATACGCCTTCTTAGAAAAGAACTCCAACCTGCTTATTATAGTTTCAGCCTACCTCACGAATGTCCAAAATGAAGAACTTCTTTTAGTTTTATGTAAACATCACCGAGCTATTGCTTGGTAGATATCTGATATCAAGGGCATAAGCCCATCCTTGTGCACCCATAAAATTTTAATGGAAGATAATTCGGGTAACTCAATTCAACTTCAACGTCGTATAAACCCGAATATGAAAGAAGTAGTTAAAGGCGAGGTTATGAAATTATTAGACACAGGAATTATCTACCCTATATCAGATAGTAAGTGGGTGAGCCCTGTTCAGGTAGTACCAAAGAAGGGAGGGATAATGGTAGTTAGTAATTAAAATAACGAATTAATCCCGACACAGACGGTGATGGGCTGGCGTATGTGTATAGATTATAGGAAGCTGAATGACGACACCCGCAAGGATCACTATCCTTTGCCGTTTATCGACCAGATTTTAGAAAGATTATCAGGCCATAGCTTTTACTATTTTCTCGATGGCCTCTCCGGGTATTTTCAAATCCCCATCTCTCCCGAGGACTAAGAGAAAACTACGTTCACTTGTCCCTTCGGCACCTTCGCCTATCAAAGAATGCCATTTGGATTGTGCAATGCGCCAGCTACATTCTAGCGATGCTTGCTAGCTATCTTTGATGAGTACGTAGAAAGCATTATGTAGGTTTTTATGGACGATTTCTCCGTGTTCGGCAATTCCTTTGATAGATGTTTAGAAAATCTCAAAAAAAAAATTAGAATGATGCGAAGAAACTAACCTTGCCCTGAACTGGGAAAAATGCCATTTTATGGTAAGGGAAGGTTTAGTTTTGGGTCATAAAATTTCTGAACGTGGTATTGAGGTAGATATTGCAAAGATTGAAGTTATCGAGAAGCTGCCGCAGCCTACGAATATAAAAGCTATAAGAAGTTTCTAAGGTCACGCAGGTTTCTACCGCCGCTTCAAAAAAGACTTCTCCAAGATCACTAAGCCCCTTACCCATCTTCTAGAGAAAGATTCCCCATTCATTTTTGATTACTCTTGCCTTTCTGCCTTCGAACTAATAAAAGAAAAGTTAATTAATGCACCGATTATGATAGCTCCGGTGTGGGATCTCTCTTTTGAGATAATGTGCGATGTGAGTAGTTTCGCGGTGGGAGCCATATAAGGCCAATGCATATCTAAAAACTACCACCTTATCTATTACGCTAGTAAAATGCTCACATCTGCATAGGAAAATTACATCACAACTGAGAAGGAGCTCTTAGCTGTAGTTTTCGCCTTCGATAAATTTCGTCCTTACATTACGCTTTAAAAAATCATTGTTTTTACGGACCACTCGGCTCTCAAGTACCTTCTTGCCAAAATGGATGCCAAGCCTCGCTTGATTCACTGGGTCTTACTCCTCCAAGAGTTTGACCTAGAGATCCATGATAAGAGAGGAGCTGGGAATTTGGCCGCAGACCATCTCTCCAGATTGGACAATCCTTTTATAGAAAAATTAAATGAAAAATATATTAATGATTTTTTTCCTGATGAGAAAATGCTTTCAATCAACACATCTACTGCTCCTTGGTTCGCACACATCGCTAACTATCTAGTGGCCTGGGTGCTCCCAAAAGAGTTCTCCTCTCATCAAAAGAAGAAATTCTTTTCTGAGATGAAGAACTACTTTTGAGAAGACCCGCATCTTTTTCGAATCTATGCAGATCAAGTGATAAGGAGATGTGTTCCTTATGAAGAAGGATTAGATATTTTAAAACACTTACAAGAAGGTCCGACAGGTTGACACTATAAAGCTGCTCGCACCACTCACAAGGTACTTTGCGGGAGTTTTTTACTTTCCTAGCCTGTTTAAAGACGCGCAAGCCTTTACAAGTAGGTGTAATAGTTGCCAACGGTCGGACAACATTTCAAATAAAAATGAAATGCTGCAAAATTATTTCCTTGAGTGCGAAATTTTCAACCTCTGTGGAATTGATTTTGTTGGCCCCCTTCATTCTAGCTACGGAAATAAGTATATTCTAGTTGCTGTTGATTATGTTTCACGATGGGCTGAGGCCCAAACTCTTCCTACAAACGACTCCTGAGTTATTGTTATTTTTTTAAAAAATTTATTTTCTCGATTCAGTACGCCTCGAGCCGTCGTGAATGAGAGGGGTTCTCATTTCTGTAACGCACAATTTTCAAATATCCCTACCAAATACGGCGTTACGCATAAGCTTTCAACTTCATACCACCCCTAAACTAACGGACAGGTCGAAGTAGTAAATAGAGAAATAAAAATAATTTTAGAAAAGACTGTTTAAACTTCTAGGAAAGACTGGTCTGCCAAATTAGACGATGTTCAATGGGCCAACCGAACTGTGTACAAAACCGCCCTCAGATGTACGCTGTATCGGCTAGTCTATTGAAAATAATGTCATTTACCTGTAGAATTAGAACACCGTGCTTTTTGGGCCTTGAGATTTTTAAACTTCGACCCCCATTCTATTGGCAACCTTAGAAAATTTCGACTCAATGAACTCGACGAATGACGCTCTTACGCTTACGAAAATAACAAACTTTATAAAGAACGGACGAAGCATTTGCATGATAAACACTTTAGGCATCCGAAAACCTTTAAGCCGGGCGACCAGGTTCTTTTATATTATTCTCGATTACGGTTATATCCTGGAAAAGTAAAATCTCGTTGGTCTGGCACCTTTTCTGTTCTATAAGTTTTTCCTTATGGTACTATTTTAATTTCTCACCCTGAGAAGGGTAATTTCAAAGTGAATGGTCAGCGTCTTAAACTTTATTTATCTGGTGATGATGATGTCAGTCCAAACACTATTAAGTATCTGCTGCATGAACTCTAACTTCGAACTTTTACTTGTTGTTAAAAACAATTTTATTCCTGGACAATAATATCTTGGACAATATTCTTGTGTTGGGTCGAGCTCAACGACCTTTATAAACAAAGGGCGCTCTTTGGAGGCAACCCAGGTTTTCTTTTTCTGTTTTCTTTATTTTAAAATTTTTTGCCTCGGACGGCTCTGGCAAGCTGAAGCTTCTGCGATCGTCTGCTGATTCCATCACGAAGAAGACATCTGGGGGAGCAACATCACTCAGCTTTTGCAGTAAATAAATCCGGGGAAGTACATGTTTTTCAATTCTGTCTTTTAGTTCTATACTTTAATTTTCTCTCCTTCTCCAATCCCCTTCTTTTTCCATTGAGGACAATGTCCATTTTAAGCTTGGGGGAGGACTTCCTCATTCTTTTTGATAAGGACATCCTCCTGCCTTTTTTTTATTTATTTCTCGGTTTTTTGTAAAGTTTTTTTTAAAAAATCCAATAGTTTTGACATTTATTTGGTATTTCAATAGTACCCCTACTTTTGTTTTGGTTTTCTCAAAATCTTATATAAAGCACTTGCTATTTCTAATCCTCCTTTTTAATTTTGTTTCACAAGTAAAATGTTGGCCATGCTGTGTTTCTAATTCACGGTAGCATGTTAAAGTGAAATGTTTTTTCCAAAACTTGCATTTTTCATTATGGTTTTCTTTATTTATTTTCCTTTACTTTCCCAAAAAAAAAATTCATCATCAACTATTTTTCTTTTTTTTTATGGATAATTTTTGCAAAGTCAACTTTTTATTAGCACAGTAGATGTGAACGATTTTAGACTCATATTATCCTAAGTTTTAAACCAAGTTCAATAGTCTATATTTAATTTTTAGGACCTACTTTTTGAACTTTTTCAAAACTAATGCGTTAGGAAAACTTTAGGTGCATGAAAATGATATAGGCCATTTTTGTTTTAGTTTGAGCTTTCTTGCCAACCCTAAAATTATCCCCTAGTTAACCTCTTTTTAGCCTTTTTCCTATTTCAATTGAAAGCTTCACATTTCATTTTCACTAAAGCCAATGTTTTCCAACCCTTCTTATCACGCTAAAACTTTGAGCTTCATAAATTTCATGTTGTAATGAGTTTATATTATAAATTTATGGAAATCTTTTTGAAAAAGGATGCTCAGAAAAAATGTTTACTTTTGATTGTCTAATTCAAAATGAATATATATATATATATAAAAAGAGACAATTTAGTATGGCCTTTGAAAAAGAAAAGCAGAATTTGAAAAGGGAGAAGCAAACTTTTTATTATTATTTTGAAGCTCTTTATTTTGGTTTAGCGTGATTTTAAGCCTTCATGTTTATCTTTGAACTCCATTCCTAATTTTATGCCTAAACCAAACATTTCAGTCCTATTAAGTCCTGTTAATTCTTGCTCCTAGATTTTCTTATAAGCTAAGTAAAGAGAAATAGTAGATTAGTTAAGTCGTTAATTTAAATATAGATTATTGCCATTTTTTTATTTTGGTATATACTGAATCGTAGAATCAAGTAACATTTACATTCATTTTTTATTTTGTTGCTTTGTTTAAATTGTTTAAAGAATTCAGTTAAAATTTTTTGGATGATTTTTTTTTGTTAAGTAAAGTCTATAAAAATTAAACCATGTTTAAATAACTGTTTTAGATTTACGTTTCACCTTTTCCCTGCTTAGAATTTAGCATAGTACTAATGATAGCATAATAAGAACTTTTGAATAGTACCCTTTTAAGATAGTCTAGTTTTTATATATTTGCTTGGGGACAAGCAAAACTTAAGTTTGGAGGAATTTGAAAATATGTTTTGTAGCCTAAACTATTAGGGTTTTTTTGTTTTAATACACAAACTATGTCTTGTATGCCCATATTTTAGCCTGTTTTTGTATATAATTTCATCACTAACATGTTTATTTCTATTTTTCAGGTTTCTGCCAGATTTTGCTGTGACACGCCCCCAGGTCACGCCCTTCCCGGGCGTGTACCAAGGGTGTGTAACCCAGTGGAATGAAGCTGTCGGTCCGAAGCAAATCTCCGGCAAAAATCAGCAAACACGCCCTACTGTCATGCCCTCCACTGGCGTTTTTGCCAGGCGAGTCCCGCCAAGTCCTGAGAAGTCAGTACAGAGCTTAATTTCAGCGCACAAAAGTCGCGCCGAATCCGGCACGCCCAGGTATCACGCCCTCCACAAGCGTGTTCGAGGGGAGTGTAACCCAGCAACCGCGCCAGAATTTATTTCCAATGCCCCATATGTCGCACTGAATCAGACACGCCCTATTATCACGCCCTCCAAGGGAGTGTCATAGGGCGTGGCCCAGTCAAAAAAAAATCTATGAATAAGATCATATTCCAGTGTTTGGGCATCAAGATCTTGGGAGGAGAGGTTCTGCTAATTAGCGTAGTTACGGTTTCAAGCCCTTCTCTCCCTCCTCATTTCTAGTACTTTTTATTTATTATGTTTTCATGCAAATCCTTGTAGTTTTTCTGTATTATTTTCTCATTGTACCTGTAGTCTTGGTGGAAGCTTTCCTCATAGTATATGTATGCCCTCCTTTTGACTCTTCACTAAGAAATAAAGTAGCTCATCTTTCTCTTTCAATTCTACTCGCTGTTAGTTTTCAGATTTTGAAAATAATTTTCTTTTTCTACACCATGAGTAACTAATCCTCCTTGTACTCGATATTGATGATCTGAGGTTCGAGCGATTAAGTTATGAGTCCTTGAAATTTACTTTTTTTTAGGGTTATCACCTTGGATTACTCTTTATTTATCCCGGGAAGAAGGTATATCATCGATACATATTTTTCGCCTCTATTTTCATTCTGGGATAGCCGAGAGGCTGATAGAATGAAGTGAGCATTCAAGAGTAAAGGGAGTTGTACGCACCCCTCGAGAGAGGCAGACGTCCAAATCTCCTGGATTGGAGTAAAATCCAATAGTGGGGTTCACCGCGTAAAATGAGCTTTAGGCCTCCGATTCAGACGAGAGTCAGCCGGACCTTCCTAAACTCAGTTGGGCACGACTTCGAGAGAAGCATGTTTAAGCTTCAGGAACCTCCACGGTTAAGGACTTTTACCCTATTAAGTTTAGGTTTATTGTTATCGCATTTCTTAGTTAACTCTTGCCGAGGTGATTCTTGATCGAGTGCTCTTCCATTTCATAGTTTCAACCTTTTGTTGTTATCGCTTCCAATAGTTCTCTAATTAATTGTTGTAGTTCTCTTTCGAGCATTTGCCTTCTTCCCTTTATTGCAATTAGTTTCTCAAACCCAGTTTTCTCATCGATTAAATAATAGTCTTCGTTTGAGTAAGTTTATTCAACAGTTCCCGAATTTCAATACGACACTTTTTGTCCCCTAGCTACAATTCGATAGGTATACTTGCCTCATTGGAATCCTAGTTCAGTTGCTTTATTTTCTTCGAAGCTTAGTTTTGCAAATCACTTACACAACACAAGTCCAAGACTGAACGACAACCATATCAAACATCAATGTGCATAAGCACTCCTACGCTACCTCGCCATGCAAGTCGGAAATATGTATATATATCATGGATCATAACATAACATCAAAACATAAGCAAATAAAGTTCACTTCATGATCCTTAAGCCTTTTTTGCTGGCGAGCTGGTTTCTGCTTATGATCCTTGCCCTGTTGGAATTTGAGGTAACATATGTCAACAAAGGCTAACCTAAATTGTGTAACCAACACATCTCCTCTCGGCCGTCCCTAGCAGACCCCGGGGTACACGAACACCCTACATGTCATCACTTCATATGCAATATTCATAAACATGTAAAGCTATAAACAGGTTTGGATGTAGCATACAACATACACGTTTTCTATATTGAACATGTAATATAAAGGGCCTACAATACAACATGTATTCAATCCTGGGTTTCACCCATGAGATCCTATAGCGCATGATTCTAACACATCATCATAACACAACATCTGGGTACTTCCAATTTCCGCATTGGCGTTCAAGCCTTACACAAAACGGGGTACTTCAATTTCCCTTAATGGCATACAAGCCGCCAAACAGAACTCTTGCCAAGTCCCTACCCACTCGTGGGTCTCAAACCCGGTCTTGCCTGCAAGCTCTGACTTCTTGTTGGGAATTGTATGCACAATAACCTAGATTATTTTGAAGTCACCCATAAAATAAGATTAATTAAGGTGTATTTGATGTCGTGTTTCAGTTATGTGTTTGCAGGACTTAATTGCCAAGTGTAGACCAATGTCAGTCTATAATCAGTCACCAAATATAGGACCATACAATGTAATCCCTCATTGTGTGATCCATGGTGTTGAATCATATGCAGCCTCTCTATTGGGATACCCTTCATTATCAAGCACTATACTTGTAGGAGAAAGACTTGTTGCAGATTTCATTGAAGAAAGAGAATTTTTCTGGAAGCTAAAAATTTTCCCAAGTGTTTTACTCGAGAAGGACATAAGTACTCGCGCGAATAGATTTTCAGTGAGTGCTCAAGTGAGCTAAGTCTAGATTTCGAGTAGGGAAATAGTTCTTGAGAAGACTGAACTTAGTTCTCGAGAAGCTAATTCTATTACTCGACTAGAACTCTCCTTGTTCTCGTGTTAACAAAATATGTAGCTCAGGATTTTCTCAAATTCTAGTACTCGAGTAGCTAAAAGCCTCTACTCGATTAGTTCAATACTTTGTCTAGAGTGACAAAAGTAAAGTACTCGAGAACCATATCTATTACTCGAGTAGTGAAGTTCCAATACTCGAGAAGTCCATCTATTTCTCAAGAAGTTAAGTTCTATTACTCGAGTAGCCAGTATTATTTTCATGATTTTCTTTAAGTCTTATATTCGAGAAGCTTACATCCATTTCTCGATAAACAAATTGAGTACTCAAGTAATCCATATTCCACTCGAGTAATGAAGATGATTTTCCTGAAATTTCCTTAAGTGCTACTTCTCGAGATTCCTACAGTTTCTTTCTCGAGAACCAAACATTTTTCTCAAGTTGTCTTATCTTAACTCGAGAACTGAAGTTCTTTTTCTCTAAAATTTTTATAGGTGACAGGGCGCGTTTTCAAAATAATTTCCTTAATTATTGGTCCACGTGTCTAAGTCATTTATGATTATGACCGTTGGTTGATTCCTATAAAATGTCTAATCGCATTTGACTAACCCAAAGAAAGAATAACAGAGAGAGATAAAACTTTCTAAATCGGGCTTTTTTTCATTCTAAACCGGGAAGAACTGCGCCGCTGCTCATCGACTTCATCGACTCTGATCTTCTCGATCCAAATGATTCAGACAAGAAGAATCAACATATCAAGCCTTCTCTACCGCCGCACATCTCTTTCTTGATCGTGTTTATTCTAAGTTCTCAGATCCAAGCATACTCTGATTTCTTCCTCAACTTTTCTAAAAGGGCTTTTCAATTTTCAAGAAGGAAGAAACCGAGTCTTTACCAGATCTGTGAAGACAAGTTTGTGTATTTATTTGTAAATCATTTTATTCTTGTAGGAGATTTTGTCTCCGAGCTTGTATGAAGTTTTTCGTTCGAGTGTAGATCCGTTTTTGTGGATGGAGTTGTAGGGGTGTTGCTCCGAGTTGTAGGATTTGTTTTCAATCCGAGTAAATAGTGAAGTAGCCGAGTCGAGCGTGTTGCTATATCGGTGAAGTGGAGGATGGACGTACCCAAGATTGGAGAACCACTATATATTTGGTGTACTTTGTGTTCTTTATGCTTGTTTCTGTGCTTCACTCGATCAATTTTTTATTCCAAAAAGAGATGCATACCTTACCTATTCACCCCCCTCTAGGTGATTTAGGTAGATAACTAAAAACATCACTTCTCACGTCAGGATTCCGACTCACACACAAAAAGATTCTAAGAACCTCATGCTAGACCCCACCCGGTCGTGGGCTTCATAGCCCGGGCTTGTCCTAAGCTTGGCATTCTCTTCAGTTTCACGGAAGGGGACTAGTCTCGCCGGGACACTTTCCCCACATGACTTGCAAGTCACGGGATGGCCAGCTGACCACGGTGACAATGCAATGCCTTAGCACAATACATCACTGAGATGGACAAACGGTCCCAACTACGGCTTCATCCATAATGCCTAATCCACTATTGAAGCGTTTCTTTAATGAAATATCATGTCGGGGACGGACACAATCGACCCGGTGTTTCCTCTTGAACCAAGGAAACCCAAGCCCCTCTCATTTGAGAGATCTGGTGCCAAAATGATTGAAATGAAATCAAGAAAAAGAAAAGATGCCATGCATGCATCCTATAAACGAGAGGAGAAATGTCGTTACCTTACAACCCCTCTTCCATGACATAAAAACCTGATCTTCATGGATGAAGAGATGCGCCTCCACGTCCTCTCCACTGATCTTGCCTCAGAACGACTATCGTAGCTCCGAAGCTTTGACAATGGCCGAAGAAAGCTTTCTTCTTCCTCCGAACTCTCTCTCTCTCTCTCAAACCCTAACTCAACTCCAAAATGAGAACAAGTGAGAGAGATAACTGCTCAGCCCTACTAAAACATATCGGGCAGAAGATCTTGAGGTCCAGGATTAACCTTGAATTTAAAAGAAGCAGTTAAGATTTCAATCTACAAACAACATTCAAGAAATTAGTCGATCGATTTAAGATTCATCGATCAGCCTGCGCTCGACGAACAGCCGAGAGCTCGACGAATAGCTAAGAGCTCGACAACCGGCCAAGCTCGAAGAAAATGACCCGAGTTTGACGAAAAGTCATGCGCTCGACGAAAAAGACTTGTGCTCGATGAAAAGTCATGAGCTCGACGAAATGGTCCGAGCTCGATGAAAAGTCGTGAGCTCGATGAAATGGCCCGAGCTCCACGAAATGTCGTGATCTCGACGAAATGGCCCGAGCTCGACGAAAAGTCGTGAGCTCGACGAAATGTCGTGAGCGGCCTTCTTTCACCATCTCAACCTGACAGCTAGCTCTGGAAAAACCGAGGTGTTACAACTCCTCCCTCCTTACAAGAATTTCATCCCGGAAATTAAACTCCCTATAGGAAGACAGCAAGAAAATTATTACAACAAATTTACACATTATTACGACAACTTTACACAAACCATTTTCATTCTGGCAAACAGTAAGAAAAACAATACAACGTCTCAAAACACAGTTGCAACTTATTGAACACTATTACAATCAATAATATACAAACAACTCTGGATAGTCCTCACACATGGTTTGCTCTCGCTCCCAAGAGAAGTTGTCCCGTCCGCAGTTGTCCCAATGCACCTTTACGAGCTTCACCTCTTTGTTCTGCAACTCCTGAAATTCTGAACCCTCTATTCCCACCGGATGGACTTTCTTCCTCAAGTCCCCTTCTATCGGCATCATCCCCATTTCGATTACCACAATAGCCTCAACCAAGTATTTCCTCAAGAAGGAGATATGGAAAACATCGTGTAATCCACTAAGCTCCATGGACAACGCCAACTGGTAAGATGTTTCTCCACTACGTCATATAACCGCGAACGGTCCCAAAAACCTCGTACACAATCTCTTGAGTCGGCGAATCGACAAAATGCCTTTTAACGGCTTGATCTTGAAATACACACAGTCGCCTACCACAAACTCCACATTCCTATGGCGAGCAATAAAATACTTTGCTTGCCGGTCCTGGGCAACCTTCATGCGCTCCTGAATGATTCGCACCAACTCGCTTGCATCAACCACCACTTCTTTTCACAAAACTTTGGTGTCTCCCGCCTCTATCCAAGACATTGGCGTTCGACACTGCCTTCCATATAAAGCTTCGTATGGCGCCATCTTTATACTTGCCTGGTAACTGTTATTATAGGCAAACTCCACCATGAAGAGGTATTCTTCCAACTTTTTCCAAAAATCGAGGGTACAAATTCTCAGCATGTCTTCCATTGTACGATTCCTTCTTTCGGTTGTCCATCAGTTTGAGGATGGAATGCCATACAAGACATGTTATTCTTGCCCAGAATCTTCTGAACTAACCTTAAGTATTTAGACGTGAATTGCCCGTCGGGATCACTAAATATAATCTTAGGAATCCCATGTAGTCGCACAATGTTAAGAATATATAACTCTACCAGCTTCTCCACGCTGTCCTCTTTCTAATTTGGGATGAAATGAGCAACTTTGGTCAAGTGATCCACGATCACCCAAATCGCATCGTTACCCTGCTGCGATCGAGGTAATCCATGCACAAATTCCATGTAGATGTCATCAAATTTCCAATCAGGAATAGGAAGAGGCTTCAGGAGCCAGCCGACTTCTGAAACTCATCCTTTACTAAGGCACAAGTTTTGCAAAGACTAAAGTACAATGCTTCATCCCGCTTCAAAGCAGGCCACCAAAAGGATTTCTTCATATCCAAGTACATCTTTGTACTACACGGATGAATGGATTACTTCATAAAATGAGCCTCAAACATCAATTCCTCATGCAGCTTGCCGAACTACGGTACACTTATCCTTCCATCCTTCCTCAGGATCCCATCAATCATCTCCCACGCACTACCTTCGCCCTTTTGAGCTTCCACCACGAATGCTTGGAACTCCACATCCAATTTAGTTGCATCACGAACACGATCGGTTAAGTCATTGTGCAACTCAATCTAGTTCAACCAAGCCGTACTAGACTCGACTCTGGCTACACACTCAATAACAAGGGACTCCCAGTCCTGCACCAACCGCTTATCATGAGCTTCGATCAAACCCCCTTGTCCAGAGTTTTTTCTACTTACGACATCTGCCAACATATTGGATTTGCCGACGTATACTGAATCACCACATCATAGTCTCTAAGGAACTCGACCCATCTGCGCTGCCGTATATTCAAGTCCTTCTTATCTAGTAGATACTTTAGGCTTTTGTGGTCTGTGAAGATATCCACCTTCGCGCCATAAACATAGTGCTGCTACAATTTCAATGTAAAAATTACCGCCGCCAATTACAATTCATGGACGGGGTAATTCATCTCATGAGGCTTCAACTGCCTAGACCTAAAGGCTATCACACTGCCATATTGCACTAACACGCAACCCAAACCGCATCATGATGCGTCACTGAAAATCTGAAATCCTTAAATCCTTTAGGGAGACATAGGATTGGAGCTGTGATCAGCCTTCCCTTCAGGTTGTCAAACGCCTGATTACACTCCTGAGTACACACAAACTTCTGGTCCTGATAAGTTAGAGAGGTGAGAGGTAGAGCTATCTGCGAAAAGTTTTCCACAAACCTTCTATAATGTCCATCTAGTCCAAGGAAACTCCTGACTTCCGCCAAGGTTCTCAAAATCAGCCAATCCCTGATGGCATCAACTTTCGCCCGATCCACCGCAACCCCAACACCACTGATTACATGGCTGAAAAATGCCACCCTCTCTAACAAGAACTTGCACATCGAGAACTTTGCATAAAGCTGTTTCTCTCTCAACACTTGCAAGACTACTCTCAAATGAGCCTCAAACTCCTCCTACGATTTGGAGTATACCAAGATATCATCAATAAAGACAACTACACAAGAATCCATGTGTTCATAAAAAAACTCGATTCATCAAGTCCATGAACAGTAAAAGCGCATTCGTCAACCAAAACGGCATCACCGAGAACTCAAAGTAACCATACATCGCACCAAGCGCTCTCTTCGATATGTCCTTGTCTCAAATTCGCAACCAATAATACCCTAACTTCAATTCCAACATGGAATACACAACCGACCCCACCAACTGGTCGAAAAGGTCATCTATCCTAGGAATCAAATAGTTATTCTTGACTGTCAGTTTATTCAATTCTCAGCAGTCTATGCATAACCGCATACAACAATCTTCCTTCTTCACAAATAGCACTGGAGCGCTCAATGGTGAAGAACTGGGTCTAATATACCCCTTCCCCAACAATTCCTGCAACTATACTTTGAGTTCTGCCAACTCTTTTGGTGTCATCCTAAATGGAGGATGTGAAACCACCCTAGCCTCTAGCACTAACTCAATCGAGAAATCAATCTCCCATCGAGGAGGCTCTCCAGGAAACTTATCAGGAAACACATCCTCGAACTCTGCCACTACCGGCACCTCCCCTAGTGATAACCTAGAAAGATGAACCTCCAACAATGCTACAAGAGCTACTCCTCCCTGATAAAATGCTTGTACCAAATGAAAGGCCGAAATCAGGGAATAGACCACTCCACTAAGTCCCTCAAACTTAACTTTTGCGTGCCCTTCGCTCCTCAGGGTCACAACATTAGATAGGCAGTCAATACTGGAATGCTCCCTTACAAGCTAGTCCATTCCTAATATTATATCAAACTCAACCAACGGTAGAACCGATGCTACCAACGTGAAGTCAACTCCGTACAGACTCCAACAAATACACCCCTTCACCCCAGTAGTCATGGATGACCCATTGGGCATGCGCACCTTCAGCTCTGCCTCCGACAAGAATGACTCAACTCCAATTCTTAGGATAAAGTTTTGCACAAGAAAAGAGTGTAACGCTCCCATATCAAACAATACCCTAGCAGGGTATCCAGAAACTAACACAAAGCCTAAAACATATGTGACCAACTTAAACAGTTTTGGAAGTCTAAAGCAGCAAATAAATATTCTTAAACTTTCTCATACCTGTCACCACATCGGGTTGGCGGATCACTTCCTGTTGCACAAGGATTTAAGCCCTTGGCTGCAAAGGTTAGAAAAGAGAACTGCTAGACTCCGCCATCATTCCTTTTTCTAGGGTGCTGAGGCCGGACAGCATAGACTGCTCCTATCTTGGATCCTGCTCAGCACCACCCTCAGTATAGAAAAGAGCTATGTGGCCTGGCTTTCCACACTTAAAGCACAACGGTGGTCCCTTGAAGCGAGACCCTCAAGGAATCATGTTACTTTTTTCACCAAGCATGAAAGGATGAGGTTTCTTCTTCCACCTGTTCCCTTCAGACCTCACTTGTGATTGAGAAGGCTTCCATTCTACCTGCTTAGCTGCAAACCCATTACGACATTGGGTTCGCTCCATATCGCTTTCCAATGTTCTGGCAGCCTCAACTAGCTCATTGAAATGAGCATTCTTCATAGATATGTGGGGTTGTCTAAGATTCTCCCTCAGCCCATGATAAAAGAGGTTATCACTTTCCGTATCGTCGGTCATGGTCTTCCTACCATAATGACCCAAATGAGTGAACTCTAGAACATACTCGACAACCGTCTTGTCCCGCTGCACCAAGTGCAGAAATATCATCGGAAGGGACAACCTTGTCGACACAGGAATGTATTTATTCAAGAAAGCATTCCCGAACTGTTCAACGTACGGGGTGCGTCCAGAAAATGGGAGAACACTATGGCTCACCCACCACAACTTAGCATCTCCTTCCACATGAAGTTCACAAACAAAGATATCTTTTCATCTAGGGTCTCTACCTCCCTCAGATGTTCTTGAATCCTTGCAAACCAATCCTCTGCATTGGTCGTCGTGCTGACTCCCTTAAAATTTGGACGATGAAAGCTTAAGAAATACTTCATTTACCGGTCTCCGTGCCCACTTGCCACTCTTTCAGCGAAAGGCTCTACTTGCCTGGCTCCTCCACCCGACATGGTTGTAGCCATATCCGGGTGAGCAAGTGGTTCTACCTGAGCCATAGGGGTCACAGCTTGCGTTGCCGCTATAGCTTGGGCCGCTACTATTGCTTTATAAAGAACGCGACAGAAATCGGCCGGGGTTAACCCTATTCCTAATGGGCCTGGAGCAGTAGCACTACTTGCCAAAGGCTTTTCTCATGGCCTCGATGTCTCCGTCTCATTTCTTGCACCCTTAACAAAAATAAGGTAAAAATGAATCAGTCTCTATTCGCAAGAATCAAACACAAGGACACCCATGGTCTCGCAATACTCCTATGTTGATAACATCTCTACGCGATCCGATTACGTTAAATCGACCGATACCAAAATGTAACACCTCCCCGGTAATGACCGTATAATATGGGTCTGGTCGGGCCCCAAAACATACAAACACCACAGCTTAAGCATTAAAAGATGATATAAAACTACCCAACTAAAAACTCTGAATAAAACAACGGAACATACAACCAAAACTAGAAGTTATCGACAAGACTAAGAGTATCAAAACATCCTTAAGGCCTTACATAATACAAGTCCACGACTGAACGACAACCATATCTAACGTCAACGTGCATAAGAACTTCAAGGCTACCTCGGCATGCAAGCCGGAAATATGTATATATCTTATGGATCATATCATAACATCAAAACATAAGCAAATAAAGTTCACTTCATGAGGCTTAGGCCTTTTTGGCCGGAGAGCTTGCTCATGCTTGCGATCCTTGCCATGTAGGTATTTGAGGTTACGTGGGTCAGCAAAGGCTAACCTCAACAGTGTTAC